>VCAZ01000052.1:495000-1007500 GCA_005784505.1 Bagarius yarrelli | reverse complement strand
TATAACTAAAAGGCTATTACTGATGCTCTGGAGTGACTAGAATCATAAATGTCTGTGAAACAGCTTTTGCTTTTATCCCCAGCATTTCAGACGGCTATAACCGGGGCAAAGGGCTGGCTTACACTTATAGCAGCACATCAGGCACAAAAGATTTAATGCTCCAGTAAAAGCAAACTCTGAAGATCAGGAGGTATTAGGGACATTGCATCATACCATTTACGAGAAATCAGTAAGTCATCTAAACTGTTTCACTTAAGAAGCAGCACATTTATAGTACTTAATAAAAGGGCTTATTTGACTTTGGGAAACTAAAAATTCATTTAGGATTCTTTAGGACTTACATGAATGAAATGGGGACTGTCTGGACATATTTCAAACCAGAAGCAGGCATGCAGGAAAAAAAACGTTACCTAATAAAATAATTATTTATATTTTTCAGTTAACATGATGTTTGTTTGTATGTCTGCTGTCTATTAACTCCATGACTAGTTAACAATAAAATAATCTACCGTGGGAGTTAAAGGACAAATGGTGTTCTATTTTTTGCTCAGGGTTTAATAATCCAAGAAAGACTAAAAAATCTACACAAATGAGGTGATTTAAAAGTGATTTTAGCATATGGACAGTCAGAGCTGTGCTTATCCTGGTGGATAGAGCCACTGCCCCTCTGCCCTTATCAGCTGACGTGCCCCTGTCAACACTGCTAAAGATCCATTGCTGTCCCACAGCATCTACTACAGTCTGTGTGTGTGACAAGATGCATAACAATCCACATTACAGTCAATGGTTGACTCAGCGATTAAATTAGTCACTTTGCTTTTAGTTTGTTTTTGTATCTCTGTCGACAATAATTTGCCCTCGGTTTTCTAAAAGTAAGTTTTTTTTGGTTTTTTTTTATAAAATGAGAATGTCTGATCGAATGATTGTACCTGATCGGATCTAATAGAAATAAACCAAATTTTCACACTTCACATAACAAAATACAACAACCCCCCAATGCTTTTACAAAAAAAGGAGATAGGAACGGAGAGAGAGAGAGAGAGAGAAAGAGTGATGGGAATAAACACGGTGGCTTATTTGAACATGGATTCAAAGCTCCAGCAAGCCAACAAATAAATATAATGTAATATATAATATATAATGTAATTAGGTATATTTCCCGTCATAATCAATTGTCTTCTCGTTTAACTGTATATTTGTAACAGGTGGATAATTTGGATTAGCAAGAACCCAGTCCCATGTCTGTGCACGGCCCTGCTGACTGTACCTGCTGTATTAAGGGATAATTTATTAAGGATATCACGGTGGCTTATTGGTTATCACTGTTGTCTCACACAGCAAGAAGGTCCGGGTTCGTATCCCCTGCAGGGGTCTTTCTGTATGGAGTTTGCATATTCTCCCCGTGCTTTTGTCGGTTTACTCCGGGTTCTCCGGTTTCCTCTCACTGTCCAAAAACATGTAAGGTAGACTAATAATTTTAAATTGTACATAGTGAGTGTGTGTATGGTTGTTTGTCTGTATGTGATGGACTGGTGACCTGTCCAGGTTGTACCCCTGTCTTTAAACCAATGACAGCTGGGATAGAAATCACCAGATCTCGTGACCCTGATTAGGAGTAAGCGGGTATAAATGGATGGATGACTTGGTGTTTTGTGCCCTCTAGTGATTTGACTTGGTAACGCATTTATTCCTAAAACAAATTGTCCGGAACTAAAGCTTTTTTTCTTTAGTTTCTCACCGGACCTATTATTGTAAAGGACCGGCATTAACGCATTGTGACTGTAAGTAGATTTATATAATTGTTCTCCAGCATTGACAAGATTGTGTAGGTTGCTAAATATATATTTATATTATTAAAATAAAAAAGGGAGGTTGCAAACCAATATTTCTACACAAAAAGCTATAGTTTAATAACATCTCGTTACAGTTTATAAGTTTTGGTCAGGTCCATTTTTATGTTAAGTTCAAGCAGAAAATTCACATACAGCACACACCTAGAATAAAACACACAGCAGGTGTGTAATCATTTCTTTTTTTTTTTTTTTAACTATTGTCTATAATTTATAAAGTCAGTTTATTTCTTAACGTGACCTGTTGGTCTCTGTCTTTATCCAGGCTCTTTATTCTGGAATGATCTCCTTCACTTCACTATGATCTTAGTTGAAGCAGGTCTCTATATTGGCTCTGTGTCGGATCTTAAGGATCCTGTGGCTTTAAAACACACAGGAATCACTCACATCCTAAGTGTGGACTCGGAACAACCAGAACTTCACACAGGATTTCACACCAAATTTGTCCATGCGCTGGACGATTCATCTACAGATCTCCTTAGCAAGCTGGACAGCTGTGTTCAGTTCATCAGCGATGCTCTAAAGACATCATCATTATCGTCTCCGTCCTCCCCGTCCTCCTTATCAACATCATCTGTTCTTGTTCATTGGTAGGCTTTAGTTTGGGTTTTCTACAGGATCATAAAATTATTACTTTTATCACAGCTCGATTCATTCAATTTTTATTTGTATAGCACTTTTAACAGTGGACATGGTCTCAGAGCAGCTTTACACTGTTAATGCAGCTAGAACAAAAGATTGTTGTTTGTCCGTAATGAGCAAACCAGTGGTGACTGTGTCAAGAAAAGCTCTCTGTGGAAGAAACCTTGAGAGGAACCAGACTTAAGAGGGAACCATCCTCATCTGGGTGACACTGAATGTCTGTTTATTACAGCTAAACGATGTTGAGCTGTGCAGTGATGGTGATCAAATGCAGTGTACACTGTAGCTTTGGGTCAGTGGAGCAGAGTGAGTCCCAATCCATCCTCGAAGCTCTTGTGTGGCTTCGTAATTTCACGGATCCTCAAGCTGTAGATGAGAATCATGCCCAGCAGAGTGACCTCCAATCGAACAGAGGCAGAAACGGTCAAATTTAAGGATGGGGCAGAAGTCTGGTCACTGGTACCTCAGGGGCATGTTTACTTGACCCTGAGAGACAGAGACAGAGACAGACAGAGAGAGAGAGAGAGAGAGAGAGAAAGAAAAGAAAGAAAGTAAAAGAGAGAGAGAGAGAAAAAGAAATAAAGAGGGAGAGAGAGAAAGAAATAGAAAAAGAGGGAGAAAGAGAGAGAGAAAGTGTGAGAGAGGGAAAGATGGAGAAAAAAGAGAGAGAGAGCGAGAAATAGAAAAAAAGGGAAGAAAAGAAGAAAAAAATATATGTATTATTAAGTGTCCATATTGTGTAAACAGCTGTCTGATCTCACATGTGATGTGTGTGTGTGTGTGTGTGTGTATATACACAAACACTACCGATAGGTTCAGATTATGTAATAATGTAACAGTGATTTTGATCCATTAAGCACATACCGTCTGAATATAGTAAATATAGTAACACACGTCTTAGTATTTAGTGTCGACTGTGCTTTTTCTTTCAGTCATGCAGGTCAGAGTCGGAGTGCCGCCATTATCACTGCTTATTTAATGAAGACACACAAGCTGAGCGCCCAGCAGGCCTATACCAAACTCCAGCACATCAAACCAGACGTCCAGTAAGACCGGAATAAGTGATTTCAGTGCTCTGACTCGATGAAACCTCCACTTATGCACTTTATAAACTGAATGTTTTGTGTTTTCAGGATGAACGAGGAATTTTTGGATCAGTTGACGCTCTATGAAGCTATGAACTGTGAACTGGACGTCAGCAGTGTGTTATACAAACAGTTTCGATTGAAGAAAGTTACTGAGAAATATCCAGGTACGTGTTGTCTTCTAACTTTACACTTTAAACCACGTGACAATTTCTTTCCTGCAGGAATCTGAAGATTGCTAGTTTCTGGTGTTGTGATCAATTAAATTTCTTGAGTTTTTATGTGTATAAGCACATTTAACGATGGACATCGTCTCAAAGCAGCTTTACACAGAATGCAGTAACAATGAAAAAGTGTAAGTTTATTCTTAATGAGCAAACCGGTGGCAACTGTGGCAAGAAAAAACCCCTTTAGCTGAAGTAAGGAAGGAACCTTGAGAGGAACCAGACTCAAGAGGGAACCCATCCTCATCTGGGTGAAGCAGAATATCAGTTTATTACAGCATATGGTAATGGTGATCAAATGTAAAGAAACTGTAGTCTTGTGTCAGTGGAGCAGAGTGAGTCCCAATCCATCCTCGAAGCTCTTGTGTGGCTCCCTAATTTCATGGATCCTCAAGCCGTAGATGAGAATCATGCCCAGCAGAGTGACCTCCAATCGAACAGAACACTATCCAGAGGCAGGATCGGGCAAATTCAGGGATAGGGGCAGAACTCTGGTCACTGGTAGCTTAGGGGCATATTTACTTGACACTGAGAGACAGAGAGAGAAAGTGAGAGAGAAAGCAAGTGAGTGAAAGAGAGATGTCTTATTCAATTAATGTCTTATTCGTTCAGTCTAGTGAGTCTGTGCTTATTCTTATTAGTATTAGTAATAGTACACTTTTTTTCACTAGTTAATGGAAACCAGAATGATTTGATATAAAAAACAATGAATACTACGATGGATTTTCCCACCTAATTAAATCTTTTGTTTTATTAATTTAAATATTTCATCATTGTTAATAAGGTTTTAAATATTGCAGTGGCTTTGTTATGTAGGGAATCCGTCAAAGAATATACCTCATTGTATCTCTGATTTTATTCTTATTTTTACGCAGCCTTACTTGAATCTGTGTGAGATTTTTTACATTTATATCTCAGAGCTTAAAAACCTTCCCAGAGACGTGTTTGCGGCCGACCCTGCACAGAGCCACAGCGTCGAGCCCGTCTACAGATGCAGAAAGTGCAGGTGAAATTCCCTATCCCCATTAATCTTCATATAAATCTCCAGCTCTCATTTGCAGACTGACAGTCTGTTAAAGTGCAGGTCTGTGTTTTCCTCTCCAGACGCACACTGTTCCGCCACTCCAGCATCCTCAGTCACTGTGTAGGCAGCGGAGCGGCTGCTTTCTCCCATAAGAGGCCGAGCGCAGGACAACCTGCCGGAGATCAGAGCCAGTGCACGTCCTACTTTATAGAGCCAGTGCAGTGGATGGAGGAGGCGCTGCTCGGGGTTATGGACGGACAGGTACGACGTTGCTTACGCTCACTTAGATTATTAATAGGGGAAATGCTGCTAGAATGTTGAGAAGTGTATACACTTTTTAAATAATATAAATAAAACATGCAGTTAAGTTAAATGGTAGCTCAATGGTTAAGGTGTTGGCCTGTTTACCAAGGGGGGGCCCCTGAGCAAGGCTCTTTAATCCTTAATTGCTCAGTTAAATAAATTAGACAAATGTAAGTTACCCTGAATAAAAAAAATGCTAGAAACGTTGATGAGATTTAAAATACATTCCTATATTTATTTAAATAACATATAAAAACTGTACAATGAGTCAACTTTTTTTTGCATTACTATGATGATTACGGCCGTTTTTTAAGTAAGAGCCTTACGATACAATACATATCATCATACATGGGACACGATACTATATATCACAGTATACTGTAATACAATACACATTGCAATACTTAAAAAAAAAAAAAAAAAAAAAAAAAGTAAAAGGAAATACAAAGCCGATTATTTTTAAAAATAATTTTTATTTAACCGTGCTTGCTTTTGCGATATTGTCTGTATGTGTCCGCAACAACTACAGAAGTGGAGGAGGAAGTCGTTTAACACACTGACAGTTTTAATTAAATATTAACTTAATTTAAATATATGATAATAGAGGTTAAAATATCGATAGATTATTGTAAAAAAATCACGATAGCTCTATCAATATTATTATTATTATTGTAGTAGTAGTAGTGGTAGTACCGGTAGTAGTATAGCATTTATTGACACTTTTTTTTCCTTTAAAAGGCTGCCATTACTGTCATTAAATTCTCATGTTTGCTTTCATGCCAGCGTCGGTCCTGCTGTATAGCAGCTCTGTGCTCTAATCAGCTGACCCTGTTATTTAGTAAAGTGTGTGCTGAATACTGTCTTGCAGCTCCTGTGTCCTAAGTGCAGCGCTAAGCTGGGTTCCTTTAACTGGTATGGAGAGCAGTGTTCGTGTGGCCGCTGGGTTACACCCGCCTTCCAAATGCACAAGAACAGAGTGGATGAAATCAAACACATCAGTGTAGCAGCACTTAAATGACAAATGGTTCATTTCACAAATAAACACCTGTTTTGTTTCATCGCTTCGTAGTGGCTCCATCTGTTTTTAAAATCTTTTGACAAATCGGTCAGAAAATGAACCGTGATTACACATCATCCAGTAGATGGCGCCACATTTAAATAGTTCTTCATCTCAGTCCTGGGGAAAATCTACCCGCATGTTACAGAACCAGAAGTGTAGGGAAGGTTATTTTTTCTAATCCAGCTCCTCCTTTCTAAGTGGAGTCGAACCAAAACTCTAGCAAGGTTGTTTATAAGGGTTATTAAGTCATTTGATTTAATAATGAAGAAGTGGTGGATATAAAACTGCAGGCGGGGTAATCTAATAATACATGTGGTGATGTAATTAATCTAAGGGAGGAAAAGACTTCAAGTAAATTGATACAACAGTGAAGTGGACACGAGAAAGAGAAATGCTTTCTGAACTTTTTTAACAGAGCATGTTGGTCTGTGTGTAGATCTTGCTGTAGCTTAAGAAAACTCAGAGTAAACCCACCCACACAGAAAGGTTCCTGCCTGGGAATCGAACCCTGGCTTTCTTGCTGCAAGGCAACAATGCTAACCACTTAGCCACTGTGCTGTCCTTCAACTAGTCATATTTTAAGTATAACATTATAGATAGAGAGATAGAGTTGGGTTAGGCAATAAAATGCTCCTTAGCATTTACCAGAAGTGCAAATAATAGAACTGTGCAAAGAGATAAATATGTTAGTATGTCGGTATGTGCATGGAGGACTATTTGCAGCATATAAAGTGTAATTTTACATTGTTTTAAAATGTGTGCATTGTACAGAAAGTATCTATATACAGACCAGTGTAATCTTATGAATTAACAATATGTACATTACAAACATTTTATACAGAGAAAAATGTAACAGAATGTACAGAGTGAAGCAGAACTGCAAGATGGTGAAGTGTAGTGAGACGTGAGTGTCCTGGCGGTGTAACGTACAGTTTGGAAGATCTAGGATCTGCTGGGACATCGTTTTATTTCTAACAGAAGCGTCTCTCTTAGTTTGTCATTTGTATATTCTGGTTTGAATTAGTAAGGCCGGGGCGAAAAAAATCCCAACTCATCCTTCTCATCCGTCGAAACATTAGGACATGTTTACGAAGACTGTCTTAACTACAATGTGCGTCTTCACATCAATGTCAGAACAGCAGAGTCACTGACTGTCTTTAAGAAACGATTAAAAAACCCACCTCTTTCTTAAATACAGAACACTCAACATTTAACAAGTCTATATTGCTCTTTCAACAGTTTTTGTGGTTGTTACACTTTAATTTGTGATCTATTGCACCAGTATTGAGCTGTTCAATGATCTGGTTCAAAGCACTTTTGTACGTCGCTCTGGACAAGAGTGTCTGTTAAATGCTGTAAATGTCTTTCTCCAAGTGTAAATAAGGCACATCGCACATGTGTAAACAGCATCAATGTTTTAAATTAGTGATTCAAATTAAGGCAGCCCATTAAACCACCTCTGTGGGTTAAAGACATCCAGTTACAGATAGACTGTAATACAAAGATTGCATATATGGAATTTAAGTCAAATCTTTAATTCAATTGAATTCTATTTTATTTGTAGAGTGCTTTTGACAGTGGTCATTGTCACAAAGCATCTGTACACAATCAAAGAAATTATAAAATGCAAATAAAACAGAAATCAGCTTGTCCCTGATTGCCCCTGATGAGCAAGCCGAGGGCGATAGTGCAAGGATAAACTCCCTGAGAAAGAATAGGAAGAAACCTTGAGAGAAACCAGACTTAACAGAGAATCCATCCTCATTTGGGTGAAAAACAGGTAGGTTTCAGACATGCATCCTTTATTACCGAACACGAATCCCATAGTCATGTGAATTAGCAGTCAATCTGCAGAAAAAATGATTTAGAAAAAGGCACATGGCAAGTTAAAATTTCATTTAGCCTTATAGAGGTTTTAGGAGCCACTGAGTGTCTGTCATTGTCACTAAAATTCAACAGATGTTGTTTGTATGTGTATTAATATTTACAGAGGCATAGGGGTACAGATTTAGGAAAAATGCAAGCTAGCGTGGCTACGGTGCACATTAGCTGTAATTCCTTTGCATCAATTGGTGTCTGTAGTTTAGCACGAACGTCTCTATGGTAACAGGTGAAAAAATCGAAAGACAGAAAGGCAATTTAAATGTTATATATCTTACTTTACTAAATATATTTTAATAGTATGATTTATGACATAAAACCTAATGGAAATTATAAAGTGTGCAAACACATACTTACAGCCTTATTCAACTGTTATTTGGACAGAACCTGGACTTCAGCCACAGCGTCTGCTATAGATTAGTCATTTATGCTCACCTGTCCAAACAGCCAGGACTCTTCTCTGTAATTATACACGCTTTAACACGCACACACCGCAACAGGTCTACAGAGACTTGAAAGAAAATACTTAAACACAGAAACAGTCGTTTACTGCACCTACATTCAACACAGAGAAAGAACAGAGCCTGAGTAAGACACCAAACTGACCCAGAATTAAAAAACAAACAAACAAGGCTTTCACATCTAACTGTCTGGCGGAAGTTAGGTTCATTTTTAAGCTTTGCTACATGTTGAGAAAGACACACGCTGTATAAAAGCTACCATGATTGAGTTTTGGTTTGGTCTTTAAAATATTGCTAAAGTGTGCATTTCGATAGCATTCACTGTATACAGCACAAAGTATATGTGTACAATGTCATCACGCTGGATCTGGTTTAGCGACGGCACTACAACACCCATTCGTCATGGTACTCTCGTGAATGCTTGTCCACAAGGGACACAGTAGATACGAAAATGTGGAATAAAGTAATGATTATTTTATTTATTTGGCCATTTTTTGTCTTTATTGATAGGAGAGAGGGATGAAATTGGGGCGATAGCAGTGGGAGCAGGAATCAAACCCAGGTTGCCGGAGTGCAACTGAGAATCTGGGTGCTGGCGCCTTAACCCATTGCACCGGCCATTCATTTTTTTATTTGCACAAAAAATATTCTTGTTGCATCGTAACAATACAGTTAAATCACTGATGTTTTTGAAACAACACCAGGTGAGTAAACATAGTGTTTAGTTATTATATTTCAAGTCACATAATATAACTAGCCAAAGCAGCATACAAAATAATAATAATAATAATATATTAACAGCATGTGGCAGATGCCCTTATCCAGAGCAACTTACATTTATACAACTGATCAATTGGGGGGTTATGAGCCTTGCTCAAGGATCCAGCAGTGGTGGCTTGGTAGAGCTGGGACTCAAACCCACAATCTTCAGGTTGATATTCTAACACCTTAACGATGAGCTATGATACAGCACCCCTGGAGCAGGAAGGTTTAAGGGTTTGCTCAAGGACCCAACAGTGGCTGGTCGGCAGTGGTAGGGCTTCAACCTGGGTCTTTCTGGTCTTCAGATCAAAAACTCAGCGCCTTAACCATGCCCCCACCCTACATTTTATTTTATCTACATTTATTTCTTTAGCAGTCTTCAATTAAGTCTTAAAACTCCCTTTCATCTATGATACACCATGTGGAAGCCTTTGGGAATCTGTGTCCACTTACAGCCTGCTATTCTCAGATCCTGTCAACTTTATGAGGGTCAAATCCCTAATGTAATAAACTAACCTTCTCCTAAAAGTCAGGAGCAGAGAAAAGAAGTATATTTATATTTATACATTGGTCAAATGATTGATAAAGTCGTGAGAGACAGTAGAAAATAGTACGATAAAAAATATTTGTATACCTAAATAAAATTATAATACAGTATAAGAGATGCACCGATACCATTTTTAATGAATAATTTTTTCCTGGTAATTGCCGGAACCGATACCGACACCTGTATTTTTTGGGGATATTGGATTATTTGTATTATTACTATTTGTATGTATGGCTCTGTATTATCCTTGTCACATTTACATTTACAGCCTTTAGCAGACGTTCGTGTCCAGAGCGATGTACAAAAGTGCTTTGAGTCACATCATTAAACAGCTCGATACTGGTACAATAGATCAGTGTAACAACAGAAACTGTTGAAAGAGCAGCATGGATATATATTTTTTTAATGTCAATTGTTCAGTATTTAAGAAAGAGGTGGGTTTTCAATCCTCCCTCGAAGACAGCCAGTGATTCTGCTGTTCTGACATTGATGGAAAGTTCATTCCACCATCTTGGTGCCAGAACAGGGAAAAATCCTAGGCAGACCTACTTTGTGTCGTAGGGGATACTGGAACAAGTCGAGCGGTACTTGTGGATCTGAGGGAGCGTAGAGCAATGCGAGGAGTGATGAGTGCTTGGAGGTAGGAGGGGGCTGCTCTGTTTTTGGCTTTAGAAGTTGTGATGATAAAGACTGAGTGCATCTGTTCACGCTGATTTCAATAAAATGATTCTACACAGTACAATATTTAATGAAAGGTTTTTTTATGACTGTAAAATTAAATTTAAGAATTAGAATAAAATTAAAACATAAATATACTGTATTCATCGTATAGAGAAAGAATGTGGTAACAAAGTGACCAGTAGAGAAAGTGACTGCAATTTTGTGACTGCAGTGAAAGTGCGGTTATGTGTATAGCTGGATGTGCAGGAGTTCTAAATTTTGAGATTTTTTTGTAATGTTCATTGGAATCAGTTTTATTTTCTTGATTATTTATCACTCTTTGAAATTCACTGGGCCTTTTGTTATCATGGCCCCAAAAGGTGTGGCCCCCGCTGTGGCTGGCGTCCCGGTATTTCTCTGTATAACAGGTGGCAACCCTATGTACACCACAGGGACCGACTCTAAATGACATTTTAATCTGAGGTGCGAAGGTAGACTCATTTAACACTAACGATGGAAATACCCATAATGATCACCTTGCGATTTAAAATGACTTCAGCATTTCAAAATGGAATGTGTGTGGGGAAACCTGGATAAGGGAGTTTGTTATAGTCTGCACCTGAGCAAACCAAGTTTACTGGGAGGACCTGCATTAGCCAGCTATGTAGCACAGATGTGTAGCTGGCAGCGGTGAGGAAGCGTTCCCCATTATTGTCTGATCCTGTTTAACATCAGACTTAAACTATAAAGCCAGACATCTTGGTCAAAATATATATTTAGCTACTTAACCATTCCAGTCTATGTTCTCTATTCTCTCACACATTACATGCCAATATTATCTTAAAATAACCCTTTAGCTTCTAGTTTTTACATTTAACTCCCATGTGGCGGGTTTTGAGGAGGTACCTTTTTTTCCCCCTCTTTCGAAAAACCAGACAACATATGGACATTGTGGTCATTTCTGTCTCAGGGTTCAGGAGAGAAACTTTAAAGTGGGGTTAGTGCTATAAAATGGGTCGTGTGCTTACAGAAGCATCTTCTGATGTTCGACCATGATTGATGGTGTGTATACTAGTCTACCCTATAGAGCTTTTGGATATAGCCGCTGAAGTCATAAAGTGTGTGTGTGTGTGTGTGTGTGTGTGTTTGTGAAGGTATACTGTTTAAAAATGTTCCTTTCAAGGAATTTCTCAAGTACAAATTGAAAAAAGTTTTTAAAACATACAGAATATTCTTATTTTGAAGGTTTACATTTACATTTCTGAAGTTTAGCAGGTGCCCTTATTCATTATCACCTACAGTTGTCTCAACTGTATCCCTAATTCACAATTATTACAATATTGTCCTTTAATGTAATGCCATCGTATAAAGTACCATGTATCATGTGCAATATATTAAGTAAGGCTACACTCTAGAAAACGTTGGGTTATTCACTGTACCCAATATCTGGGCCAAACATAGTGGGTTATTTCGAACTGGATTTATCGGGTTGTTTGTCTAACAACGCAACCAGTTGGGGTCAAATTTAAATGTTAGCGGTCTACCAGTACAATCATCACAGAAGATACGCAGGTTAGTTAACGTCGTACAATTTACACATATATGTGCATTTTTTTGCTTTACGTCGCATTTTCTCTACAAATATTATCTATTTTTAACTTTACCCATTCGACCGCTTTTTGGCCATTTTATATCTGTGACTAACGACACTGACGCTTGTTTTATAAGCTAACACAAAATATTAAACATTTTATCTATGAAGTTGTAAAGATAAATCTTGTGTCTTTACATTGCTTTTATAGTAAGTTAGCGACAGTTACGGGATGCTATGGATTTGTACATAAGGGAAGCATTAAAGAAGTGGAACCTGGAAACTTTAATTAACAGATTAATTACCAGAGATGCAGGACGTCATTAAATGATAAATTTAATGCATTTTGGCATATTTTCAGCAAAAGAAAAAATACCCCAAATTAGTTATTTTATAACCTAATTTATTAGGTAAAACCTACTACCTGATGAAATAAGTTAAAATAACCCAACATCAAGTAGGTGCTATATTAACCCAACTGTTTTAAGTGAGTAGTCCTACTTTTTGCAATTAAAAAAAAAACTAATTATATTTCCTAAAAGAATTTAAGAAAAAATAAATAAAAACATTAAGACAAAAAAGGTGTAGAAAAATAAAAACAATCAAAAGAATAGAGTATAAGAGATAAAAAAAGAAGAAGACTGTTTTGGCATAATTAATCTTACATATAATATATAGTACAATGAGTGAAAAAAAATGTTCTATACGTTAGGACATTTGGTTATTGTAATACAAGGAACAGGATTTACCTCAGAAGGTAATCACATGGCAAAAAAAAATCTTTGGTGTGTATATCCATGTCTATACATTCATAGGCTGTGCATATACAAAGCTAAAGCTCTTGAAAAAGCAGTGTTTAAAGGTTTTTTTGGGAATCTGCAGGAGAGAAAAACCTTATGGTGGATCTAGGTGCTGATGAGTGACTGTGTGTAGGATGTATCATTTCACTGGTCCAGCATTATGGACAAGCACAGTATGAAAAACAATAAGGTTCCCAATGGTTAATTTCTCTATGTGGGCAGGGCATAAACTCTCCCACTTCGTCATTGTGATCTAACAATGATTTGAATTACTGTGTATGGGAAAATGTCAAGCGGTGTACCTCAAATAGGAGAAACAGGAGGTCAGGGTCATTACAGCAGTGTCATGTGGTAGTAGAAATGCAGTTTTATATAAATATTTACAGTAAATGTTTTTTTTCCCCTCAGCTTTTTTGGGACAAAAGAGTTTCTCCCTTTTACCTCACACTGAACACAGGAATGTAATGTTTAACTTGGAAATGACTTTGAGTACCACCTCTCGAACAAGTCTGTCCTTATCATATTGTTATACTGTGTTGTGGAGTTATAGGTAGTGATGAATTATAGAAATGCATAACTTTTTGCTTAATAGAATTTTTAAGATCTTTGTCTGAAATAACTCCAGGTTTATATGACTCTCAGCGTCTAAATGTCTAAAAGCGTTTATATGACTCTCAGCGTCTAAACTCTCAGCGAAGTAATGGTCTGTTAGCAGTTATTAATGAAAAAGAGTCTAATTGCCTTTATTTCATATTAATAAATCAGATAAATTCAAACCAGAATTTGTATTATTGGCAAAGGGTCAAACACTGACAAAACCTCACCCCAAGATACAGATAACTGTAATGTACATAAAACATTTGGCATCAATTTACACATTTAAGCAAGGGTTAGGGGCCTTGCTCAGGGGCCCACAGTGATGTCTTGGGGGCGGCAGGAATTGAACTCTGGTCTTTCTGGTATCAGTCCAACACCTTAATCATTAAGCCACCACTTCTATTTAGCACACACTGTTACCTTACTTTTACACCTTACAGATATGCTTTGTAGTCTTGATCAATAATGTATCTTAATACTGGTAAATGTAGTCAGATCAGATAAATGTTCATGGACCCCATAAAAAAACTCAAGGGGTCCATGAACATTTATCTGATCTGACTACATTTACCAAAAGACTACATTTACCAAAAGGCAAAACCATTTGCAAAACATATATACATGTATTGAGCATAACTATAAAACTATAAATGACTTTTCCTGAATTGCCTTCTAAAACTTAAAAAGTTATTTTCAGGTAGGAATTTAAGGTCCCTATTGATTGGTTGTCTTAATGTTGCATTGCATTAACATTTATTAATGAACATGAATAAAATATCTATGCTTAAGTCAAAATCTTAAAATAATAATAAATTGTACAAATTAAGACTCCTAGCTCCTGAAACATCTAAAACAGTGTGTGGGTGATGGCTGTCTTTGTCTAACAGGATAAATGTGAGAAGACTTGGGCCTGTAGTCTTCCTCCTGATTAGTAAGCCTCTTGGGCAGAGTTGTAGTGAGTGAGGTCAGATCTGTGCTAATACAAAAGGAATGATGTTTGTGAGGATCCAGAATTCAGTGTTTCTGTTGTCTCTTCTAAATGTAAAAAGGTTTGTGTGCCGTTGTCTTTTACTAATTAGTTACAATTATCTCGAAGCATCGATACAAAGCATTGTAAATGATTTTGTTAAGTTGCATCTGCAAGTTAACAGCAGCATTATTGCAGTCCAAACTGCTTACTACAGAAAAGCTGAAGCGGTTTCTCTCACTTTCTTGTGGCTTGTGTATCAATCCTCTTCTCCAAATCTAGACATTTTTCTCTTTCTTCTACGGATGGCTGAGATCCCAGATCTAAAAATGTTTTTTCAGGAAACCAAGTAAAACACTGTGGTTGGGGCTTCAACTGCTTTGAATCTTACTGGGGGAAATACAGAGATATAGAAAGTCGTCTGTGGACAGAGGAGAGGCAACGGCTAAAGACAAAAGACATGAAATTGAGTTGCAATATTAGAAACTATGAATCTGTGGTTGTGGTGCTGATTTAATTTCTAGACACTGTGAACAGTTATTTATACACATATATAAAAAGAAACCACCGTTTATTCCCCTGTCCTGACGTGACCTATGTACATAAGCACAGAGCTACTTTGTTTTATATTAGCATATATCGCTTGCTCGGTATTTTGTTTATTATGCAGCTGAAAAAATGTTTACTCATTGACAGTATTATTTGGTTTTGGTTTGTTGTAGCTTATGTATTGGTCAAACATTTGCTAAGTGGTGGATTATAGTTATAGTTAAGGTGTTGGACTACCAACTAAAAGATTGTGGATTCGATTCCCAGCTCCACCAAGCACCTTCGGGCCCCTAAGCAAGGCCACTAACCCCTAATTGCTAGGTTGTGTAAATGAGATAAATGTAAGTCGCTCTGGACAAGGATGTCTGCCAAATGCTGTAAATGGAAGAAAACAAACCCTACTGCAATATTTGGAGGAAGTAGTGGCTCATTGATTAAAATGTTGGACTACCAAGAGGACTGGGATTTGACTTCCAGCACCACCGAGCCACCTTGCTGGGCCCCAAGAAGATACATTTTAGTCACTCTGAATTAGGGTGTCTGCCAAATCCTGCGTCCCATGACTCATGTTGGTCTTAAACCAAAAGGTTGAAGTCATTAATGAGGATAGGCCAGGTGGGTGGTTTTGGCAGTTCAATTCAGCTGTATTTGTACACTGATTTTGGCAATAGACATTATGCAATTTCCCCCAGGTTTATTCTTCGCTGCTCCCAAAATTGCATACCACACCTAAGAACATTTCAGTAAGTATTTACCTACGATATTCAATTCAATTTTATTTGTATAGCGCTTTTTTCAATGGTCATTTACAAATACAGTATCTCACAAAAGTGAGTACACCCCTCTAATTTAAGCGAACATTTAGTATCAGCTCTGTGACATCATTATGGCGGAATGGAAGAGGATCCCAACAACAACATGTGCAGCTGTGGTGCATTCCATGTCTTGGAGGATTAAGGCCATGCTAGATAACCATGGTGCTTACAGAAAATATTGTCACTTTGGAAGCAGTTTTGACATGTTCGATTAGGGTGTTCTTACTTTTGTTGCCAGCTATTTTGACAATAATGGCTGTTTGTTTAATTATTTTTAGGGAACAGTAAATCTATACTGTTATACAAGCTGCACATTGACTACTCTAAAATATATCCAAGTTTTATTCTATAGTATTGTCCTTTGAGAAGATATACTCAAATGTTTGCTGAAATTAGAGGGTTGTACTCCCTTTTGTAAGATACTGTATGTTTTATATAGTACGGTTATGTATAGTTTGAATGAAACTGGGATAGACCACATGTCATGTGTCGTGTGATATCACAACAGAATGGAAATTCGACGTTGGATGATTTTTACTAAAAGAGAATTTTAACGCTGACACTCGTTTTACTTAGGAGATCTGATGTCATGTGCTTGCAAGAGGAGCTGCAAATCATGCAAACTCTAGTGACTGGTGATGTTGATGTTGATGTAATGCCACTTTTCTTTCAACACTTTGCAGGTCGTGTGAGGTTTCAGGATGGAAAACCTGACCACAGACTGGTACTGGAACCACATTAAAAAGGCTGAGTTTCATTATACTTTTGGAAAAATATGATCATATAACAGTTTTTAAACACCTGACTGAAAATTGCATGTTATGCAATAATTTTAAACAAAGTAAAGAAATAAGACACGTTGCGTCAGCTTTAGACCATATTGTGTTCCTTCGTTTACCTTCCATATTGTGGAAACCCGGGCCTTTTCCATGCTCACTTTTTGATGGATGCTCTGGAAAATTAGACACGTTGGAGCAATGGGCCGCTCAGACTTTTCCATTTGCTCAAGCCTCTCAGAACCTGGAATGTCAAAGCATTGGCCTGGAGCTTGTCTCCCATTTATTTTTAGAATGACTGCATTTTGTCAGGCCCAAGTGGCTAAAACCTTGCAAATCTGTGTGCAGTATGTGTTCATTAAGGGGCTTGAATGTGCTATCAGTCAATCCTAGCTGTGGTGTTTAAGTGCCTGGGCTTGTGTTTGTTCTTACTATCCTTTGCCAAATATTTAATTATTAACAATAGTTGTCTGACTTTGAATTGTACTGATATTTCTGTGTTCTATTGAGCTCTTCTGTTTAGATGGAAGGATGCCTAACATAAAACAGCACCGCTTTAAAGATGCCAAACATCTGCGCGCTGGAATATTTGGGTGCCTGTTTGTTCATCTGTCTTCATGTTGCAAGAAATATTGCTCTTAGTCACAAAAAATGTTAAGTAATTACACATTGCTTAGTTATGATTATGGTTTGTCCTCTTTTAATGCATAGTATATGATGCAAAACGAATCAGCTAATAAAAACTTCACTTCACTTCAACTTCACTACTGATATAATGTAATTTAACGCAGTCTTAATACAATTAGATTTTTACTTGATGAAATATAACCCAATTTCCTTATATTCAAGTTTTATGTCAATGAAAAGTTGTCAGGACAGACGACTTGTGTATTTTTGTGGTTGCTTGGTAAGTTAACTAAAAATCTTTTCCATATATTTAAAAATAAAAAAACAGCTGGTAAGGGAACAATAGGGGTGACAACTGCTTTACCACAAGTAATAAAAGAAAGTATTAAATATGACATGCACTATTTGAAGAATGCTGTTTTGTAGAATATAAATAGTACATTTCACCAGTATATTAACAGGAAGTACTGTGTATTTTAATAACATAGATGTTAGTATGGACAACCAAACTTCAGTGAACAAGATATCTTACAAATTAGACCACATTCTGTGGTTTATTTTAACATATTAAAGATTCTATATTCTGCTAAAGTAGCGGCATCTTTTTTTTTATCTTTAAAAAAATGTATTTAATTTAAGACAGAACAATTCATTTATCATTAGTGCAGACTGTAGTGCATATTACATAGTGTGTGGACCATCATTTGGGATGCAGCTTTTTTGCAGGCATTAAATGTGACTATTACAAATATCTGATAACAAAATAGGAAATATCAATCTTTCATCCCAACCTCCTCTAGCCAACAAAAATCACTGTGAAGAATAGAATGGCATTTATGGGAAGCAAGTTATTTTTTTCTCCAACTTACCATATAAGAACAAACTTTGAAAGATATGAGATCAGAGAACATTTCTGTACAAGTTCAAGACATGCAGCATATTTGGCTTTGGTTTAAGTGCTAGTAGTTCCCACGTTCTCAAGGTATGATGCAAGTTACTAAAATTGTTTGGTTGTTCAAATATAGGCAACAGTTGATACTTCAGTTTGGTACTTTTTGTATAGAAATCTTTACAAATGCTAATTTGAGATTTTCTATCTTTAGTAAAGTTTCTAGCATGAAGATATGGATTCAAATTGCATGCAATGAATCACTGAAAGATGCTTCATTTATTTATTTATTTATTTTTTTTTTTTCATTTAAAAGGTAATCTATTTATTAAATTGTCACGTTTTTTGAAAGGAAATTTTGAGAATTACTGGCTATTTTATCACCTGAACTTCATTTGAATTGCCTGATTATTTTCTATACTATTTTTTGCTGTATGCTATTTTGTTGTAAAATTTTATCATGCATTCTTTTGCATTTTTAATGCATATTACAGTTTCACACATTTCTAGCTTTCCAAAGTCAAATTTAATGAACTATTTACTTTAAAATAAAACCGATTAGGCCTGCACTGTGGTGTTGTAGGTCAAGGCACTGGCACTCATGTGCTGCTGTGCTCTGGCAACCCAGGTTTGATTCTGGCTTAGGACCCCTCTGGTACCAGCCCACCCCACCCCACTCCTGTCTCAACTCTGATCTGCACTATTAATAAAGGCAAAAATAGATCTTTAAAACAATCTCACAAATCTCACTTTCAGTATGTTCTACTGCATCATTCTTCATTATATACATTTACACTTATGGCATTTAACAGACACCATTATCCGGAGACTTACATTTTTATTCCATTTATACAACTAAGCAATTGGGTCCTTGCTCAGGGGTCCAGCAGTGGTAGCTTGGTGGTGCTAAGAATTAATCCCACAATCTCCAGGTTCGCAGTCCAACACCTTAACCACTTTACTAACACCTCTAATTTTTAGAACTTACTGTAGTAATGTACCTTTTTTATAAGGCAGTGTTTGGCATCTCCATTATTATTCCCTCAGCCACCTACTGTATATAGACCAGAGATTCGTCTGGTTGTAACTTAATTTTGGTCTATAACACAATCTTTACTGTTTGGTATTTCTTTACCTAATCTATTGCCTTGGTGAATTCATCACACTATATTAACCTCCCAGACAGGAAACACCTGACTGAGCTCTGCTAATTTTTTATAATTGTTAATCCCAAGATACAGACGCCCACTTTAATTTATATGGTTTATTTACAGACTCAACCCAAACTAGTCTTGAACTTCACTGGGCTCCAGCTGCTTTACGGTTTAAAAACACATCTGGATCTGATAGGGGGGGTTTCTGAGAAAACTAAAGGGCTTGGAATCTGATTGGTTAGAAAAAACCGGCTGTACAAAAGAAACACAAGACAGGATAAAAACACTGTCTATTTCTTTGGACTGTTTATTCTGCACTGATGTGTCATCTGAATGTATGAGTCAACTGTTACAGCTGGGTCTTTGAGCTGAATGTTGGAAGCTGAACCGTGTTGTAAAGAGATGTTTTTGATAGATAAGGAAAGAAAGTTTTATGCTTTTGGTTAAAATATCACATTTTTTTTATTCTGTAATGATTTTGCATGATAATTATTAGCCTGTGTGTTTATCACTATAGTAAATACAGCATAGAAATTTCCAGCCAGTTCTAGTAAGAATGATAAGCATGTGCTCGAGTCTGATCTGGGCATCATAGTGCAACGTGAGGTCTAAATGCACTGCTGCGTTCAATAACAATATAAGTCTAGTCAAATTCTCCGAAGAAACAAAAGTCCTGTTTCTTAATTCTGTGTCAGTAAACAAGTGTTGACTAAGCAGCGCTGCTGTTTTCAATTCAGCAGCATTCGAAGGTAGTTGTATGACTTCCTGCTGGGCCTCCGCTGCAGTGGATACCAGGAACTCATAAGACGGCACTTGGATAACAAGTTTCTAAAGCAATTTTCTCCACAATAATAGTCACAAAACTTTATAGACTAATTTTATATCATTATTATTTTCAGCACTTCTAACAGACATTTTTAGCCTTATGGAATTCATTTAATTAGCATTTCACACATTACAGTATCAATAAAAACCTGCTGTGGCTGATACAATGGAGACATCTTGAAAGGATCCAGACGCAAAAATGGAATTCACTCTCAGTGAGACTGAAAAGTGGGATTGAAAAACAACACAGTAAAACAATAATAAATAATTCATATCTTTAAAGAAAATTTGTTATAAAATTTTAATTATTCATCACGTTTCCAGGGAATACTTTTTTAAGTAATAGAAAGTCCAGCAGTTTGAATGAAGTTCTACAATGTGATAGGCCCCAATAACATCTTGTCCAAGCTTCCTTGTCTTTATCTCCTACTGATCTAATTCTAACACAGTTTATTCTGATATTTATCATTATTCATGTATGTGTGTGTGGGTCTGGGTGGGTCTGGGCGCATTTAGATTCACTGTGGTGACTCCATTACCGAGAGGCTGGGTAAGATTATGTATGGTGAGCTTAGTGTGAGGCATTTCTCTTTTTCCGGTGAGTTATGACCAACAGCCTCTGAATCTGGCAGCCTTCTATTATATTTAAACGCTATAGTCACTCCCACTCTCTTCTGTCTTTCATCAGGCGTTTCTGAGAAGCTTTATGGCTTCTCTAAACTAAAACCCACCTATTTTAACTTTATGGACATTTTGGATTATAGTACAATTTTTGACTATTTATTCAAAGTATTTTTATTCAATACTTAATATACATTTTTTATTTAGCATAGCATACATTCAGCATTTTTTTTTTTTTTTAGAAATTTAGTAATGACTAACATACAGTATAAATCCAGGGGGTTTAGTATAGATATAATAACGAATACACTGATTTCTGTCATCACATGCCAAGACTTTAAATTCTTTGCACACAAGGTGCATGTTGTGATTTGTGCATGTTGTGATTTGTGCATGTTGTGATTTGTGCATGTGATTTTTAATGCATTATCAGCATTACATACAAAGTATGGGAAGAAAATTGATTTCTAAAAACCGATTTCTTAAAACTGATCTCTCTGGTTTTTATTAAAGTTTTTGAGAATTTTTTAAAGGCATTGGTTTTTTTAAGGTATTGGCACATGTTATTATAATACCTACACCTTAGATGTTCTAATGGGTTTTTTTTTTCAATTTTATTAACGCTCTTTTAACAAAAGACATTGTTTCAAAGCAGCTTTACACAGAATGCAGTAATAATAAAAAAACAACAAAATTGTACGTTTCTCCCTGATGGGCAACTGGGAGGCGACTGTGGCAAAGAAAAACTCCCTAAGATGAAATAGGAAGAAACCTTAAGAGGAACCAGACTCAAGAGGAGACCCATCCTCATCTGGGTGACACTGAGTGTTTGTTAATTACAGCTTGGTGATGGTGATCAAATATAAAGTATAGCCTTGGGTCAGTGAAGCAGAAAAAGCTTGGGTCAGTTTGAAAGTTTGAAAAAGAAAGAAAGAAAGAAAGAAAGTAAGAGAGAGAGAGAGAGAAAGAGAGAGAGAAAGAGGGAGAGCAAGAGAGAGAGTGATACTGGAAAGATAGGAATTATTGTGTATTGTTATAAGTGTATTGTTGTATAAAAGTTAGACATATTGTGTAGTTAGGGACTTCAGCAAGACTACCTATGGCAGCATAACTAAAATGGAGAGCCATAAGTGCTCATTAAGTTGATCATCCTGCTGCTAAAAAAAAATCACACTTATGGCATTAAATTAATTAGTTTTCATCACATATTACATAATACATTAAAGGTGGCGCTAGTACTCAGGAGATGACACCCTCTGGTGGTGGGAGGGTAATATCGTTTCAGTAGATCAGAACAGAAATGTGATTGAATTAATCACACAAAATGCATAGATGCTATTTTAATTATATAGAAGATGCTAGATTGATAGTCCAACCGGGTCTTCTGCAGGACAGTGAGTCCATTGTGAGTAAACTTTCTGATCTACTGTAACGACTTTACCCTCCCACCACCAGAGGGTGCCGTCTCCTGAGTACTGGCGCCACCTTTTCTCTTCCAGTGTTACCTCCTGGGTGCTAGCTATTTAAGCTTGCACTTCAAACTGCTTATTTCGAAGTATTGTTAGAATATACTAAGCGGTTCTGTTTCATGCCCATGATTTCGCCATTAATATCTTTGCTCAGTTTTGGTTACGATTCTTGTTTTTGCCCGGTTTATTTATGATTACTCTGTACCAGCATCTGCTAGTCGAATCACTAGGTTTCTGGATTATCCCTGTTCTTTTAATAAAGTCATTTACTGAAAAATGGATTGCTTTCTGACGTCTACTACACATCTACACTGATGCTAAGGTACAATGCTGTAGCATGCTCGTCTGCCGGTGTTGATTGATTTACACATTATCACCTAGTTGTTTTCTATTTTTTTTAACCCTCTTACATTACATACATGCAACTATTCAGAGATTGTGCAGGTCCACTGTTTTTAAGACTAATTGTTTGTATCCCAAAATGCCTTTCTTTATCCATGTAATAACCACATGCTTGTGGGGTTTTTTTTGGATCTATACAATGCCCGCTGTATGTGAGATGATCTCCCAATTCATTTCCTTCTGTCCAAGCCCACCCCCAGACAGAAGGAAATAAGGCCATTAGGTCACTGATCTGATTGACCTTTGGGAAACCTCTTAGGAGGTGCTATGATCCTACTAAGTTTGATGGTGTTTCAGGCTTTTGCATAACTGCTTTATTGACTATTATTTTCTTTGCATGACAGAGTATTATAAAGAATGCTTCATGCAAAGAAAATAATACACATCATGAATCACAAAATACCCTGTCAGCTATGGTTAACAAGTGCCAGCTTGTTGGTAGAACGTCAAGCCGGAAAAAATGCCTCCATTCGGGGTTATTACATGGTGTTCTGGGCACGGCTTAATGCCTGCACCCTGAGACTCTGATCAAAGGCATGGTGCTGCATTCATTTTAGTATTTTCTCTATTACTCACATGCTGGAGGGAAAATAAGAAGTGCCAGGGACAAAAGTAAGACACAGCTAGTGCTAGTTAGAAGAGGGAATATTTTAGAATAGAGAAATGATGCTAATTAAGGAGCTAAAGGGTATTGCTTACCACCAACAGATGGGGAATTACATTCTTCAGCTCCTTCAGGTAAACTGGGTATTGGGAAAACTAACTATCACATCCATGTGTGTGTTATACATCTCACTCTTCCTCCTATAATAACCTCCACACTTCTGGAAAGGATTTTGGACTAGGTTGTGGAGTGTGGCTGTATTTAGCTACAATATTATTAGTGAGATTATAGGCACTGATGTTGGGTGAGGAGGTCTGGGGTGCAGTTGGTGTTCCGGTTCCTCCAAGAGTTGTTCAGTGGGGTTAAAATCAGTGCTCTGTGCAGGATACTCGAGTTCTTTAACTCTAAACACTGTAACATTAATATGCTCAGTCGCTAATCAGCTGGCTGGATGTCTGGTGCATACGCCACATAACTGGAAACACTTCAAGAGTTTCAAAGTCGTCCCACGATTGGTTACAGAATTTCCAGGAAACGTGTGTCGCGTTTTAACAGTCCATCTGGAAACAACCCAAAGTAATGAGCATTAGTTAAGATTGCTTAAATACTGGATTTTTAAAAGTATGTGAGGTTCACAGGTAAACGTCATTGGTTGCATTACCTTTTAGTCCTCTTGGGCGGGCCTTAGCAATTCAAAGCCGCCAATCTTCCCAGACTTTCAGCCCTTTTTCTGAAGGTCTGGTTACGCGAGACTACTCCAACACATCACGTCTTTATGGAGCTTAGGTGCTTTGTGCACAGTGGCATTGTCCTGCTGAAACACTGTCTGGGTCTCTTAGTTCCTGTGAGGGATATATTGCAATAATAATCTGAGAAATCAGATTGCGGACCAGAGATTTGCAGCAACAGTCAACTTTGAATCTGCTGTTTTACTAGCTGTTTTAATTGCAGAATCCTTCTTGTGCACTGGAACATTCACCCCATATAAAAATCCCACAATGCACAACAAAAAAAATCTGTTTACAATGTTTTCTTACTGGAAAGGATTTCATATGTGACTCAGCTAAAAAACTCTCAGATAAACTCTCATTTAACTTTATTTACAAATGTAAGAAGCTTGTTGTCTTTGCTCAAATTAATTTCTATGCAATTGTAAGTTTATTCAATGTTATTCAATGTTATGTTATCTTTTAAGTTTGTAATGATTAAGAACAATAGAGAAAAATGTTGCCAAGTATTGACAAAGTATTTTGTACACAAAGTACACAAAATACTATATTTAAAGTACACAATATGCTAATTTACAATTAAGCTGTGGATGTGGGCAGTGGGCGTCCATTAGATTGCTATGGGCGACATTAGTAGGTAAGAATTATTCCATGTTCCAAATTTAAGTCATAAAATTTCCAGCACAAAGTGCATTTTCTAAAGTTTACAGTTTATTAGCGCTCAGCTCCAATGACCCACCGGGTTTAATAAAATGTGTTGTAAAGCTCAGGACTGGAGAAAGAAACCTTTTCTGGCTAAATCTACAGCATTACTCTGTCTGACAATATTTAGCATTATTCTGTCTTAATCAGTGCGTCTCATGAGATGTGCTGCGTAACATAACATTAGTCTAACTCAATTTATGCACAGAATTATTAATAACATCTTTAAATTAGACTAGTTTTAGCTTTTTTTTCTTTTCTTTTTGGACAGACCATAAAGACTGGTTGCTGAAACATCACTAATAAGAGTGGAGTCATTAATTAAAGGCTAAAATTTTTATTAATAACTGAAACAATCAGGTTAATTGTAGTTCTTTAAGGTTTTTCCTGTGGTCAAAAATGATTTAGCAACTTCTGCTTCATCTTCTTTATCTATTTAATGGTGCCGGTGAAGCTGGAGCCAGGGTTGGACAAAAAAATGGGCTAATATCACACAATTTCTCTGCACATTTTTTCTCCATAGTTTTCTAACTATTTTTACAAAGACACACTGACACTGCACACTTGCACAGACTCCATAAGGAGAGCTGTTTAAAGATGTGGTTTGGTCAGCCCATTGTCAATTGTAAATGTTTCATGGACTGGTCCATCTTAAAAAAACACTAAAACATACATCTAGACGAATAAATTACAACACAGCTATAAAGACCCCGGTGCCATCAACTAATTAAGCAGAAAAAAGAATAGGTTGATAAGAGTTTTATGGGCTCATCAGATAAAAACTCTATGAGATACATTGGCCCTAAAAGTATGTTATCCTGGCGGGAAAATGCCCTGTCTGTCAGATGGTCAGTCCGCCCTTGTCTGGAACATTTACATTTACGTAAAATCTCTTTTTAAACAATTGAGGGTTAAGGGCCTTGCTCAGGGTCCCATCAGTGGCAAATTGGTGGTGCTGGGAATTGAACCCCAATCTTCCAATTAGCAGTCCAACACCTTAACCTACACTTCCCCCCCTATTGCAGAAAACACTAAATATGAAACAAGTGTAAATTTATTACCAGTTTATCACATGGCATCATACACTTTGATACCTAAATACACCTACTGATGTTTTTGAGAAACCATAAATCTGTGTTTTATCCCAGCAAGTGGATTGACAAGAACAAGTCTTTTTTTCCTCTCAGTCTTCTGTCTTCTTGTCTCTCTTTTTTTCTAGTAGGTCTGTAGAATGTGTCTGGATAGCCTGATGATTAGGAAGGACTGAATTTTCTGCAAATCATCAACCTCATGTTGATTCAGCTGCCTGCACAAAGGCTCTGACCTATGGTCCGGGGGCTGGCAGTGAACACTTCCTGCTCTTCTGACAGCTTTGACAGGAACATGTGTGTTTTTCTGCATTTACTATGTCTCTATGTTTCATAACAGCACCACGAGAAACAGCTTACAGATCACCAAACACCGATTTCGATTCGAATGTAATCAGAAGGATAAATTTATAGTCGTGCACTGGACTTTCCTTTTTAATTCAGGGAATGAATATTAACACTAACATAAGCATTTTATTGTTTATTTATTTATCCTGCCTGTCATTTTATACGACAGTGTAAATTGATTACCTTTTCTGCAAAGTCAAATATCGTTAATGTGTTAAAATATTAATTTCTAAAACAATATTATGGATAAGAGTCCTAGGATGATCCCCAGAACAATCTTTATTAATTAAGTAAAATAAAGTTTATTCAGATTATAATCTCATAAAAAATAAAGGAAATATAACTAATTATTTAGTTTGTGTCAACAGGACACCTTTAATGGACATGTGCATGTGTACAGTTTTACACAAAAGCAAGTTTCTGTTTAATTTAACTCTTCATTCTAAAGTGAAATAAAGAGAATAAAATAAATGGGCCAGTGGTGGCTCAAATGGTTAAGGTGCTAAGTTGTTGATTGTAAGACCAGGATGACCTGGGTTCAAGCCTCACCTCTGCCAGTCAGCCACTGTTGGGTCCCTGAACAAGACCCTTAACCCTTTCTGCTCCAAGGGTGCCGTATCATAGCTCATCCTGTGCTCAGACCCCAACTGTCTAAGCTGGGATATGTGAAGAAAGAAAATTTAAGTAGTGGGAATTGGTAGCACGGTGGTTAAGGTGTTGGACCACCAATTGGAAGATCAAGGTCAAGCACTAGCCTTTGCCAGGCCCCTCAGCAAGGCTCTAAACCCCCCCCGATTACTCAGTTACATTAAAGAGATAAATGTGAGTCGCTCTGGATAAGGACATCTGCCAAATGCTGTAAATGTAAATCAATGCATAACAAGTTATTTTACAACAATCCAAAATGATTCTCCAAATAAATCTTAGATCATCAATATTCCAAAATTATAGTTAGAGAAGTGCAGTTTGCTACTGAAGTTGACTTTAATGTGTATTTCTAGGATTTGACAACACCAGCTTAGCGGATGATTAATTGACTCAACATCCTAAATTTCCTAGGTCAGTAAATTGTAGTTATAGGAGATGAAAGACTTGGTTGAGAGTCAGATATGAACGGGACTGGGGTGTTTCTTTGAAGCTTCTCATTAGGAGGTCTCTCATACAGCAGCCTGGAGCAGATGTAAGAGGATGTAAGAGGAACTTCAAATAAGCTCTGTGTGTAAAAAGAAAACGCATTTCTTAAAGTGAATTCTGTAAAGTAATAAAGTAATTAAAGTAATTCTGTGTTTCTGTATATTAGTATCCTCATCCTTGACATTAGCATAAGTGAAATCAGGCCTCCATCTTAAAGACGTCTCACTTTTGGGGTAAGATTATAAACTATACTTACTGTGACGAACTATGACGATGATTAGAATAACTGGGTTAGGTAGTTATCTAGTTCATGAACCATAAACTAGATAACAAAGACAACAATGTCTGTGTTTGCTGTAATGTCTATCTGACATATTACACATTATTGTATTGTGATTTGAGTATTTATGCTCCGCTGCGCTGTATGTTTTGTATGCACCTGGTAGTTTTCCATTGCATGTAGCATCCCTGCATGCTTCCTTTCCTGATTTTATTTATTTCATATTTATAGTATAGTTTGCACCTTTGGATCAGAAGAAATTCAATTCAATTACACAGCATCCCGCACACCATACTGTAAAGCTTGTAATGACAAATTCCAGTATTTGGATTTAACTTTGGACTATACTATTTTATTGTGGGTTTATTATGTCTACAATAAACTCAGTCAGTGCATTATAAAAAATAAATGAAATGCAAAATATAAGTACTGGATTGAGTGCTATTTCATATAAAATGGATGTTATGTTACCAAAGTAAACCAAATTTTCAGGATTGTTTCATTTGGTGTGATTAACAATAATTAGGAGTTTGCAGCAATGGGACATCTTGGAAAATACTAACTAGCCTGATAGCATTGAAAACCTACATCATACCCTTCACTGTCCAAAGCTCCTGAAAGCATAAACACACACAGACTAGATTATGAAAGACAACATTACTATAATACATCATGTGTCATTCACCAGTGAGAAAACGTTTATGGTACTAATAATACCCAATTCTGTAGTTGAGCTCATTTGTAAAGGTACACAAACTACATAAGATATGTGTTAACAACAAAATCCAATCGCACCACATTACTACCTGTCCAAAAAAAAATACTGCAACCATGACATCATCTTTCAGACCCTTTGACTCCTGTAGTTGTGGAAACATAACACTGATATTAATTCAGGTTTTAATCCAGGCTTTTTTCTGCAGTACGTGAATGGGCTGATGACAGTGTTGCCAGATAAAGTCGAGGGTTTCCATTCCAGCCCAAAAACTGTAATGTTCATTCATTAAACTTAAAAGAAGCAGCAATCCCATTCTATTTCCGGTGTCATCTTTCTTACTTGGGTTGTGGGTAAATGGTTAGTGGTTAGCACTTTTGCCTCACATCAAGAAGGCCCGGGTTCGATTCCCGAACAGGAGCCTTACTGTTTGGAGTTTGCATGTTCTCCCCATGCTTGCGTGGATTTACTCCAGGTTTCTCCGGTTTTCTCCCACAGTCCAAAAACATGTGTTAGATTGATTGGTGACTCTAAATTGCCAATAGGAGTGAGTGTTTTGTGTGGGGCCTGTGATGGACCAGTGACCTGTCCAGGGTGTACCCCTTCTGCCTTTCGCCCTTTTAGAGACAGCTGGAATAGACTCCAGCAGATACCCGTGACCCTAAATTAGGGAATAAGCGGGTATAGAAGATGAATTAATTTACGTTTCAAAACGTCCCAAATTTTGTACATCTGCCCAAGCCAATTTTTACCCACACAATCCAATTCCAATTCACCTGGGTGGGAAAACCACCCAATCTGGCAAACTCTATTTGATGATGTATCCTGTCTGCACGAACAGGGTGTAATAAGGTATGCAAATAAATATGTTCACAAATATAACAGATATTTATTGGTCCGACTCTGTGTATATATGAATTTATGTATTTATGTATTTATTATATAAATACAGCAAAAAAATATGTATAAATACATATTAATACATTTAGACCACTCAACTTAATAATTAAGTCTCAAGATTCAAGATTCAAAGAGACTTTTAACCTGCAGAACAAAAAATGTTTTAGAACCAAAAAACACCTAAACTGGTTTTAAGACCCAGTAGTGTCTCATCGTCTCTTTGGGTTTGAACTTACAACCTTCCAGTCACAAGCCCATAACCTATTGTTAATAAAGTATGGTTAATTTATGAGTTTTTATGTCTTTCCTGGTCAGTGCGCTGCCTGTGTTAAGTTGATTTGCTTTAGTTTGTTACTGTTTTTTTAACATGCGCAAAGCAAGTAAAATAATCTTATTGGGTCTTAACCGTCTTAACCTGATGTTAGCAATGTTTCCATGATTTAATTCAAAGCAACGTACTTGCCGCATGTTTAACTTCTGTAATTTAAAAAAATATTATAGCTTTTATGGCCAGCAGCATGAAACTGAAATTCTTCCCAGGTTAAATTGATGTTGTCACACTGCTGATTACACTTTCATCCATCCAAAAAAATTGGCCTATTTTAACCTAACTACCATCATGAATGATTATATTAAAACTCTTTCATAAAAACATGTCTATTATACACAGCTATCCTAAAAATCACCAGATGTCAACAATCCTTTAGCCATCAGTCCTGAGTGACTGTAAGTCTATGCCTTAATTTAAACCTGAATGACCATAATCACGCTAAACTCAAAGAATCACTTAAAAAAGTGTGTGTTGAGTTTCTCTCTGAAAGTGCTCCAGAAATTCCTGGTGCATATGCACGGATGCAGTTTCCCATAATTCTAATCTTGATCAATCAGTGCCAAGTTCTGCCCCTGGCTTTACAGTTACACCATTTTGACTGTGGAAGGTATACAGAAAAGCAGTCCTACAATTTGTATTTTTCAGATTGGACTTCGGGTGTCACTGGACTAATCTGCAGCATTATTTCGATGTGATGACTAATCAGGAGAATACAGCAATGCATTTCTGTCTCATGGTGTGCCAGAATCAAATCCATGGGCACAGGGGGGGAAATGTCCCTGATTTCAGAGGCTAATCATGTTTTATTTGAAGTCTATAAGAATTCTTTAGTCTCAGAGTTTTTGTCTTTGGTTTCAAACTTCAAAAAACATCAACTAAGCTTGATCCTGAGTCTTGACAAGATTAAGAACTGTTCAAAGGGAGCTTTCTCTAAAAAACAGACTCAGTAAGTAATGAGAATGGCTTTTGATTAGTGCATCTGAATTAACTTTATAAAATATTATATTCATTCATCATCTAGACCATCTTATTTCCTAATTCAGGGTCACATGGATCTGCTGGAGTCTATCTAAGGCAGGAGGGGGACACCCTGGACAGGTCGCTAGTCTATCACAGGGCCACACACACACACTCATACCTTTGGACAATTTAAAATCACCAATCAACCTAACATACTGTACATGTTTTTCGACGGTGGAAGGAAACCAGAGTAAACCCAAGCAAGCACAGGGAGAACATGCAAACTCCACATAGAAAGGCCCCTGCCTGGGAATCGAACCCGGCCCTTCTTGCTGTAAGGCAAGAGTGCTAACCACTAAACCACCACGCTCCAAGACAGTAGTATATATAAAATAGTATGATTTATATGAAATGCTATTTTATTCTATGAATATCATATAATGCATATAGAATGTTTTATTATTGCACAACCTCGTTAACAGCTATGCAGACCCAAGCACAATTTATCCCTTCTGATAATTATGATAGAATCAGACCAGCAAATAAGACTTATACATCTTTAAATTGAATGGTTGCATGCTTTAAAAAACTTTCCACCATCTGAATATTACTTTTTCAACTTTTCTCTTCATCTTGTATTCAGATTGTGTCTGGTTGTGCCTCGGCTCACATCTTCCCCTGCCTGATCTATTGAACAGTGCTGCAGTGTCTGATTTCAGCTGGCTCTGCTGCTGCTGACCACTGAAGACTCGCTCACAGACAAGGGCTAAAAATATGGAAAGTGTAGAGGAGCTTTAGTGGTGTGGGAGAAAACCAGACTGGGAACTGGGAAATTGGACGCTTTATTGAAGAGTTTGAGGTTTTCTACCCAAAAAACCCTTCTTGGTACATTTGGGTACAGTAAGAAGAATACATATTCGTTTGTATGTAGGCTATAGAAAATAACTGGACAATAAAGTTACTGTATAATTTAACAGTACTTATTTCTTAAGAATACAGTAGTACACTACATACTCTATAATTTGGTCCTGGAGGCAACGCATTTTCACAAAAAATTGTGGTGCCTCACTTCGCTTTGTGATTGGACAACTTTTATTTTCGGACAACCGAATTTACAAAAAGCAGGAAATGCATCCTGTCATCATTTATTAGATTCGACTAGTAAAAATAACCTGCAACTGTCTTGTATACAAAATGCACTTAGGTTTTTTGTTTGCATAACAGGTCCCCATCGTTTCTAGTATCAAAGGGATTCATCTGTGAGTTCATGTGAAAAGGATTTAACACACCTGCAATAATTTCTGCATCATTTGGCAGATGTCCTTATCCAGAGCTACTTACATTTATCTCTTTTATACAACTGAGCGTTGGGGCCCACAGTGGTGACTTGGTGCTGGGAATCAAACCCCGGTATCAGTCCAACACCTTAATCACTAAGCCACCACTTCCCGCATCAGTGTTTAGTGTTCCAAATATCCACATCCACACTATATCAAGTGAAGTCAAATCAAGCTATATTGTCATTCTGCTACATGTGGACATATAGTTATATGAAATGTTGTGTCTCACAGGACCACAGTGCTACATACTGGTTACCATAAACACAAACAAAAACAATAGAAGTATAAGAACAAACATTCATTTGCTGTACAAAACTAAAACTGTACAAAACCTTTACATACATACTGTAAATGAAATTGTGCAAAAGAGATATTATATCGCCAAAGGTTTATAAACACTTTACCAGCACAGCCACGTACAAAAAGTGTGTCTTTCCCAACACACAAAAAGTTGGAAGCACACAGTTGTCATTGTATGTTGTAGCGTTACATTATTCCTTCCCTGGAAACATAAAGACCCAAACACTGAATCAGAATAACAATTTGCCTGTGCACAAAGTAAGCTCCATGAAAACAAAGTGTGTTATCAGACCTATTTCACTAGGCACTGCAGCAGCTATATATGATCAAAATGATAATAAAAACTGGTTTACTTGACGTGACTTCCTGATCTCTCAGCATTGTGGAAAGATTTTTTTGTATTATTAGTTGGAAATCAGGACATGATCAAATATGTTACAGTGGTTACTGTACAGTAGTTGAATGTGTTTGGCTAAAGTAACATCCATTAATAAATTAGCATAGAAAATAAAACTAATACTTTAAAGCAGGGGTGCCTATGAAGGGCCAAAAATCAAACTCAAAGGTGCATTTTGTACATTGAGAAAGCTGCAGAATGTTTTGCTTCACAATGGCAATGGATATTGTACTCTATTAAAAACAGCAAAAGGCTGTTTGCAAACTAGAAATACTGCCTTTGTATTGGCTTCAGTGAAAAAAAGTTTTCTTGCCAAACTTTTAAAAAATGTCTCTTGTCTGTGTGCCACCACCCTGATTTCTCCATTACTGCATGTGTTAATTTACATTTGCAGCATTTGGCAGACCCCCTTATCCAGAGCGACTTACATTATTCTCTGTTATATATAAATTAGCAATTGGGGTTAAGAGCCCTGCTTAGGGGCCCAGCAGTGGTAGCGCTAGGAATCAAACCCAGATCTTCAAGTTGGTGGTCCAACACCTTAACCACTTTGCTACCACTTCCTCGACGTTAATGTGAATGGTAATTCATCTACGTTGCAACCTGAATTGCACATAGGCATAAAAAAATTAATTTATTTTCAACATTTAATTTTGGTTTACTCTTTTTTTAGAAAACAAAAAAAAAGTATGTTTAATTAGAAATGACGAACTATGTCAAAGACACCCCCCTCCTCCACCCCCTCCCTCCCTTCTCGGATAGTATAACGGGCCGAATTAAATGTTACTACAGTCTAACTTTGGTAGGCAGGGCTTAGTTTGGGCATCTCTGTCTTTAAACCTGTACACATTAAGAATAACAAGTAAAAAAACAATGTTTATGTAAAGTAAAGTAAAATATAACAAAAAAAAATTATAGCTGTCATTTTGTACTTAAAGAAAATTTCATTAGGCTTCCCATGGACTAGAAGGCTCTAAAGGTTCCTCTCTGGGAAAAAAAAACAGCTGAAAAAACAGTTTATGATCTTTGTTCAGACTTGAAGCACACATCCACATTAACATTGGACACGTGTGTGTATTTGGCTAATCACACTCCATTACAAAACCAGTTGGAGGAGGATTTTCCACATCTTTGTCTCTTTGGTCCACACCTATCACACTGGTCTGAGATCTAGCTGGATTTTAGAATCATGTATGTTTTTGTATAATATTATGTTAGATCATTGATTGATTTATATTTTTATTAATATTATTCCACAAAGTAGAATTAAAGTAGAGTTAAAAAAACTTCCAAATCAGCATTGAAGAGCACTAAAATATGAATCCATGAAAAGTTTTAACAGCTACCAAAGTGTCACAATGCTTGATGGCATAAAGAGAATATAATGAATATAAGACTAACAGTAACATAACTGTATAAGGCTTTACATAGAACCAGTTATTAGAGGTGTAGCTAGGGTTTTTAGCGCCCGGGGTTTTTAGCGCCCGGGGACAAAGTCAGTTTTCACGCCCCCTCCTGGCCTCCTTGTGAAAAGGTGTGAGTCATAAGGGGCTCCATCATTCTTTCCCGAAAATATTTAAGATTTAGAACCTTAAAAACCTGCATTTCATGGCATATTTTTTAGGGTATAAGGAGGATGAAAAAAGTAAAATAATTAAGGCAACAGTGATACTTTGACGATATAATTGGGGGAAACAATTAATTCTGAAATTCATTCGTAATTATGTAACATCAATTTGGTGTACCCAGATGCTGCACCCTGGAACAGATGACCCCCTCCCCCCATGCTCCCCTAGCTACACCACTGCCAGTGATCACAGTCAATAGCACGAAACCCCATCCTGACAGTCATGGTTGGCATAATCTAAGATGGAGGAAAATGGAATATAGAGCGAGTTAATTTGATCTTAATCTCGAATCAATACAAAATGAAAAACAGAAAACATAGAGGCGAAGTTGCTGGAAAAATTTAGTCACACAGATCAACAATGAAGGCGTGCTTATGTATGAATCAGAGACAGGACTAGAAGAAACACAGAAACAGAGCTTAATTCAGTTGGTCTGACAAATTCACCATTTTATTGGCTGACTGCTGGGGTTTGTCCTGCTCCAGGGAATCAACTTAGCTTTTCAAGACCTGGGCTACATTTCCACCGCTATAAGAGCTAAATGATGTGAGACTTTAGTAATACACAATTAAAAATGATGGGGAATTTCACAAGTGGACATTCTGGCTTGAAAAGTAGACTTTAACACCCAGAGTCAAATCTGTGTTTTGGAGTATTTAGAGATACTTCAGAGTTAAAAATCTTGATCTTTGCCATGCATCATTGAGTCCAACATTTTGATGGCTGAACTGAGTTTGCTTTGAAAATGCAGTAGAAGAGAGTGGGGCAGAATCTGAATAGAATATTGAATGAAAAGAAAAGGACAAATGCCTGATTAGGCACTTGGTCTTTTAGTTCACTTTTAGTGGCTATAAGACAAAAAACTACATCTACATTGATACAAAATGTTAAATTAAACCACTCTATTATTAAGTGACTCATACCCAAAGCTCTTAAACGGAACCTGCACAGACCTCCTGCCCAACTACTTAAGAGTACTTTATTTCACCATTACAGTTCACATGCATTCTCTATTTCACTCAGCTACAGCTGTCGTCTGTACTTGAAAGACACTTGGAGTCCCTAGTCTGGACAAGATGAGGTATTGTCATTTATAAGTAGCAGAGGTCTAAGGAAACTGGGCCAGATAACTCAAAAGCTTGGAAAATACAGAGTTTAAGCTATCAGATAAGATCTATGAGGGATAATAGCTGCATAATATGTAAGTTTTTGGAAAACCTGGAAAAAGTTTTCCAGGCTTGTAAATATATTAGGTAAGCACATAAAAGCATAAAGTAACAAGAAACAAGCATACTCTAAAAGAACTCTGCTGATGTGGTCATCGCAACAAAGAGCAAGAAAGCCATACAGGAACGTTTTACAGCAGGAGATAGAGAGAAAGATTTGAAAAAGTTTTTTCTTGACCAAATAAGGTAACAGTAACTCTCGACTATTGCTAGTATTAATTTTTATTGCCCATTTTTATTTCATTGTTTGATGCTACACATTCTTTACATCTTCTGAAGACAAATCCTGTAGCTGAAGTGGGGAGTAAATAGAGTGAAGTCTGAGAGGTGTGTTAATTTTATAGTCCTAAATGTGTTTCTGATGAACTGGCATGTAATTTGTTTCTTTAAAGTGATTTGCCTGCCTAAAATTGCAAAGATAGAAAGTAACAGCTGTAAATGGAAGTAACTTTGTAGCCTGATGGAATATGGATGGAATAAATGTACATAACTCTGGTGATGAGTGGGTAACATTTGATTTACTAGACCAGATTGAAACTGATTAATAAATTAATGCTCATATTATTATGAAGTATTAGCTTTTAATATACAATATGTTTGCAAAAGTTTATGGACACCTGACCAAAAGATCTATATGTGGATTCTTTTACAAAATGTTGCTACACATTTAAAAGCACACAGTTGTTTAGAATGTCTTTGTATGTGGTAACATTATTACTTTGCTGGAACTAAAGATCCCAAACACTGTTTCCCAGATGAGGATGGATTCCCTCTTGAGTCCGGTTCCTCTCAAGGTTTCTTCCTACTTTATCTCAGGGAGGTTTTTTTTACTACAATCGCCACCGGCTTGCTTTTTAGGGACAAACTTACACTTTTTCTCTGTTACTGCATTCTGTGTCTCAGCATGACAATGTCCTGAACACCCCTGAACACGATTGAGATAAACTGGAACGCCAACTGCACCACAGACCTCCTCACCTAATGTTAATGATTGATCTTATTAATAATATTGTAGGTAAACACATATACAAGTGGAAAGCCTTACTATAAGAATGGAGCTTAATCTAACAGCAAATTTACATCATATCTCTTTTATAAAACTGAGCAACTAATCTCAGGGGCCCACAGTGGTGACTTGGTGGTGCTGGGAATCAAACCCTGGCCTTTGTGGTGCTGGGAATCTAACCCCAGTCTTTCTGGTAGCAGTCCAACACCTTAACCACTAAGCCACCACTGCCCCACAGGAAATCTGGAAAAAGATGTGTACAATCACAAATGCTTGTGAAGCTCATGTATCTATCAAACTTTTGGCAATATAGTCTTGCATTTCTTTAATATTTGTGTTTTATAGGCACGCTTTGATATACTAAATGGAAAAAACTGTATTTAAACTTGTGTGGTAGCCCTTGCAGACAGACAGAGATCGGTTCCAAAATACACCCAGTACCTCTGGGGCTGCTTAATGTTTTTCAGGTGTTTTGCAGCTATAGTCATTTCCAAGTTTTTTGGTGATAGACACCAGGTATATTACATCCACAAATATGCACAATTGTCATTGTTCCAGGTGAAAATTTGAAGCATCAATGAGTTTTAATATTATGGGTATTTGAACAACCCCAGATTTTAATAAGTCTGTATTTCTACCACTCAAATTATTAAGTGTTTTTATGCATTCTGGCTTACAGTATGTTTCTGCTGGTCAGTTTCTGAAGGTTGGTCTGGCAAGAAAGCTTTCCTCTTGTCTTGCCAGTAGATCCCAAAGGGCTTCTTGCATTGGTACAGAGGTTTCTGGTTAAAATAAAGTGACGGAAAAGCAAAAAGCAAAACAAAAAAACCATTGTTCCAGGTTTATTTTTTTGTTTGTTTGAGTTTTTTTTTTTTTTTTTTTGTATTTTTTTAAAGTTTTTTTTTTTTTTTTTTTTTTTTTTTTTTTTTTTTGAGGGTTTTTTTTTTTTTTTGTTTGACAAGACGTTGGTTTTGACTGTGAGTATAAAAAGATGTAGAATATTAGGGAACATTTCTCACATGCTTCATTTTCACATCACACGTTTGCTTGTATTAAGCAAAGTGGATGTCACTGCCCCCCTAACATGTATATTTATTATAATATGCATATTACATATTATTCTATACTGCTGTCGACTTCATTTGTAGTTAAATTATCAGGTTTTTTACGCAAGACATTCTAGTAAAACACAAAGTTGCCAGGCTATTATTATAAATCAACTAACACACTTTCAGTCAGCTCAGTAAAGTTTCAATATAATAATAAAAAAAGTTTTTTTATATATATATATATATATATATATATATATATATATATACTATATGTATTTACTGTTTACTCCTCATAAACGTTTAACTTATTGACTACCATATTGGCCATGAATTTGTCATAAAGTTATATAAAAATCCTACATAAAAATCTTTAGGCTAATTGCTCTATTTCATTTTATTATTTAAAAATGTTTCTAGTTAATCCACCATATGTTATCCACAGAGTATTTTACAATAGTTTCCCTTGAGAATTGTGAACAAAAATGAACCAAGCTAACCTGGCTGTGAAATTTGTTAATGGGTTTCTCAGATGTGCTTTCGAGACTGGGGAAGATCTCTGCTGTCTGTAGGCTTGACAAATCGTTGTTTGCCAAATAATGGCTTTTACATTTACTACTTTCCATTCATTATTTTACAGCAGTTTTAATATATCCACTAACTGCAGGGGTGGACAAATTCTTAAGTCTGTGTGTTGAATGGCAAAATTTTGCTTAACTATAAGTGGAAGTAGTAAAATGATCCAGATTTTTATATTAAAACCTCATTTTTAGACTATTGTTAATTTGCTGTGCTACATTTATAAATTAAATTAGCTCTACTCTGTCTTCTTTTCTGCTTATATATTTTTTTTAAAATTCTATTTATATACGGAAAAACTAATTTTCATACACTGCTAGATTACTTAATTTTTGAGCGTTTCATTTACTAAACAAAATACAATACCACCAGACTCTTTACAGGATTTTCCATCTTTTGTGTATAATTATTTAATAATAAAAGTCTTAAAACTTAATATCAAAGGTTGTAACACCAATAAAAACACCATCTATTTTTTCATTGTGACTTAATGTGACACAAAACCAGTCATGGCATTTTTTATTTTAAATTAACTACATTATTTACAAAATACATACACAAGCCGCCTAACTAACTTTGTCCTCTATATGCTTAAAACAGGAACAGCATTGTACTGAGTTTTACAAAGACAAAATTCCTAAGCATGCAAACTCGGAGGGTTTTGTTTTGACTGTGGCATTGAAGTGCTCCATTACAGCAGGTGGTCCATGACTACAGAAACATTCAATGCAATGACCAATCAGCAAATGGTTTAGCTTGCGACTTAAGCTTAAGTGAAGCAGCTTAAAACAGCCAGTCAAACAATGTTACCTCATAAAATATTCTGAGGCTTTAACTTTTTTCACCACAAAAAGATTAGCACCAAAAAAAAACATGCTTCTTTACACTGGAACCAAATTGACAAACAACAATAAAATAGTGGCATGTTGAAAAAATATATACTGACCATGTAGACTGATCTACAATCTACTGAGTCGTGTAGATCTTTTACAAAAAGTGCAGAAAAGTAATCTAGTTATGATCTAGATAACATCCAATACAGTAATTAATAGGCGAAAATGACATCATAGGTCACTTGATGGCCCTTGTCCCAGGCATAGAGTGTGCGGTCCTTTGGATTGTAATCAATTTGTGTGGTGTAAGTGTAGTTGTTCATAAAGGGCAACCGTGGCACCATCTGAGTGTGCGTGTGCGTGTCAAAAGCGTAGCTAATAGTGGCGTTTACGCGCTCATAGCTGTCCACGGCATACAGAACACCACAGATGACAAAGCTGTTCCCGTAGTTGTTCCTCCTCAGGCCAGTCCTCCATGTGTTCTCCTTCTGTAGGTCAAAAGGATTAAGCTTGTTCAGGATAATCACTTCCTGGTGAAAGCCTTCTTCATCTAGAGCTGGATAAACCAGCCACAGGCCACTCTCATCCACTGCAAAGTCTACATCTGAGTGGCCCCTAAAGCTCCAGGGTGACTCCTCGTCCTCATGCTCAAACATAGCATCGTGAAGTGTGGTCCAAGCCGCCACGTAACGCATACGCAGGTCATATTTGATGATGTCATGGGAAAAGGCTCGGTTGTAGTAAAAGGCACCATTGTACACCACATGACCTGTGCCAATCCAGTTGTAAGGCAGTTTGTAGGTGTTGCTGAAGCGTCCTGAATAGACAAAAAATGAAGAAAGTAATTATTTATATGCAGTATGAAACTAATATCAGTCCCGACAGTGTGTTTGACCAGTACAAAACAAAAATGTTACTGTACAGTGGCTATAATAATGACCTTGCTTGAATAAATCCATATCACGAAACTCCAGTAAGTTGCTGCCATAGTAGTTGTTTGTGACATATATGACATTGCCATTGCCTTTTGGGTCCTTCATCCAGGCGCCTTCGTTGGGACCAAAAGAATTATGAGTTACAGGGTCAGCAATAGTAGCCAAGGTGTCCTTGCACACACCTATAAACAACAACAAAAAATGTAATAATGTTAATATTTTGTGGTCTTTTTGAATATTTCTGTGAAAAACGTCACGCTGTTTTATTAAGAAGACACTGGAACAACAGCCTTCTTTAATTTTGAGAAGTAAGGCAGCATAAACTGTATTTTTTTCTACAAAAAAGAGTATAATTATATTTTTCTTAACATTAACCAAGTAAATTGTTTAGTTTAGCATTCAACTATTCCAAAAAATGCTAATAGTCTATTTTACTGTAACTTTTTTGTAGCTAAACTTAAAAGAAGAAGTCATGTTAGACAACCAGAATAATTTTTTGTTATTTCACTTTCTATTCACCCTAAAAAGAGAAACCTTAAGTTCCCAGAGGAAATCCCCTTTGCACACACACACACACACACACACACACACACACACAAGGCAGGAAACCTTCATCCCAGAAGCTATGAGTGTTCTTAGTAAAATAAGCACAATGTGCTGGAAAGTGCATGTTAAAAATTGTGTAAAAGTAAATGGTTTTCATAACAATAGGGTAATAGCGTAAATAGTTCTATAAACTGTAACCTAATGTTAAAATTCAATATTATCAAACACCTTGAACGTACCAGATTTCTTTGGTGAGTCGGTAGAGACTTCAGATTCTTCGTCCCACCTGATTCGAGATTTTAACGTGAGTTTTCTTGCTGCAGATGTGGAGTTATGCTGTTGTTTCGGTTGTTTGGGAGGAGCAGAGAATGTGGTGGATCTGTAAGTAGTCACTGGCTGTGTGGTGGTGGTGGTGGTGGTGGTTGTTGTGGTAAAGGCTGTTAAGGAAAGCGGCGTTGCCCTGCTGGTTGTAATCATCCCTTCAGTTTTCCAGGACTTCTGTTCAGGCTGATCTGTGATGGTAAGCACGTTTGTGGTAGATTCTATGTTCAGTTTTGGTGCTGGGGTGGTCGTAGTGTGAGGGACTGACGATTGAGTGTTCTGTTGTAAGGGGATCTGGTCTTCTATTATAAAATCCATTGAACCGTCACCACTCAGAATATCATCTGTTCCTGCTGTGAAAGATTAACAGTTGTGGGTGGAGGAACTTTGAAGGAACATGTCTGTGAAGGGTTTTAACTAATGTTCAATGCAAGGAAAGATTGAAAGTCAAAACTGGTAAACAGATTAGATCATTTATATTTATCCTGTTTTTTTTTCAATGTATACACTAAGGTTTTCGACCACCTGATCATAAAAACCATATGTGTTTTTTTAAGTTTAAGATTTTTATTGTCACATGTACTCCAGAGCACAATGAAATTTGTATCTTCGCATATCCCAGCTTTAAAAGTTGGGGTCAGAGTGCAGGGTCAGCTATGATACAGCACCCCTTGAGCAGACTGGCAGCGATGGGGCTAAAACGCAGGACTTCCTGGTCATCCAAACAACTACTCAGCACCTTAATCATTGGGAAACCACTGCCCCATTTGAGCCACCTCTACCCCGTACCACTGTTTTTTGAACATTACACTTACACCATTTAGCAGACGTCCTTATCCAGAGCGACGTACAAAAGTGTTTTGAGTCTCATCATTGAAAAGGTCGATACTGGTACGCTAGATCACAAAACAAAGTGTAACAACCCAAAAACCTGCTAAAAGAACATAAAAAATACTATTTTAAATTTAGTCCCACTCTTACTGCTATTATTACCATCACCCTGCTATTCATTCAATTTTAGTGTGTGGCTTCATGGGTGTCTGGGGTGTTGTCTATGTTTCAGTTCATTCCGAATGTCAGGGAATGTATCTCATAAATGAATTGGGAATGTCAGAAGTTTTCACAGGAAGAACTAAAATCTGTGACTTTAGTTAGAGTAGATTTAGCTGGTCTTATCAGCCTACTGGCACCTGAGACCTGCCAGAAGAAGTGGAACCAAACAAATGAATGTTTCAATAATACTTTAGTGTCAATTGTACATACAAGGCAACAGGATACCGGGATTATGCTGATATAAAAAAAAACCCATTAGTATTTCCTAAGTAATGATATTATAGATTTAACCACATCAACCAATCAGTATTAACTACAAGCCACGCAGAGAAAACTCACCAATCTGTTCGCCGTCATCGTCCTCCTCAGTTTCAGCCTTATAGAAGGTCATGCTTCTGATGTTCATCCCAGTTCGTCCTATTTTGTTTTTGTCTTTTCTTTCTGTTTTTTGCTCTTCTAAGATGTTACTGTGACTCCTTTTCAGTATCTTGCTGGAATCTTGACTGCCTACATACTTTTCCTCATATTGCTTCTGCAAACAAATCATGTTGTTTATATTAGGTGTGGAACACTGCATCATTATCTGTTTCTGCATCTGTATTTGTTTTATGCTCCAAATATCTAAATTTGGATTTAAATTCAAAGTGGGTGTGACCTAACCTGAAAAAGTATACTTTTTATTCTTGTTCTAACACTTGCTCTACTTCAGCTCATATCTTATTAATGAGGTTACGAGGTAGATGCAGGACTGTAAAAAAAAAGTCTATCCTATTTTACAAATGTAAACCCTGATCAGGCAAATACTGAGGACAAATGAATGGACACCGTAAATGACACGGGGTCCAATCCTAGTGGACGTGTTTTTGCCAAGTAGGATGTGACCCTGGATTGAAATCTTTTGTTGATTCTAAATTACCATTTTAATCAACTAATCCTAATCAGATTTTTTTAATCTTTTCCTTTTTTTCTTTACAAAAAACTGAAAACATTAACTGTGTAAATGGTGAAAAATAGACTGATAATTCATTGACAATAACATGCAGACATTGACGATTCCTGGATTAACATTGGATCACTACATGAAATTAGACAAACTATATTAAAATAATTTCTGATAGTCCAAAAACATCATTAGTGAATTTAGACTGTATTGATTATAAAGATCCAAAATAAACATTAATGAATTTAGACAGTGAATTATATATAATTGCTATTGACCAATTTAACATAAAATGTTCTGAACCGGTGAACCTGTAGAACCGCAATAGAGCAACATTCTTATCTATAAAACAGGGTTTACAATTATTTAATTAAATCACAAGCTGTTTAAAATGTAATAAATAAATAAAATAAAAAAAATAAAAAAACCATTGAATTTACTTTTTATTCATGCACACACATCTAGGCGAGGGAAATGTTCACACATTAACTAAACTGCACATACATGTTGTAAACAATTGTTCAGTATAGCATGTTATGTACTGTACAATTTTTACCTTTAATAAATACATTAATAATATTACATTTTGGTAAAGATTCATATATGGATTGAGGCGGGTTTGCCTGACCCACACTGATGACATCAGGTGGATATGATTGGTTGATTTAAATGCTGATCCAGTATTTACACAGAATGTTAATCCAAGATAATGTCCTACTTGGCAAAATCACATCCACTGTCTAAACCTACCCATATTTGTGTATAATTTTCTTACACCCACATGGCATGTTCCTCATAACTCTAAGACACATCTAAAGATCAAAATGTCAGAACCCAATGTGATCTGTGGTTGCATTTTATTTTCTTAATGTTAAACTGTTTCTTTAATAATAAGTTACACTGGGAAATAGGGAGGAACTTGCGGTGCAGGTCAATATTTGGGACGACTTCACGGAAGCTGACTTTAATGTAATAATTTAGGCTGACACAGCAAAATCGGCTAATACTTTCCACCGAGCTGGAACTTGTGTGATGCTTGGTTAGCCCTACTAACCACGCCATCCTTCCAGAATGTATGTGTAATTCCAACCTAGACACTGTATTTAAATTTTTGTTTAAGTCGGCTTTGCGATTGGTGGTGTTATCGACTTAAATGGCTTTAGTGGTTTTTGGTGCAGGTTGCAATGTGTATGGGTTTAGCATGTTCTGCAAGGCATGCTGGGAGCTGTAAGAACCTTTAAGTTTATAGCTATTAGCAAATGTATACAGGACTTAATAAACTGTTATAGAGCATCGGTAGTCACAGTTCACCTTATTTGGTGCTTTAAGACATATACAAATGTAGACATGATGGATAAATGTAGAATTATTTGGTATAGTATTGTGTGGTTGTTATTCAGGCAGTCTAGAGCTGGTAAAGAACAATGATGGGCTTTTTAAAATCATTTTAAAACAATAGACTGAACCAGGAATGTGTTCCAGTGAAAACTCCCCCTGTATTCTTTCCAACCCTATAGTTTAAATGAAACTGTAAGTTAAATCATTTTAAATAAACACTATATTTAAATTACTAAAAAAAAAGATTAAGGTGGAAAAGAAACAAGGAGACGCACACATTTGCTACACACTTGTTGTTTTTTGCAGTTGGTTGTGTTCTATGATTGTGTTAGGTTAACGAATAAAATTTTCCTAAATACGTTAGTGCTGAGTAAATACTTATGTGTTAACCTGCAGGAAGTTGTCTATGGTCGGTCATCTGCCATTTCAGTTACACTGCCTAAAGTATGTGATTCCTGCCTGTGATTGTTGACAAAACATACCAGAACTTCTATTGAATACACAAAGTCTGACTGAAGTCAGAGTCCCACACTTCATTATGGGACATCTGTCCATGGTGTGATAGTAACTAGGAGCTTGCACAGTGAATGGAAAACAGTACTGGTGTAAGTGTGTGTGTGTAACTATGAATGCATCATTCATTGATTTATTCATTCATTCATTTTCTATACCTGCTTATTTCCTAATTCGGGGTCACAGGGATCTGCTGGAGTCTATCCCAACCATCTCTGAACAGGCAAAAGGCAGTGGTACACCCTGGACAGGTCGCCAGTCCATCACAGGGCCACACACACACTCACACTTACTCTTATGGGCAATTTAAAATCACCAATCAACTTAACATACATGTTTTTAGACTGGGGGAGAAACCGGAGTAAACCCACACAAACACAGGGAGAACATGCAAACTCCACAGAGAAAGACCCCTGCCCAGGAATTAAACCCGGTGAGACAACCATGCTAACCACTAAGCCACCTAAACGCATTATAATTTATAAAAAAACACTGTAGTCCCTTTGGGAAGGTATGTAATCCGTAACTGCTCAGCTCTGTGATCAGGTGGTTTTCTGTCTTACCTCACCTCAATTTATTAATTTTTTGGGGAAAGTTCATGCTGTTTAGCATCTACCCGAAGAGCAAATAGCAGAGCTGTGCAAATGAGTAAGTACAGATAAATGTGTACATTAATAAATAAGGCTGTGTTGGTATGTGCATAGAGGACTGACTATGTGTAAGAATCCTGAATACATATTGTGTTAAAGTATTTATTAAAAAAAAAACATTACTTCTATTTCGAAAGCAAGGTTGGAAAAAACACAATTTTTCTCAGGTATGAACTGTAATTATAAAAGTAAATAGATTTTAATTGAACTTCGGCACAATTTATTGCAGCCTGATTTAATACTAAATCAACTAAACTGCAGTATGGGAGCCAAACATACCATCTATTTTGGGTTTTAGACAGATTGTGGTATTTGTGGTATCTAAAACTACTGGTAGTGTTTGAAATTTATTCTCACGCATTCCACTGTGGGAACTACAGTAAATCCTGTATGTGGTCCTGTGCATGTGTGTGTTCTGGCGTTGGTGGATCTCAACATGATCTCTCTCTCACCTCTGTGTGTGAAAAAGCTGCAGCTACTTTATTCTGCAGCGAAGGCTCCAGCTGGCTTAACTGTCTTTTCTTCTCCAGGTTATGGTGGGCAGACAAGTCCTTCCCCTGCTCTTTCTCCTCTTTCACGCTTTCTTGTTCCTTTGTCGCACTTCCGGAAAAGGACTGTAAGGAAAAATTTGCTCAGCAGTGGTTCCAGCCTAATAATGTACTGAATTTAAATGCCCTTTGTCTGATGCCAGTAGAGAGCAAGAATTCTTAACTTAAAGAAGTGGTAGTGCAGTGGTTATGGTCTTGGACTGCTAATTGGAAGACCGGGGCTCAATTCCCAGCATCACTAAGTTGCCACTGCTGGGCCCCTAAGCAAGGCCCTTAAACCCTTACTGCTCAGTTGTATTAAGGAGATAAATGTAAGCCACTCTGGATAAAACTTTTTACTTTTTAGCTTTTTAACTTTTAACTGATTTAACTTCAAACCCAAAATGGGTTGCAATCTGTTTCATATTTTGTTCCCTTGTTTGTTCCAAATAAAGACTGTTAAGACTGTAATTCCAGTTTGGTTTATATTATGTAGCAGCTTATCTGACAGATATGTTAAATTTTTCACTTAGCAGGCGCTTAATATGTTTGTTTTTTAAATATTTGTCTAAATTTCATTTTAGGCCCTGGTGATCAGCCATCTATTCAATTCAGTGTGTCAATTTTATTCATTTACACTCAAAAAGTTTGTGGACACCTTACCAGCACACCCACATAACTGTGTTTTTCTGAAAGGGTCACACAAAAGTTAAAATTCAAAGTACACAGTTTTCTAGAATGACTTTTGTAGTGTTACGTAATGACTTCCCTGAAACTGAAAAGCCCAAACACTGTTCCAGCTCGACAAACGCTCCATTACCAGATCTGATTTCACATCTGACCAGATCTGATTTCATGACCTGCTTGCTTCAGATTTGCAATTGTGGACTGGCATGTTCCTCATAACTCTAGTACACAATTAACAATCAAAATGTCAGAGCCCAACGTCTAATCTGATTGCCTACACTTGGGGTTACATTTCATTTCTTCGTCAAACTGTTTCTTTAATAATAACTTGCGGTGCAGGTCAATGTCTGGGACAGTCTTTGGAGAATCTGACTTTAATGTAATAATTCTGTATGATAATATAACAACCCTACTGAACACTGGGCCGACTGCATCCCAGACCATCTAATCAAACATGATGAGCAAATCTCAACAGCTACACACCACAATTGAATGTCAGTCATTATACATATATATTTTATTTAAACACTTTTCTATGTGAATCTGTATTTATAATCTAATAAAAAGGTATTAACTGAGATAACTAGGAAAAAGTTACCTTTTCTATGTGTTCTACCCGTGCCAGGAGTTTAGTGGTGACTGAGTGCAACTTTAACAGATCCATCCCATACAAAGCCCCCTCCAGTAAGTCCATGATGGTGGAAAGCTGTTAAAGGAACATTCTCTGGTCAAACAATAACCTCTTATTGTGGAAAAGCTTCCATAAAATCAGAGTTTAACATAAAAATCAACATATTTGGTTTTTCCAAACTTAAATCTATCTGCTCAGACAAAATCTCCAGTATCGAAATATTCTTTTTTTTTACTAATAAAAGTAAAGCTTGCTTAAGAATATTCACAGACTGTAACCGTTAAACATGAAGAAAACTTCACTGTATACTTAAACACTATGACATCTGGAGACTGGAGTCACTGTACTCCAATCCCAGGCTCCACCCTCCATATTGTTGAAGGTGAATTACACAGATAGAAATATCTTTTGTCTTTAAAATTTGATTTGTGCATGTATTTCTATAAAAATTTTGTGTAAACTAGATCTAAGTTTTTTTTTCCCCTTGTTTTTTACCTTCACATCATTTTTTCCTGCCTCCTGGAGCTTCCTCAACCTGAAGTCTCCTTCACAGGGATTGAGGGCAGACGGAGGGGCGATGCATGCACACTTTTTACAGTTGGGTCCCAAGGTCACTGTCTCCACTGTGTAGAAATCCTCATGCTTTTCTATCCCTTCTTCAATATTCCGGCAAGCTCCCCTGCTCAAAGGCTTGACCACACATTTACAGCGGCAGTCTGGACCCTCGGAGAGAGTTTTTACTTTGTCGTAGTCACCCAGGAGCTAAAGGGTTAAGTCAGCAGTATTAAAATGAGATTTATGAGTCACTGTAAGCCACTGGAAACCTTTGTATTTGCTGGATATTGCTGTGTCTTTGAGAAAAGTATTGAATGATTTAATGATAATTTTTTAATCATTATGTGCATCCACATTTGTTATATACAAGCAAATGTAATAAATTTGACCAGTTGAATATGCAAACTTGAATGAAAAAAACCTTTTTAAGTACCAAAATAATAATAACCTACACCTTTTTTGCTGTTTTCTGCTTTCATAAATCAGTTTTCTGACCACTGCATGAGCAGTGTTAGAGCATGCAATTATTAAAGTTATAAAATGTAATAACGCTATGGATCAAACTGCTGTAGATGGTTAAAAAAGTTATATTTTTTAAGCCTTTGTCCAACAGATGTATTTTAACATCATGAAGATCTTCAGCACAGATGTTTGCCATAAAACACCAAAGTTGACCAATTACACAGACGCAAGGGCTTCTCATGGAAAAGAATCACCAGACAACAATTTTCTATTAAAAAAAACACTATTTTTAACTTTAAAACCTGTTACTGACCTAAATCTTTTCTGCCACTGTAATATCAATTTTATAGCCTTTGGCAACTTTACCTGGGTTAAAATGTTCTCCTGATTGTCCAGTTCATCCTCCAGTGCATCTTTAAATTCCTCTGAAAAAACTTGGTTTTGTCGGGATTCGCTCTCCATCACACCAGCCCATGCCAGTGGAAAAAAGCAAAGTGCAGAACACCAAGCTAACAGCAGCAGCCTTAATGAGAGCCGCATTCTGCTTGTTATTCCCCCCAAAAACTCCACTACTAATTAAAGAATCCTAATGTGATCTTTTCTCACAGTCCAATTTTTTTGTTTGTTAGTTAATTAATTCAATGAATACATGAATTAAATCCTTTACTAATCCCTTCAATACGTGGGAAGGATCCTGTGATGTAATACACAACCTGGTTAATTAGAAAAATATTCTGCTGTTCTACAGACTGTGCAGGTAATGCTGTAGCCCTGGGTATCCTCTGATGAATGAGTCCCTGAAAGGTCAGCCGGTTCTGGAAAAGAAAAAGTGGGAAGTACTTGACTCCATCACTGCAGGCAGGGAGGAGTCTCAGGATTACAGACTAAAGCACATGTTCACTCCCTCTGCAATGCACATTTTAGTACTTCCTGCTCTAACACACATTTAACCTTAAAAAGCCTTTAACCCTAAAAGGATTGTTATGAGTCAGTGGTGTTTTTTGTTTAACAGGCATTGTCCAGCATATTTTTTTAGGCATGCTCATTAATTAGCAATAAATAAGACTGTTATCGCTAAGATGCTACTTTTTAATTGGTGGTTCCTGGGTAGATGTTAAAAAATGTAACATAACATTCATTAAACCCTAATAGATTAAAAATATAATATGATATGATATGATATAATGATATATATGGTTTTCTTTAAAAGAAGATCGTTGGACTGAATACAAATTTTTCTGTGTATTTCAGCAAAACCACATATATTTTAGCATCTTTTGCAATATTTTTCTGCATTTCGCATCTGTACTTCATTTTGATGTATCATTTATCAATATATTTTATCAATATACTTTTCTATCTTATAAATGGAAAGGAACAAAAGACTGATCATTATAAAAACATACAATACACAGGGATTTTGATTACAAAATAAAGTTCATTTTATGCGATTGCTTAAAAAATTAAGTTTCACACGGTTTCAAAAATAGATAGATAGAGAGCTTACTCACTATTCTTATAAGAAATGATGCACAATTTCTATTTAACACATCACCTGTCATTTATAGTGCAGAATTTCAGGCTAATAGTACTCACATAATTAAATAAATATGAATAAGAAGAATGTAATCTGATGCACTACTCCTAATTCACACATTAAATTCAAACTTGCAAAATCAGACAACCAAATAAGTCAAATAAGCCTTGTGTATTCTTTTATATGACCGCATGACCTTTAAAAGTGCCTGCCATGGTTTGGTACCTTATTTTCCTTCCCATAACTGGCAATTATAGATTCAACAGACAGACTAATTTAAACCATGTGCGCCATCTATGATGCTATTAAAGCATCCTGTCATTAAATAGATATACAAGCAGATAGAGTTCCATGTTTTGACCGTGAGCGCCATCTACCTGCTGCAAGTGTGGATGAACGCCAGGGAACTCAGTTAGAATTATGTTTGTGGGTCTTTTATTGTCCTGTGGCTCTTTTACTTTATTTTTTTCTGTTACAGTGTCTTTAGTTTGTGATTTCTACTGCCATTCAGTTGTTTCATTTGAAATCCTAGAGCAAAGTGTACGAAGTGCCTTTCTTAATGGCAGAAGCTTATGTTTCTTTTAAATGCTTAATTAAAGTTAAAAACTATATAATTAACTAGGTTATTAAATAATTAACTGTAACTATTAACCAGTTCGGTGCATGTATTTATACTGGCACATTCACAGACATGCACTGAAAACTATGATTCCACCAAAATCTTTCTGAAATTCTACATTCAGTACTGTAGCAGAAATCAGCAGTGTGCAAAGACAAAAATAATTTGTGTAATTCTTCTAGTCTGATTTAATGAGTACCAATTTGTCTCTTCTTTAATGTATTTGTCTATTTGGCTAAGTGTCTTTTAGGCTAATAATAAAAAGAATTAACAAAAGAATATGTGATTTGAAACTTTTCGGAAACACTGCATTAGTCTGCACAGGGAATTCAGTCTAAACTTCAGCAGTTAAAAACACCTATTAGTCATTCCAATCTATAATTTTTTTCCTCTTCAATCCAGTGACGTAAATCCAGTTGTACCTTGACTGTTTAATTTATGAGAGAAATGTTAATCACGGTGCCAATGAAATACATTTTTTCTGTAATCTTTTTGCCTCTAAATGAGAGCCACAACATGAAAGGGTTGCCTCTTTTTGTCAGTCTCGGTAAGGCAGGCATGACCTCTGTGTCTGTCAGTCTCACTGAATAAGGACTCTAAGGTGTGTCTGTGAATGGTATTGAAGGCGGTGCGGCCTAATTTTTACTAAAGGAGGTGTCCAAACTTCACAAACTTCTCTGTTTTCCACTTAATAAAGTTTTGCACTAAAAAAGCCTGGCCTCTGTCCACAGGGCTAAACTGGGACAAAAAAATCTGCCAATTTTGAACCCAATGAAAGAATATGAGGTTCCCCCTAGAGAACCCTAACAGTCTGTTACTACTAATCAAACATCTCTGGGGCCCCAAAGTGCATGGGCCGTTAAGTCAACCTAACGTCCCCTCCCACTTAGCAGTACCCCTTTATACGATCACAAATACTAGCCATCTTTGCACCCCCTTGCAGGTCTGTCTGAAAGGCCCATTTCTCTGCAAATCCCTTGCGTTTGTTTTCCAGCTTTATCTAACTATTATGACAGATACACAGTAACGCTGCACAGAGTCCAACAAAGAAGTTGTTTAAAGATGTGATTGGGTCAGACCATGTCAATTAGGAAAAGAACCAATAAGCTACTACATAGATGTATGGTCTCTGTGTCTGTCTTTCTTTATAAAATGGGGGTGTGGGCAATATGTCTGTCATTCTCATTCAAAGAGGTATGGCCTCTTTGACACTGTTTGCACCACTCTAGATGCGTATCCAGAATACTAAGTGGTAATCTGTACAAAAATATCCGACATTATACTAATATAAATGTATATAAAATAATAAATTGTATAATTTTGAGCGTCAATCGATTCTCCTGAATTCACATGCTGGATTTTAATGTCTTTTTGTTTAAAGTTGTTCATTTACATTCATTCATTCATTGATGCATCTTCTATACCAACTTATTCCTTAATTAGGGGTCATGGGGATCTGCTATCCCAGCCGTCTCTAAAAGGGCAAAAGGCAGGAGGGGTACACTCTGGACAGGTCGCCAGTCCATCACAGGGCCACACACACACTCACTCCTATGGCCAATTTAGAATCACCAGTCAACCTAACATACATGTTTTTGGACTGTGGGGGGAAACCGGAGTAAACCAACAGAAGCACAGGGAGAACATGCAAACTCCACACAGAAAGGCCCCTTCCTAGGAATCGAACCCAGGACCTTCTTGCTGTGAGGCAACAGTGCTAAACACTAAGCTGGTTTGTTTACAAATCACCAAATTGTTTATTTTACTAACACATAAAAGACAAATATTTTGTGTGTATTGAACTGTCTGTGTTACTCATTAAACATTTTTGTTGCTTTATGTGCAGTGTAACCACAACGCTAACCCAGCTAATAGATAACATTCCCACAACTTTCACCAATGTTCCTCAAAAGTCATCTAAACTAGTACAAAACGTAGAACAATGACAATAATGTTTATGGATCGCTCTTACTAGTTTATATGCGTTCTATTAATGTTAGAAGAAAACATTTTTAAAGCAATGTTGTTGAAACGTCTGTTATTCGTTTTGATGAATGTTTTCAAAATGTTTAGAGAAAAAGTAAAAAAAAAAAAGCCTATAAAAAACATAAAAACGTTCTAAGAACGTTTAGCAGACTGAACACGTTTCTGTGACATTTTAAATCACGTTCCCAAAACCTAAACAAACATAGATTTGTTAGCCTGGAAGTTTAGTTAGCTTTATGAATCTTTTTTTTTAATTAATGTGATTATATCAATATAATACCAACTGTTTATTTTTCCTTTTTTTGTATAAATTTGTATGATAAACATTAAAAACAAATAAACATTGATAATAAATGATTTTTTTTTTTTTACAAATATAAAAACAAAAAACCCTGACTAATATTACTAGTACTAAATATTATAGCAATAAGTTCACTATTGTAGTTGGCCAAGCAAAAGAATCAGGAATAAGAATAAGGGAGTTTGATTCACACAGATTAGCGTAGTGTTAAAGAACCGATTCAGTGAAGTGATTCACGATGTCCATCATTGGTTCTCTCTCGGTTGCTGGCGGTGTTTTAAGATCTGGGGAGACGAATCCCCTCTCGCACATGAACCATGCACAGCTTCTGGACCACAGCATTCTTACACACACTCATTCCCTGTCTTTACTTTAACACACGGACGTTTGATAAAGCCGCAGCGTTCAGCATTAAGGTAAGTTTACCAGCGACAAATAATTTAATGAACGCAGCGCGCGTGCAGATGTGCGCAAAAAAAAAAAAAAGCCGGTTAGTTCGCAGTGAAATAAGGGAAACGAACGCTCAATGCAAAGCCGAAAGAAATTGGCAAACTGCTAAGCATGAAGCACGAGTTTGGCTAAATCCACAGCTTTTTTTCTGTTGGTTTTGTGTGACTGTGTGTTTTGAGATCAAAGCCCAGCTGGAGTCTTCAGCTCTCTGTGGAATTTTCAAAGTTGTTCAGGCTGAATGCTGTTCGAGACGCCTTTTGGTGCACTGGGATTAAGACTAATGAGGCTACCAAAAGGAAACTGTTTAAGGATTTCCCCCTTAACCGGTCTTTCTTTTTTCCCCCCTAAATTTAATGTTTGCACTTTAATAAGTGCAAAAATATACATGCACTGCCTTAATTTTATTTTATCTGGAGGATAATTGAATCAGAATTATTCATTTGCTTTGATACCAGAGAATTTTCGAGTGAATAAGCAATAATTAATTTTATTACGTCATCACAATATACTATGCTACAAATTGATTCTAATGCAATGTGTGTACTTTTCAGGAATGTCCGTTCTGTCATTTTCCTCCTCCTCCTCATCATCATTATCACAATGTCAAGAATCAGACGGAATCAGATGTGAGAACTAAATAAAGAATAATGTGCTAAAGTATAATATGAAAGAAGCTGCAGTAACAGTTAGAGAATGACAGCATTGAGTAAAGAGATGGGGTTTGGGTCGTGTTTTGATGGCGGTGATGAATATAGATTGAAGAGTGAACAGTTTTGCTGCCCCCAGTAAATAAAAAAAAATCTTCAAGTAAACTTGGGGCAACATAACTGTAATGCACAGCTGGGGTGGAGAGGGGGATGTATAGTACCAGTCTAGCAGCTGAATTCTGGAGGTTCTGTAATCTGGAGATTTGCATATTACGGTACAGTGATGGGGCTGAAAAAAAATGGCAATGACAACTGACATAAAAGGAAGGTGGGGGAAGTGGTAGCTCGGTGGTTAAGGTGTTTAAGACTGCTAGAATGTAAGAATGTTAGAATGTAAGTCGCTCTGGATAAGGCAACTAATTAATGTTAAAATAGAGATGGCGGCATTTAAGGACTTCCCCTTCAGACCAATTATTAAAATAACTGTTTTATTGTTATGACTTCTTTTTTTAGTTATGACCCCTGTGTTTTTTCTTCTTTTATCTGACTTTCATGCATAAAATCATTGATGCGTAACATTAACTTCTTACCTGAATAAAAAAAATAAGGTACCAACCACCAAATAAGCAGCAAAATGCACCAAACCTATGAAAACCTATAATGTGATTCTAATTGATTAAATTGATGATCACATCAGGACTGGATTGGCTTGTTGCTTCATCTTAAAAATAATATTACAAGTCCTGTTACTACCCCACACCCCTGCTTTCAACACACACACACACACACTTCTCCGGAGAGCAAAGCTTTTCTGCTTGTTTAGGTTATAAACATTCAAAAGCTATTGAGACACAAACTTATGGGCATGCAAATTCTTGTTTGGACATGCATTAAGGTCCTGCGGCTGAGAGGGGACGAAGGGTGTGTGTGTGTGTGTGTGTGTAATAGTATAAGAGGGTCTTTTTGTTCTCATATGTGTGATTTCACAGACTGGGGCGAATGTGTTTTTGTATTTTGTAACACATTACATCTGTTTTTTTGTTTTGTTTTTTTACTTTTTTTTAAAATTTTTTTTTTTACTTTTTTTCCCAAAACAATATTTAAGAGAAAAAGTGAGACAGCAGGAAGGCAGATACATGGTGAGATGTAAAGAATGGGGAGATATAAATATTTCCAATTGAGGCAGAAAAGCTTTTGCTGTAGAGTTACCAGAGAAATGTATGGCATTTTATGGCACCCCAACACATCACCGATACTAAAGCGGTAGATGTTGTTGTCTTAAATTGTTGGGAATTTACTAAATATGCATCGAATGTAATAAACACCCAACGTATGTTTCTTTTAAGCATAAATTATGTAACATTTAATAATAACAATAATAATAATAATATAATAACAGCCATTTATCGTGTTTGTGGTGAAACAAACCCAGATCTTGTGGTATTTATTAGTGAACTCACATAATCTTAGTAAATATAATGAGATTTAACACTTTTAACTGCTGGGTTTTGCAGTTTAGCTATTTCTAGTTATTATGATGGTGTTCTTTGCCTCATCCTTTATATTACCATGTACAAAATAGCGGTAACACCTAATCGTGTAGAGAACTTGACCACATTCCCACTCGGAGCTGCTATTAGAAAACCACAACGCTGCTGTTCAGTCAGCACTTGAATAGCCCTCTCGCATCATTCAAGAGAGATTTGTTCAGCGCTGTGCCCCAGTGTCACCAAAGTGCAGGTTCAGGCATTAGAAAAGTGATTATCTCTCCGTCTAGACGACAGACAGGAGTCGGTATAATTTGCCTGCAGCCGGTGATCCTTTCATGTGTCGGAGTCATTTCGAGCCTGTGAAGAGAGATGGAGCAAAGCTTTTCGGCTGCTCTTTTCAGCGTGTCCAGCTCATTATTCATCTCGCCTCACTCTTCTCTTTCTTGTCTGTCTTTATCAGTTCTGCTTTCTGTTTGAGCTCAAAGGTCTCAGATCCTCATTCCATTGATATGTTATTCTCTTGTACATATTTGTTTTTCTTGTTCTATATCAATGAAGCTATAGAATGTTAGAGCACAAAACCGGTACGGAGAAGTTAGTTATTCATTAGGAAATAATTACACGTCCGGGAAACCCAGCAGATTAAAGGGTGTCCAGATTATCCTCCACCTTGTGTTTTAATGATAAGTGGTACAAAAATTAGATGGATGGATATTAAAAGGTAAAGAAAATGCCGAACGTCTAAGCAGTAAAATTAGGGGGGGATTGTAAAATTAAGGAGCAGTTCATTCATTAACTGGCTCTTCACATCCTGATAGCAATCATTAACTTAGATGTACATGTATTTATATATTTTGTGGAACCAAGAAATTTTCGTCCAATCAAAATGTTTAGTTGATTATAAACATTTTGATAGGCTTTCCTACCTGCTTGTCAACATATGTATTTGCGTACCTCTGTGCACCCTGTTCACCGAGACAGGATACGTCGATAGGGGTGGGAATCTATAGGCACCTTACAATTCGATTCTGATTCAGGCTGCGATGTGATTCTAAAAAACTATTAATGCATCTTTTGTTTTAATACAGATTTCCTTTTTTTACCGTTTGACTAATAAAGCGTCTGTATCTGTAATGACCCATATTGAAATTACTTTTATCTGTTACGAATAAAACAAATGGAAGTGATTAAGCAAGTCAACAACCAAGTTACAAAGAATCAACGGGAAATGAATCATTTGCCTGTAGCAGCTTTCACTTCATCAGTTTAGCAACTGCATGTGTTATCAGTAACTAAAACTTAGGCTTCATTCGAAATCACATATTACTGAAGTATGTGCTTATGTTATATGGTTACGAGTAGTATGAATAAAATCCGGAAGTACTACATCCACTATACACTGCACCTATCAAGTGACCCAATTCCGATTTTTTTTCCTCCAATGTGGCACAGATGGGATATGACTCATGACAGTGTAAACATTTCAAATCATAATTTCATCTTCGTCTATTGCATTCATTGATTACCTCCTTTTCTGGTCAGTATGTCCACCTTGGGTTGTTTTGTTGTGTATAGTATAAATGCAGATATAAAAGCCGGATCAGTTTTAAAAGATAAAGATAAAAAATCGGATATAGTCACCAAATGTTGTTAATTACCAAATATAATTTATTAAAATAAAAGTTTAATTTCATAAAGTAAAAATTGATTTAAAAATGGATTTTATGCATTTGCATTTTGTGTTTTTCAGTCGAATAAAAGACTATTTTTCCCTGTATTTCATCATTAAGATTTTTTTAAAAGTCTTTTTTAAAGTCTCGTTTCGTTCTCGTGAACCCAGTCTCGTGTCTTGTCTCGTCTCATGGCATAAGTGTCTCGTCACACCCCTGATGGTTATGTTTATATGTATGGAAAGCACATGTATGATGGAGCCAAGTCATAATTTTACATAATTTTACAACTTCACAATGACTTTCTGAGGCTTTTATAATGAAAAAAAAGGATGTTAACCCTTTATTTTCCCCAAAAATTACTCGCATTGACTTTTTATCACTGAATTTAATTTTTTTTATTTCTTTTCAGATCAAATTGACCCTAATAATAGCATAAACTTATGCCATTGTTTATGCATTGAACCATTAATTTTGTTTATAAGTCAATAAACAATGTTTTCATTGTTATTTAAAGAGTGAGTAAATTTTTTGGGACACCTTCTAAGTGCAACGTAAACTTATAGTGTGTGTGGGTGTGTGTGTTAATTGCAAAAATGGCTTCTTACATCATGTACACATACAGTACTCTTTCTTTTACTCAACTTCTCTCTCTATGTTGGTATGTTGATTCTCATATCGTGTCTGCTGACTTGCTCTGAATCAACTTTCGTCTTCTCAGAGTTTAAATTCAAGAGCTCACCTGAGACCACCTCTTTAAGCCTCGTTTCCTAGAAGCCAGCTGGTAATTGTTGAGTTTTGCCCCAGGGTGTTGCAGGACAAGTGCAGGAGGAGTATGTTTGCCTCTTCATGGATCTGGTGTTTGTCTCCCACAGCTTTACTAAGCTCTAAAGTAGAGGTGTTGTTTTGAAACCCTGTAATTGAGTTTACATTTCAGACATCCTCCTTAAACTCTGTGTGTGTGTGTGTGTATGTGTGTGTTGTGTGTGACATGGGCTACAGCATAAACCAAGGCAGAGAATCAACACTGCAGCATCTGAGCTACAGACATGCATTCGAAATTCAGTTATTTTCCACAGAGCTCTATTATTTCCAATAATAATAATAATAACAATAATAATAATAATAGACATGATCCCCCTTTTTATGAGCTATTCTGTGTATTTTTGTGTTTTATTTTGCAGTGAATCCGGTGAAGGTCATACACACTTGAACTGTCGGTTAAATTGGCGTAACAGTGCATATTGTTACCTGTCTCTCTTATTCTCCTGCCCTGTTTTTGTGTTTTCCTCCCTTTCTCTCTCTCTGTATCCCTTGGCCAGGACAGTAGGGAGGGGACGGAGGTGCTCCACCCAGATGAAGTGGCTCAGTGGTGGGGTGAATGGAGCAGTTGGTCGACGTGTAGCTGGACATGCGGAGGAGGCGTTCGCTCGCAGGAGCGCCACTGTCTGCAGCAGAGGTTCGATATTTGCATTGTTGCATTGTTCCTTTGCTGACTTCTCCTTTGTAAAATCGCCACCAGTTTCTGCCATCTTTACATTAAATGCTTAAATAAGACATTTATATTACTAATAATACATAGCGCAGCGTATAGAGGAAAAGATATTGAAGATGTTTTGACTGCTTATGCTAAGTATATGAGCCTCAGACTTTGGAAAAAAACACCAGCCGATCAAACCTCCCTTCGGACCGGACTTGCTAATTAGCTGTGGACGGATTTAAACTTCCTCCATCCACCTGAACCTAGAGTGAAACTACCCTGGCTAGCATCACCCACTACAGCCTGTTGGTCGAAACCTGTTTTATTACATTTAGCTTTAATATTAAATGGCCTGAAATCTCAGTGCAGTTCCATTTTGTTCAGCTTAGCTCGATTTTACTTCCAGAGCTTTCTCCAGTTCACCAGAATACACATGCAATAAAATTGGAATACAACACTTAAGAAAATGATCCTGACATTTATTGAAGATGCTGACTGTGTATAACAGTTATTGAACCTAAACGAAGCATTAATGATCCTCATGTTCAGGCTTATGTGGAGCACAACTACATATCAAACATAGGAAATATAAAACTAGTCCCCTGATATTAATTATACCATTCATTTTGGATTTATAGTTGTTATCTGGCAGTACTTTCTGTTCTTCCCTTTAAAAACACGAGACACATTTAGAATGATGTATAATCAGAGTTCCAGTAAACAGAGCCACTTACAATTATCCCTTTTATACAATTGAGCAATTACGGGTTAAGGGCCCTCCTCAGGGGCCCAGCAATGGTGACTTGGTGGTGCTGGAAATCAAACCCCGATCTTTTAGTTAGCAGCTCAACACCGTGCCACCACTTTCCCCGTTCTTGTATAGAGTTATTGCGGTACAAATAACCAGTTATTTAGCAGAACCATTACAGTACAATAAATATACTGTATTCTATTGTACTTCATTTTATTTTATTTTAAATTTTGTTGTAAATCCTAAACATTAGAGACAAGTTTTATCATTTACATGTTCAGCAGTTAGCAGACGTCCTTATCTTTATTCAGAACAATTTATAGACGTGCTCTAAAAGTCTCCATCAGAAGTAGATCATCATGCTAGTTCAAAAGGTCGGAGGAATACTGTCAGAAATAAATCAGGTTAAAAAAAGAGAAACATGCACGAGTCATAGATTAATAAAATATATTACTGTGCATTTAAGTGCATTAAATTTTAAATGCCGTTCGGCAAACCTTTGCTATCAGTTAAGGCAGAAAAAGAATGATTAAGGATTATTTTTATTACCCGCTTCATTTGGATACATTTTTATGGAGTTTAGACTTTATGTACATAAGAAAATGAAGCGGGGTGGCTGGGTGCATGCCACAGCTGCTGTGGTTTAGACCAGGTTAAAACAAAAGCTTAAGCACAACCAGAAGACCACTTTATAAAAGATGTATCAGTTATACAGCCAATTATACACCCAAATGCAGATGCAAAGGAACATGAAAGACCTTCTACCTTTTCAGAAGCATAGACTCTTCTCACATTTAATATGTCCTGTTACACAACTTCGTCCTCTGAGACATCATGGGGCAGCTAAACATCACGAACATGGCTATGATTCGTCTCAGTCACTGTGATTAAGGTCTTTACTCAGTTTTATTTCTGTCCCTGCATTCAAGGAGTTTCAGTAAGTGGTATTTCTCCCAGTATGACTGGAGTTTGTAGGTTTTTTCCCAGGTATTCCGGTTTCCTTCAATTCAAACCTCAGCTTTGTCACTTTTAAAATGTCATACAGTTTGGGTGTAACTTTGCCCTTCAATGGTAGGCATCCCGTTGCTCTTTGAGGTGTTCCCCCTACCTTGTGTCCCACCAAGTCCCCTGGGATAGGCTCCAGGCTCTCCATGACCCTGTGTAGGACAAACAGTACTGAAATGGTTGGGTGGAATTCCACTGCTGCTCTAGTTAGATGTTGTAAAGCTCCTAAACACATAGTTGGTGTTACTTTGCTACAATGGGAGCATTTAAGGATAAAAGAGTTTGTTTCAGGATAAAATCGCACATTACATGATTTTTTTGGTGTTTAATTAATGAGATCCAAGCTTATTTAGTAAGTAACTGTACGATAATGAAATACCCTTTGATACCACTGACCGCTAAAAGGTTTTCCTTCAAACTTTAGACAGAAAAAAGACCACACATTATTAACAAGAAGGAAAAGATTTCTCTACTTATAAGCCCCAGGATGGAAGTAACAGTATGTCTATGGGCCATTAATTAACCAAATCACCGGCCCACACGGCACCAGCAATTTTGTCCAGACAAACATACTTATAAAATGCCTTTTAGAGCAAATGGCCAGCCACTTTAGGAAGATTCCTCTGCCGATAAGGGCTTATATTGAGCTAGGCCAGCTGGCCCCCATTAGCACTCCCCTGTGTGAGAGTTAGTATGTGTGTGTGTGTGTGTGTGTACATGCTAGGGAGGGGGATCTTAGTGCTGAAACAGTAAGATGAGGAGTGGGCCCATGTGGAGTGGGCTGAAAGGAGCCAATAAGCCTGGGAAAGTTGCACATGTGTAGGCCAGGTAGTCTCCTTGAGAGGATCAGTATGGATCAGTGTGTCTAATGCGAGATGCCACGGAGGCTAGCAAACAGGTTAAGGCTGGATTCAATTCTGGTGTAGATTCTAAGAATGATTTAATGCTGCATATTGCAAAATAATGTATGCAAACAAAATACCCGCACATGTCTTAAAAAATGCTTTTATCTTTGCGAGTGTGTGACAAAAAGAAGGAAGTTTATTGTTTTTGTCATTGTGAGCTGCTAAGTAATTAAAACTGGAGGTGTAAGAAACCTTTCCTCCAATATTTATTTCCTCAGGTGGTGTGTTTTAATGACAGTAATGGATTTTATCATGTTGCTCCAAAATCACAATGTGTTCAGTTGGTTTGAGACTTGGTGAATGTAAAGGCAAAGGCCTGTAATTAATATATTTATTTTGGTTATTTAATTTTTTTAATTCATCATACATGTGTAAATAGTAGTGGGACTCATCCAAAGCATCAAGCTAATAGTTGTCTCGTGGCAGCATCGAGTGTTTGTGATTTTTAATGGTAGTTTCAAGTGATTTTATAATGGAACCATTAAAAATGAAAAGCATCAGCAGAACCGATTCTCCTTTTGTTATCTTGAAAAAAGTGTCTGTGATGGCTTGCTGACCACCAGATGTGCTATTTTATGATCTAACCTAGTAATACACAATCATCCTCTTTCCAGGAAGTCATTTCTTATTATAAGCCTTATTTTCCTTTCATCAATTAGGTTTCCAGGCATAAAACTTCATTACACTTACTCAGTGATAGATTAGTCTTTGATTGCTATTGTAGCTTAAGTATTATTATTATATATATTTTTAATTAGAATTTCTTTTTCAGGCTCACCACTACACACAACATTAACAGTTCCTTCTGTGCTGGATCACCTAAGCAGTATCAGTTGTGTACAAACCAGGTATGGACCATTTTATATCCGTGTTTTTCCCCAAAGTAGGACTGAGTGCAATTAACGGAAATGAAGAGTAACAGCGGTCTTACCAAAACTCCAGAATATGCATGTGTTCTGACATGTTAGTTTAATGCTGGAATATATGCAAGCTGTTTGATATGCTGCCTGCTGTGTAAGCTGCGTGATTATCTGTTTATTTATTGCCCAGCCCTGCCCCAACAGCAGAATTGGCTTCAAGCAGCACCAGTGCTCCCAGTTCAACTCCAAAGCCTTTAGCAAGAAACACTACGAGTGGGTTCCTCTCTATTCAGGTAAACACACACAACAACGTTTCTTTTAGTATTTCGATATCGGTGTTACTTGCTATACTAACAGGATATACTGTTAAATTAGACAAGAACTATCTTGGCCCTAGAACATAGTTATTATCAATGATGATGAGGTTTTAAACAATGGACCGAGTCTATCAAAAAATAATGAAAATACATAAAAAAATAAAATTGGTAAAACTTTTGTCTGCCAAAGTGACTCAAATGTGAGTGTAGAAATTTGAAGCAAACACCAACATGCAGAGGGTTACTAGGGTGTTAGGACATCATTAGCTAACAGAACAGTTCATTGTGATGTGATAAAGAGGGTGTCAGATGCCCTGCCAGTTTCTGCCAGATGTTCTCCTCACCTTTGCTTTTTGACAGCCCGAAGTTACCGGATGCCTGTTTGAGTGAAAGCACAAGTCGTTTTTTTTTTCTATTGCTTTCTTATGTTCTTTTTAAAATACTGTCTCTGTTTTTAGAAACAGAGGCTCTCAGATCTTCCATTCTTGGCCCCAAGACAGCTGTTCTATAGTCTTACATCTCATAGATGGGCGTTTGAGTTTATTTCCGAATCCTGTGGCCTCTCCGAAACAAAAGAGGCCTTTCTATGATACAATGACTAATTTCAATCTCCAGCAGTTCTCTCCAGGGTCTAAAGATTTACCAGTGTTAATTATGTCATGTCCTGTCCAGATGATTACATCAGCATTTCCAGCAAGCCATGTGACCTGCAGTGCACCACTACTACGGGAGAGAGACAACTGTTGGTTCCGGCACACGATGGGACCTTCTGCAGGAACGGTGTCTACAAGGGGGTCTGCATCGAGGGCCAGTGCCAGGTTACATATTACCCCCTGTTACCCCTAGAAAGCAGCATTCATAATTCATTCATAATTTACCAAGGAAAGTTTAGACATGCTTTAATCTGGCAACCCATGCAAATGCTAATGTAACTTACTTTAGTTAAATTTTCGCCCTCCTATATTACATTTTTCTGGGTTGTTTTTAATTACATCGTTTACATATTTTATTCTCTTATTATATAAGATATTTTTAGCCGATTTTGCCTTTATGGATGGGACAGATTGAGAGATAAAACAGGGAAGGGAGAGAGGATGGGACCGGAGGGGACCCAAGCCAGAATCGAACCCGGGTTATTGTTTTAAAAAAAACAATAAAAGAAAAATAATATAAAAAAACACAACCTATTTAAAGAAGATTATTTGTTGTTGTGGTACAGTGAGGTAAAGCGTCAGCCAAAAAATCCTCTTGCAATCTTGTTTTTTTATTATTTCTCTTTTTATTGTTTTTTAAAAATTGTATTATTTTTCCTTTGTTGCAGTTTTTTTTCTTTACTCATTCTTTCCCTATTATTATATCCATTTTCTGTTTTAATTCTAATTGTCAGTGTCTTTAGTTGTTTAATCAGTTAGCAGCAATAACATTTAAAATGAACATGTAGGCGCACTTTAGCGGTGAAAATGGGAATTTTCTCTCTTTTCTTTTTTGGGCACACTTGCGGATACATTCTAGAACCCCAGATCGAAAATCTTTTGAATTATTAGGTTTAAATACTGTAATATCTAAACACTAAACTTAGCAGGAGGAGAAGTCTCATTGCTAGCCGTAATGGACATAAACAGAACAAATGTTTTGGTATTTTGGTATCAGAGTTTTTGTTTGGGCCTCTATGCCCATATCAGCTTCCTGTTTTTCTACCACATACAGGTGGTGGGATGTGATGGGAAACTGTACTCTAGTAAATCTGCAGACAAATGTGGCATCTGCGGTGGAAACGGTGACACCTGCTACCGAATCTCAGGATCTTACAGGAAAGGGATCACACAGTTAGGTATATCTTAAACTACCACTAAAAGGTCAAAAGTGTTTTCTATTTGCAACAAACTTTTCAACAAAAAATGCACAATGCACTATTTTAGCATAACCTGAGTTTCCCAGTACCACATTACGCATTATTTGCCTTGATTTGTTCCATGAACTTTCTTCAGCGAACAATTCGGGGTGCTGTTTTCAGTCTGACGTCTAATTACGAGGTATTTGGCTGCTTCTGCTATTCAAGCTGGCCTAAATACAACCTGAGCTCAGAGCTGAACTGTTCAGGGTTAAGGGTCAGGGTCTTTTTAGGGGTGCATGTTTTTCATCCAAATGCACCACAACTATCCTTTTAAATATCATTATAAAATTTAGAAGGCTTTAAAACATTTATCACTTGTAAACTGACCAATAAAATGAATGTTGGACTAAAAGTTTTTCCCAAAGACGATGACATTGTGGTGACCCTAAAATTCTGAAACTTATTTGAAATTATCGGTATTTTCTATCATTTATCAGGCTACGCCTTTATAACCAACATACCTGTCGGAGCCACGGACATCCAGATCATTGAGCGGCGAAAGACTGAAAACATCCTGGGTAAAATCTCCGTTACTCTAGTAAAGGAAAAGAGAAAGCACAGTATATGAGCTATATTATTAAACAGACAATTCATAAAACTTACCTCCATATGTACATTTACAAATATAAAATTAATCTTATTTATCATAAATGTCATTGTCTGATTTCATTCTTTTTAGATGAATGCCCCAGTTAAAACCCCTTACTGCCCCCCCCACATCCCATGCACACAAACTGGATGTTTTTTCTGTTTAAACGTTCATCATTTTTTAGACCCCCATTTGTTATGAGTTACAGTTACTGCATGTCTGCATGTCACCAAGTCTTTTAGTTACTCTAGTTATTCTAACCCTAGGATAAGAATAATAAGGCCATACTGAAGTGAAACATTTTTTTCAGCTCTACTATTAATTTTGTGGGGAAACAATAAAATTTCCACATAGAACTGCTTAACACAACTGTTTCTTTTTTTATTAGAGTCACCAAGCTACCACCATATTTTTAACTCCACTAGGGGGTGCTACTGCCACCTTTGACAATCACTACTTTGGAGTCTCCTACTGCTTTAGTCTAGTCTGAGACAGTTTATGCCATATTATGCAACAGTGGGGCAGCACAGTGGCTAAGTGGTTCTCACAGTTGCCTCACATCAAGATTCCGGGTTCTATTCCCAGGCAGAGGCATTTTATCCCCGTGCTTGCGTGGGTTACCCAGTGGCATACTCGCCTGATCACAGTGGCAAATCCTAGGCACCCGTAATTAGCAGTTTTCTGCCAATTGTGTTGTACCAGCCTGTAATGCAGAATAAACATCAGATAGTTTCATTAGATAGATGATCTACATCTAATCAGTATTAGTATCGGAGTGTCTATGTCCTCATTTTGGTTATCCTGTCTCATTTAGCTCTGTCTGATGAAGCTGGACACTTTTTCTTTAATGGCAACACTGTAATCGACAATCCACGCAATTTCCTGGTAGCAGGAACAGTGTTTAAGTATAGGAGACCAGTTAACCTTTTCTCAGACGGTTTTGAGTACATCATGGCCCAAGGTCCTACCCAGCAGGGCCTGAACGTCATGGTAGGTATATAGGTATGTACTGCTTTGAATAGAAACATTATTATTTAAACTTCCTTTTTACTTTATTTGGTTTTTAATTTTTTCGTTACAAATACATCATTTTTGTCAGGGCAAACATGTGCAGTTGTTAGTTAAATTGGTAATAAGTAGTAATAAAAGACATTTTTTGTATGCTTTGAAACAACTGCAGAAGTCACAGACTAAATGCATTTGCTTTAGTAAAAAATTACTGTACATACATTTCTCCCAAAATGGCCACACAAATAGTATAGTTGTATTTGTGTATGTAGTGATTTTTTTTAACAAAACTGCCAAACATCGAAATTTATTTTGGGTAAATAAACAGCTAATCATGATGATCTCTATGTATTTTTTGTTGGCATTTTAAGCTTTCTTTTACAAATGGCACTAAAAATTCGAATTCACATTTACATTCATGGCGTTTAGCAGACGTCCTTATTCAGACAGCTTATATAAAAATCCCTTTTATACAACTGAGCAATTGGGGATTAACGGCCTTGATCAGGGCCCTAAAAATGTCAACTTAGTGGTGGTGGGATCTTCCAATTAGCGGTCCAACACATTAACCACTGCACCACCACTTTCCTTCAAGGTTGTCATTTGGTCTCTGATGAAATTCATATTATATAGACTCACAAAATGCCAAATCAGGGAATTCTTAATGTAGCATCATATGTGTGTTTTGTTTTTTCAGCAGATTTGGGGCAATTATGTTTTAAATGATTAATAGTTACACATTTTTATTTATTATAAATTTTCATTTAACTTTTTACTTCTGCACGTTTTCCCCTTTTACTGTTTGAATCGCTTTATTGCAGCTCAGTTGTCTCAGAGTAGTGCTATTTTCTGTCTTTGTATAAAGTATTACAACTTTAATGGAAAGATGCCTCACATCACATACGAGTACACGGTACCCCGCTTGTCCTCCACCCCAGCATCATCCACCCAGAAGCAGCCTTTATTAGCCAGATTAATGGCCAATTCTTCCTTTTTGCATCTGTCCATCACGGGGAACGAGGTCGAGTCTCGCGTCGAGAACAGAGAGAAAGAGAAGAATCAGACTGCACCTCTGGACCCTGAAGGAAACATGGAGGCACGTGGAGATGTTCGATGGGCGCAACAGGCTCTGTGTAACCTTAGTGAAAATTCTGAAGTACTGCGCCTTAAAGTATCCGGGGAGATTCTTGGTAACGAGCTGGGAAAGAAGGACAGCTATGGTGAGAGCAAGATTAGTGTGTTTATTGTATAAATGTGTGTCAGATTAAGTATGTAGATTCATTATTTTTTTACAGTAAAGTCCTAAATTAATCGACCCTTTTCCCAAGCTAGAGTTATTTTACGTTTTGGTGTAAACAACCTCTGACCAATCATATTCAGAATTTAACAGTCAAGACTATAATTCAGTCCCATTTATGCTAAATAGTGCATTTAGTCCATTTGTTTTATTGATTATTAATAATTTTATCTGTAAATTATTTTATCATTTGAAATTATTGCTTATGCTCTTGAACCACTCACAGGTTCCATATTTAACCTGATTGAAGGCGACTCATCTATCAATGACAGCCAGTCCATGGCAAAGAGTGTGAGGAGCAAGCTGTACAAGCTGCAGCCGTGTGTGGAGAGCACGTCCCTCCCTGACTGCTCCACACTGAAGTTAAACTCGAGCTCCTCAGTGAAGAACAGCCTGGCACTGCATATCCACACAACGAGTCAGCGAGAACCCGAGTTTAAACCTGAGACGAACAGCACGTCGCAGCACAGAGCTCAACCTCACCCACACCAGCAGGGGGCACCAGAGCGTCTGCCACTCACTGACAGGTCAGCCAGAGGGGAGGACGGGGGAGGAAGAGGAGGGAAGGTGTAATGCAGGTGGGGAGTTTTGAGATGGGAAGTGAGGTTTAGTGCACTGGGGAACTGGAGGAGAAAAAAAACAGAAAGTTTCAGGTTTAAGCAGCGGTTTTCCTAATATATCAGTTTACGTTATTAACATTATTGCTGTTAATATCTCTCTTTTTCTAACTACACCCTCTTTCTCTTTTTCTTTCTGTCAACTGCTGCCTCCCTCTTGCTCTCTTTCTTATTTCCTTTTTGCCTCTCTCTCTCTCTCTCTCTCGCTTTCTCCCTGTCACTTGTTGCCTTTCCTTCTTTTTGTTTTTTGCTCTCTGTTTTTTTTTTTCTCTCTCCCCTTTTCTCGCTATTTTCTTTTCTCTCCCCCTTTCTCTCTCTCTGTCTCTCGCCCTCTCTATCTCTCTCTCTCTTGCTCTCTCTTTCTCCTCTCTATTTCTTTTTCTCTCCCCTTTTCTCGCTATTTTCTTTTCTCTCCCCCTTTCTCTCTCTCTCTCTCTTTCACTCTCTCTTTCTCTTTTCTATATTTCTCTCTGCTGCAGTAATGAGTTTGATTTGGTGTCTCTCGTCCCTGATGGCAGCCAGGCAGGCGTGTACAGATGGAAGGTATCTGCGTACTCACCCTGCAGTTCAACTTGTACCACAGGTGCAATTATGAACCAACACACAAACATGCGCATCACGCCACTGTTTTTTTTTTTTGTTTTCAGGAATGAATAATAATAATTTTCATTATTTTCTCATTATAATAATAATTTATTGATGTGGCAGATCCACAAAGTTCATTAGACAAAAGGAAAAGTATGTGTAAACTTGTCTGCTCCGACTGTTACTGTCAGTTTGGCATATAAGCAAATGAAAAATCTCTAGTCTGACACCCCCCATCAGGAGCAGGAGCACCTCCCGACTGACAGAATTACATTCCAAACTCACTTATAGTCAGGGTTTTTTTCCTGTTCACATGATTATACTACCCAGTAAAGGATAAGCCAGTATGTTAAAATAAATAAAACACTCAAGATTTAATTTAAGATTTAAGATTAATTTAAGATTAATTAGATAGATATTGGTAAAATTATTAATCTTTCCCATGGTTACAAATTTTTCTCTTTTTCTCTCTCTCTTTTTTTGTAGGTATCAGCACAGCGTATGCTTTGTGTGTAAGATACGATGGCTCTGAGGTTGATGAGAGTTACTGTGACACTTTGTCTCGACCTGAGCCCACGTACGAGTTCTGCACAGGCAGAGAGTGTCCACCCAGGTCAGAGAACACACCCATCTGTCTGTCTGTCTATCTGTCTGTCTGTTTCTGCCTGTGTATCTTAACAAATCTTTAAGCATTGAACTGTTGGTTTTGGGAGGTGACCTAAGGATAAAACTGAGGGCAGTCGAGCTGTAAAACTACCCACTGAAGTATCATGCCTTAGTATATTAACTCATAAATCGATAATTATAAGTAAACATTTTTAAAATCGCTCTCTAAAGCTTGTGGTGTTTATGACACATTGTTATATAAAAATGTTTGTGTGTTAATGTGTGTATGTATGAGTCAGGTGGGAGACGAGCCGGTGGAGTGAGTGCTCCCGGACATGTGGTGAGGGCTTTCAGTTTCGGACGGTGCGCTGCTGGAAGATGATAGCACCAGGCTTTGACAGCTCTGTGTATGATGATTTGTGTCACTCTGCCGAGCTGCACAAGCCCATGGCACGCAAATCCTGCAGGAGTAAATCCTGCGGCCCACAGTGGGAGGTGTCAGACTGGTCCGAGGTAAGCCTAGACATAAAGAAAGGGTCTGTTTGGAAACGGAAAATATGGATTTCTGTAGAACTACTGTTATATTAATAATCTTCACAACAAATTGTAAAGGATTGAATATGTGGCTGTGGTGTGGGGGGCAGGAATAGTACTTGCTGTGTTAGACTGGTTTTTTTTTGTGTGTGCAGTGTTCAGCACGGTGTGGTCGTCGTGGTGTGAGGAGCAGGGAGGTGCGGTGCTCTATGGATGTTCGCCTGTGTAACGAGTCCACTCGACCTATTAACCGAAGGGAGTGTGACGGACCACCATGTGACCGCAGGTGGACTGTGTCGGATTGGGGGCCGGTGAGTGTATTCATTAAAAATTATTATATATATTTTTTAGCTTTCAGGACTAACTCTCAATCATGTCTCGGTGGCTCGTGCTTGTGTTTGTATATATTTTTGTCTAAGTGCTCAGGGCCATGTGGAGAAGGCCGCATGACGCGTTACGTGGTGTGTAAAAGCGGGAATGGAAAAGTGATCTCCGATGGTCACTGCGATCGGGAACTGAAGCCCCTTACCGTGCAGCCGTGTGGAGCCCCAAACTGCCCCTCACACTGGGTAGAGCAGGAATGGGGACGGGTAAATAAATAGTAGTGATTATCCTCCAGATAATGTTTCTTTGCTACAAACACAGTATTTTCATTGACAGCATTTTTTATTAACTGTGTAATGCAGTGTAATGCAACGTGTGGGCGCGGGATGAAGAGCAGACAGGTGGTGTGTGCCGGCCTTGAAGCCGGTGTGTTTAAGGAGTTTCCTGATGACGTGTGCGCGCACTTGCCGAAACCAGAAGAAAGTGCCTCATGCTTTGAGAGACCCTGCTCCAAATGGTTTACCACTTCCTGGTCTCAGGTACCTACACACACAACATATAAAATAAGCTATCAAATAGGAAGTCGGTGGATGAACATTTGTTATTATGTAGAGTGAAGAAAGTAATTGATGTTTATATAATATAGTTAAAGGCAAGAACGTATAATCATCCTTTGGACCTCAGGTGTGATTCAGTGTGTGCATGGTGATTGATCGCTGCCCCATCCAGGGTCTATTTTTACCTCGACACAATATCTCCGCTAACCGAATAACTAAAAATAAAAAATTTGAAATACAATTCGAATCACACTTTTTTTCCCTTTATAATATAAATGATCGCAAATCATTTGGTGTTTGCATTTTTTAAGCCTTGAACTGAAACCTGCCAATCAGTGTCAGGGGCGGGACTATGCTATGGGGCGTGTTTGTATTCAGAATTGACGTCACCGTTAATATTTTATGACATTATTTTGAATCTGTTATGTTTGTTGATACCAAATAAACCATTAAAAGAAAAACTATGAATGATTTGGACAATGGAGGTCCGGCTATAGATTTAAGTCTCTGCTTGCTGTGTCTCTGCTGGATTTCAGCACTTTTTGGATTCTTAATATATAATGTTGCATCAAAGCAATACTGGAAATGGCAATATTAATCTGAAACCATAGCTTGTACTTCAGGTACACAATAGGGGTGTGTATGTGTGTGGGGGGGGGATTGATTCTTCGATGCATTGCGATGTGGAACCTGGATGATTCTGTATCAATTAAGGAATCTATTTACTATTTCTGAATGTTAATTGATAACGTTAAAGCGAAGAAGTGTAGCGTCTGGATGACAGGAGTGCAGATCGTAGAAAAACGGTCAGAAAGTGCGTACTTACTCAAATGTAGTACATACTTAAGTAGCATGTGATTTTCCTAGTGCACAACTACATAATTGTAGTACATAAACCTAGTACACCCCACAACCCCATAATCATATATATATATATATATATATATATATATATATATATAAAACTAAGACTAGCGGTTGCCAGATATTATTAAAGGAACCAATAACAGCTGATACTCCAATCTTATTCAGTCAGGATTCGTTCTACATAAGGCACAGTGGAACATGATGTTTTAGAAAGTCAAAAGTGGGTATGTTTTATATTGTGTGTGTGTGTGTGTGTGTTGCAGTGCAGTAAGACATGTGGAAGCGGTATGCGAGTGAGGGAAGTGAGATGTTACCAGGGAGAGGAGATCGGCCACAGCTGTGACTCCACACTAAAACCTCAGGCTAGGCAGAGCTGTGAGGTTCAGGCTTGTCCTACTGAGGCACCAGGTAACACACACACACACACACACACTAATAATGATAAAATCCTAATTTTCGCTCAGTGTTTTCCTACACTGTGTAAATGTTATACTGGATGTAAAGAACACACTATGTTTATGGTTTATATGTAGCATAAATGGTACTCTGATAGTTTTTCCCTCATTTCTCGTCTAGCCGAGGACGTGTGTGAGGACAAAGCCACAGCAAACTGTGCGTTGGTGTTAAAAGTCAAGCTCTGCACACACTGGTACTACAGGAAGGCCTGCTGTCTGTCCTGCACAACCAAAGGTCACTAAAGAGCTGCTGAACCCTAACTGGGCTATTCCACTTAATGTGAAAAACCAAAAATGTATACATGCACACACACACACACACACAAAACATACATATAAATATAAATACATTTATATATATATCTATACCCACACTGTATATTTACTGTAATCCTATAACCCTAATGTTTTACTATAAAATATACACCAAGTGTGGGGGATGTGCCCACTAGGGAGGATGCACTGGTACTGCAGGGGAGGGATGCGGGACCTCGGCAGAAAAATGAAAAAAAAGGAAAAAACAGTAAACAGAGGTGGGTTGGGGATTGGTGTAGGGTAGAACCACTGACCCAAAAAACTGTCTATCTTGCTAAATACGATCTTACCTGTTGCTTACAACTGATCTACCTTAAACCTGTTTTAGACTAAAGGCTATGCTAATCAGTGTGCTATTCTTATGCAGATTGTGAAGCTTCAGAGCTACCAAATGACACCCTGTCCCTTTATGTCCCTAAATCTAAACCTGCTGCACTCAAAACCTTCACTCGAAACAGCTACCACTTTATAAGAGTATCTAGAAAGCTGATCTAGAAACTGTTAAACTGTTGACTGTGTGTATATTTCAATTTTGCTTAAAATGGCTGTCACTTCAAAATATCTTCCTGAACGTTAACACTGTAAACCTCACAATACCCAAACCTTACTGTATAAAATACATACACACCTCCCATACGGCCCAGAACCTGATACCCTCAGCTGATCACAATGCCAAAGTATCATTTATATGCTCTCAGTAGAAGCACATAACTAAAGCTAGCTAATTACAGTGCTCCAGTGCTCCAGTCCTATGAATGTAAGGTTTTAGATATCAGTTAGATTTCCTGCCTTTTTATTTTGTTTTTGTTCTTTTAAGGTTCAACTCTCGGGTCCGAAGTCTGTGGGGGGGTGAAAAAAATGTAACATTTAAGTGTGAAAGCAACCAGAAACACTAATATACTCTCCACTGACCAGTTAGTTTCTTATTAATTACACACAATCTGTAACTCTTAATCCCACCTAATGTTCTATTTAACCTGAGTATTTTACTTTTTTACACTAAACCGATACCCTCACATCCCCAGTGTTGATCCTTTTACCTGTACATCACCTTAAACGTGGTACACTGAACCCTCAAATTAGCCTCTAGCCCGTATCCCTAATCTGTAAGAAAAAGGTGCTATATTAATTGGGGTTGTTCTCATGAGGCCCCTCAGGCAGCTCCTCTCACTACACAGGCTGTTCCTGATCCGTGATAAAGGATACGCAGTTTTATTACCGAGTGTCCGGTACACGCCGCACTCTTGTACTGTATCACTGATTTACCGACACACTTTTCTCTCTCATATTTGTACAAAGTTTCTTGTTTTTTTTATTTTACATGTGTTTGTGGTGCTGAGATTGGAGGAAGAAATAAAGAAATAAAGTTTTTGATTTTGATGCGTTTGTGTGATTTGTAAGACAGAATCAGAATTAAAGTGGTGGTTTTTTTCCCTTCTTTTTTTACACAGCGAATAACATGGTGGTTTCATGTTTCATTTTGCAAGTTCCCTTGTAATAATCTGCACTAATCTTCTGCATTAGAAACTGAGCAACCTGCATGCCAGTTTAATACAATTAACTAGATTCAGCAGGTTTTCTAGATTTTGTAGATACTACAATACCGGTGAACTAATTTTCTAATTAAACGAGTATCAGAAGGTCGTCACCGCTACATACAGTACTGAGTACGTCTTAGTTAGATAACAACATTTATTTAACAATAAAATCATTTCATGCTTACTGTACATTTCTTCTTTAGTAATTATTCATTAATAAAATATCCAAAAGATTTTAAAATCTTCTTTACCTAAAAAGCCCTAAATGGTTTAACACCTCGGTACCTGAGTGAGATCCTATCCTATTATAGTCCTCCACGTCCGCTGCGCTCTCAGGCAATCTGATAAAACCAAGAGTAACAAAATCAACTGCAGGTGGCAGATCCTCTTCTTATCTAGCACCTAAACTTTAGAATAATTTACCCTGCACTGTTCGGGAGGCAGATACACTCTGCCAGTTTAAAACTAGATTAAAGACACATCTCTTCTAACCTGGCCTACACATCCGTTAAAGGATTGCCAGACTGCAATAATCAGGTCAACCGGAACCGGGAAACACCACCAATAACACACAATATATTTGCTTATTACAAGTTGAATGGCTTTTATACTAACATATGTCTGTTCTTTGTTATTCCGAGCTCACCGTCACCACCATCACCTGGAGACAGTTTTTCAGTAATCTCTTGTCTTCTAATTGGCCTTCTGGACAAGACCACAGAAACTTTGCTGCAGCATGGCTAGCCTACTGGTTTATCTGTTCAGAGAAGAAACGACCCCCTGACTGATTTTTTCCAAGTTTTGGTTCCTTGCCGCTGTCGCCTCTGGCTTGCTTAGTTGGGGACTCTAAATTTATAGATATCAATCAAATTGAGTGTTTTAATAATTGTTTAATTTTGTCGTTTCTGATGTATTTCTGTAAAGCTGCTTTTAAACAACCCCAAAATATAGAAATAAAAGTGACTTGACTTAAGTAATAAAGCCACATAAGGGAGATTATTTTGGAGGAACTATAGCTTATATTTTTGTTAACCATTATTAGGAGTTTAGAACTTTAATATCCATCCATCCATTGTCTATACCCACCCGCTTATTTCCAATCAGGGTTATGGGGATCTGCTGGAGACTGGACAGGTCATTACAGAGCCACATACAGATAAACAACCACACACACACACACACACACACACACACACACTCTCACACTCACTCCTATGGGCAATTATATAATTATATGCTGTGAGAAAACAGTGCTAAGCCACCGTGCTGCCCCTGACCTTTAACATACTATTTCAATTTCAGTTTTTGGTGGTTACTTTAGTGTTCTTGTTAATTCTACTAAATAAACATCAAGTTAAATTCAGTCCAAACACAAATACTTAAGGATTGAGATTTTAAGGATTGTTTTTAATACTGGACCTGAACTTTTCTTCTATCAGTACAATTCCAAAAAAGAAGCCAACAAAGATACATTTCACCCACCTTCTAAACAGTTTTCTCAACAAATTCTGTGTAGGTATTAAATATCCCGATCAGATTCCACCTGCTCTAAACTAGCTGAAACAATAAAAAACAGCACAAAAAAATGAATAAAACACTGAGGAACCACCCACATGAAACCAAATCCCTCTGAATGGGTTCAAATCCCCACCCCTTTAGGGTCAATTCATTTTTCGGTACCACTATTGTGACTGGACAGAAACTCAACAAAAATCTGAGAAACAACAGCCGCTAAAGGTAAGATTAAGATCAAAAGTTTTATAGATTTGATTGGATATGGATTGGAACTAGGAGAAAAAAACAATAAGCAACAACAAGAATTCATTTATTCTAATTTTAGAATTTAAAAAAAAAAGATAGAATCTAGCTACATTTTTTTACTGCTTTCTTAAGCTTTTGTTTTTGCCATTTCTGCTAATGCAATTAAACAACATTATGTGTATATCCACGTCAACTGTCAGACTAATAAATGGCAGCAGATGTTCTCCCACCTCAGTTATTAATCTGTGTATTCTTTCCCTCAGATGCGTCTTTTGTTTTTTATGCTGTTAGGGATGTGCACACTGAACTCTGTGTATGCCTACCCCAACGGATCTGTAGCAGCAGTGTGTGACACTATGATACCCTTTCATCCGTCCTATGAGCCAAAGAACACTTTAGCGCCGTACAGAGTCACAGTGGACCGCAGGACATACAGACCTGGAGACGTGATCAGGGGTCCTTATTAAAAACTTCAGATCAATATTTTTTAAAGAAAGAGTGTGATAGTCAGAAATCACACACACACACACACACACACACACACACACACACAGCAATTTGTTTTTAAATGAATAAATTAATTTAGGATTTATGAACATTTGTTAAACAACCAATGAATTAAAATCATTTGACAAAACAATATAGTCTACGAAGCTGAATGTATGTGTGTGTGTGTGTGTGTGTGTGTAACTCACCAGTGACCCTGGAGTCAGTGAACAGCACAGAGTTCCAGGGTTTTATGCTGCAAGCTCGGACGACTTCAGGAAACAGCAGCGTGGGTTCTTTTATGCCAGGAAGTCTGGTCCGACTGCACGACTGTTTCAACACTCAAGTAGCGTACAGCTTTTATACACACAATAATCACTGTGTGACTCTGTAAGCTTTATTTCATCAATTCTATCTGATATATAGTGGAACGTGGTAGCTTAGTAGTTAAGTTGTTGAACTGATTCCTGGAAGATTGTGGGTTCGATTCCTGTTACCACCGATGGCACTTGGGACTTTGTCCTAATTCAAGTATCCAAAGATGTCAACCAGTCTAATTAATCCCACCCTAATCCTAATACACTGTTACCGCATGTATGTAATCTATTAATCTGTATCCAAGTATCCTTTATTAATCGGATTGATTTTACCTATATTCACTCATCCTCCTGCCTCTTATAAATCTAATATACAGATTTATTCAAATCTGTTTATTTTAAATCTAATCTATTAAAATAAATTTATGCTAATCCAATCTACCTATTTTACTTATACTTTAGCTATTCTAATGACATATAACAGTATTTGTCCATTAATCTGTTCACTATTTTCTTACACTCTTATACCTCAGGACTTTTCAGTGTAGAAAACTCAGAACATGAATAAAACTGTAATCTTCTGGTTTTTTTTTTTTTTAGAAGTCGACCATCAGCCACTCTACACCTAATAAATTAACCCGGCTCGAGGTCATGTGGGTCGCACCGCTTACAGTTGCTCTGGACAATGTTACATTTCGGTACTAGTGCCCAAGTCATATGTTTTTTTCCACTGACCTGATCAGAGCTGCAGTCTTACTAAACTAAGGTGCTTTTTCTTTTATTGCAGTGCAACGTTTTTAAAAAACTACGCCGAGTTCTGGACCATGGTGGGCAGCCAGTCTATCCTGCTGTCCTACAGTCCTGCAACAGCTGTGAACCTCATGGTAAATACAGGAGCTATATATCATATTATATATATATATATATATATATATATATATATATATACTGCATCATTATATACATATATATCCTCAACATCATTATATAGATTATAATTTAAATGAAGGGAAGCACGGTGGCTTAGTGGTTAGCACTGTTTCACAGCAAGAAGGCACAAATTCTTCCCGTGCTTGCGTGGGTTTACTCCGGGTTCTCTGGTTTCCTCCCACAGTCCAAAAACATGTATGTTATAGGTTGATAGGTGATTCTAAATTGCCCATAGGAGTGAGTGTGAGTGTGTGTGTGTGGCCCTGTGATGGACTGGTGTCCTGTCCAGGATGTACCCCTCCTGCCTTTCACCCTTTCAGAGACGGCTGGGATAGAATCCAGCAGATCCCCATGACCCCGAATTGGGGAAAAAGCGGGTATGGAAGATGAATGAATGAAAATAAAATGATTACATATAAGTATATAATGACAAGATATATAAAAAAAATATATATAGAATAAAATATTTTCTATAAATTATATATCTATATATATATATATATATATATATATATATATATATATATATATATATATATCTATTATAATATAATATAATATAATATAATATAATATATATATATATATATATATATATATAATATAAAATGTATATAAAATGACACTTTAGAGGTATATATTTAATGATATGTATAGACACACAGTGACATTACATATCCACCTACAGCATCATGTGTATCTTATAACACAGCATTTGTTTTTATAACACAGATGATTCCTTTCTGCATCCTGATCACACTGACTGCACTTCACTACAGTCTCTGATGAAGGACAGAACAGCAAATACTTTAATCTCTAAGAGCTTCAAATGCTCTGTTAAAGTTATAACGATGGGTTAGTAAATATATTTTAATTATTTTAATTTATTGAAATTTAAAAACATAAATTATTTTAATTTGTATGAAGATTATAAAATGTAACTGGTTTCTGGTAGTGCTTGACTCATAAGATTCCCTCATGTACAGTGCTGTGAAAAAGTATTTAACCCCCTTCCTGGTGTCAGACAGGTTCTATTTTAAGGATTTCTTGAGGTGGGTGTGGACAGTAAAAATTGAACTTAGCTTTCCCAAAAAATATGATTTATTACAGTTACTTCATGATTTAACAAGGGGAGCAATTACTTTTTTACGTTGGGTCATGTAGGTTTGGATAGTTTTTCCCCCTGAAAAAATAAAATCACCAATTAAAAAAAGCATTATGTGGAAAGTGGTAATTTGGTGGTTAAGGTGTTGAACTGCCAATCGGAAGGCCGGCGTTCGTGTGCCCGCCCCACCAAGCTACCAGTGCTGGGCCCCTTGAGCAAGGCCCTTAACCCACAAATGTTCAAATGTCTAATATTTCAGTCTGTTTGATGATCTGAAACATTAAAGTGTGACAAACATGGAGAAAAAAAAAAGAGCTCCAACTCTAAAAATAAGGAAGGGGCAAATACTTTTAATAGCATTATATATTTAAGAATCATGTTTATTTATAACAGGAAGTAGGTATATTAGTTTATTTATATTATATTGATCAGCTTTTGTGTAGTGTTTTTTGACAATAAAAAAAAAAGCTAATAAACGAGTGAGATTGAAAAAAAAAAAAAAAGAACATGATGGTATAGCCGATCTTCATAGTGAAACAGTTTTTAACCAAAAATATGATTTTTTATTTATTTAAAATAAAGTGGGGCTTGGTTATTAAAGGTAGACTAAAGTCTAATAAACTGTTTTATTTCAAATGCTTTTTAGGTAATAACTATATTTTTTGGATGAATCTGCATTTTCTGTACTGTTTATATGAATAAAATACCACCACACACTCAATGTGTTAAATTTAGTTCTTTTACTAGTTCTTCTGATTCTTTTATTACGACGCTGACCATAAGTCTGCATCAATAAAACCCGCCTAATGCTCAATTTTCTTTTCACAAAGAGAACAAAAACACATGACAGCAGTTCACAGACTGCAAACACACATAACAGAAGCTAGCATGCTAGCACAGTACCACACAGCTACAGACACGTTAACAACACATACAGACTTCAATACAATTCTATTAGTCGAAGTTTTATATTAAATTTAGTATTTAATTAAAATTAACTCTAGTTGTTCAGGGATATTCCGTTACTTGGGAAATGTGATGGAGATTAAAATAAAGATTAGATTATTAAAAATACTGGCAGAGCGCAGACTGGCTCATTATCCTATTGCACAGTGCACATTCACAGCCGTGGGACATTTCTAGTGGCTCAAACAATCTAAGCAAATCTTTTGGAAGACATGTGCCTCTGAAAAGCCTCAAAAAAGGTTAAAGGTCATGAAGGACCTCCAGAACCGTGGCAATGGACCAGGCCTGAGTTTCGCAGCTAAAGGCACAGTACTGACCATTTTCATTCGTCAGTTCTGGCAGACCTCTCCACGGTGACCTGGAAACAGAACAGACCATTTTACCGTTCTACAGGGTTCAAATACAAATGATCGAATTGAGTCTGGACGAAATTTGTTATCGAATAAGATCTGCTGAAAGACTCACACGAAGGCAGAAGACGATATAGAAGTCAATCGCGTTTGTATTTACATTTGCAGCATTTGGCAGACGCCCTTATCCAGAGCGACTTACATTATTCCCTGTTATACAACTAAGCAACTGGGGGTGAGGCCCAACAGTGGTGGCTTGGAGGTGCTGGGAATTGAATCCGGGTCTTCTTAACTACTGCGCTACCACTTCCCAGGATCACATGAACTTTTGTGGTATTTGCAGTTTCAGATGACTTTTTTTCCTATAGCCAACAGTCCATAAGTTGTTTGTCAACATGTAAATTAATTTAATTTAACGTTTTCTTCAAGTGTAATTGCAATGTAATAACAGATATATAAGGGGGAATTGGTAGCTCAGTGGTGGAGGCGTTCACCTGCTAATTGGAAGATTGGGGTTTGAATCTCAGTTCCAACAAGTTGCCACTGCTGGGCCCTTGAGCACGGCCCTCAACCCCTAACTGCTTAGTTGTATAAATGAATTAAGTCTAAGTTGGACAAGGGCAGCCACCAAATGCTGTAAATGTAAATATACAAACATTTATGAATTTGTTAACATCTCCTCCATCTGATTAGAATGTTACACCATGTCTACACCATGTCTTCCTGGAGCTCTTTGTCCACAGGGACATCGTCATACTTTAACAGTGTTTACACTTTTTATTCTCAATACTAAAGCATATAAAGTCATTTTAGACAACTAGAGTCATTCTTTCAACATTTGTGGCATCAGTTTGGAGAAAATACACTTATAAATCTGCTGATAAACCCGTCCACAAACCCGTTTATTGTTCTATGAATATGAAAAAAAATGATCTGGAAATAACTGATGCTGCTCCAGAGCCTGATTTTAATTTATTTAAAAAAGAGAAAAACAGTTCGAGGTTGGTTACCTTTCCAAATGAACATTATGGCGAGAGAGAACATTCTTCACCAGGAACACCGTCTTGTCGTAGGTTTCATTTCCAAGCTTCTTAGCAAAAAATAACTTGGCACGGAGGAAATATCCAACTGGCCAAAGCCATTCCTGAGTAAAGAATCAATACAATAATACTTTAAAGATCTTGTTAGAAGGAGGAAATGTAATGAAATATTGTGATTGTCTTACAGGGCCTTGGTGGTAGTTGAAGCCTTTGGCTACATTGTAGTTGTCATTGTCAAGCGAGTTGTCGTAAACACCGCAATAAACCATGTCGCTGTTTGGGATCAAAAAGATGAATAAGCAGACATTGGATATATAAATACTAAAATCATGTTAAAATAACCATTACCAACTGAAACAAAAATAAATAAAATAAATATATATATATCTTACTCTGGATCTAGAGTCTTCATTCCCAGCGGTCCGAGCAGCTTTTCTTCAGTGATCCTCAGAGCTTCCCAGGCCCTCTCCACCGTAAACAATTCAGGTGCCTGTAGAGAATAAATAAATAAATAATTTTGGTGTTGATAATACTTTAAATAATACTTATAATTCAAACACAGAGGTAAAATACAAAAGACAAAACAATTCTCAGTCCAGCGTTCTTACCACCACCATGGCGATGGTGAAGTTGGGTCTGAGCTGGTAGTCACACCATGGATTTGAGGCTCCACAGCTGTCCTTATAAATCCCCCTCTTATGGACCAGCTCAGGATGTCTCTCATTGGGGTCGTCTGGATTGTGAGACACGTAGAACATTTTCTCAAAGTTGTCCTGGATCTTTCTGTTCCACTCTTCGTAGGACACGGTGACTTGTTTACCTGGAGGATGAATTGTAATTAGATGTATGTTTGCTAACGATGCTACACTTTACACCAAACTGTGGCAAGTGTGTTGTGTTGAGGGTTGTTGCGTTCTTACCGTCTCGGTGGATAGTCATGGTGCTGTAAGGAAACAGACCCCACTTATGGAGCTCCACCAGCCAGCGCACCGCCGATTTACACAAACCCACAATCTCCACAGCCGAGCCATCCCTGTTACAGTGACACACACGTGTGCGATCATAAGTAAACACTGAATTTTAAAGAGTGGACATAGACAGCTCAATGTATCCTAAAGTGAGACACATAGAATGAAGACATCCATATACGGCTTTGCACCTACTCTGCTTATGCTGTGTGTGTATGTGTGTTACGTGATCTACCTGGGGGTAGCGGGTATCCCTTTATTGCGAGCTCGTTCACTTTCGCCCATTTTATCCATCCATGTGCCACAGTTAAAACGATTTCCTCCGTACACAAAGCCCGTGTCTGGATTTACCTTTGCCACAATATTGAATCCTGACCGAAACATGAATAAGAAAAACAGATTACATTCTGGAATATTCACCTGCGTCTAATAAACTAGTACAGAACCAGCTCGTAACCGCACAATGAATCGGGATCATTAGAGGATGTCCTGCTGGCATTGTTGATGTTTTAGTACAGCATAAAATTACCTTCGTCTCTCATGTTGCGATCTATCTGTGGGCCGGCGTTTCTCTCTCTGAACTCAATGCCCTGCATGTGGCGCTGAAGAGCTTCATGAATCACGTTACACAGAGGCTGATCCTGTACACGCACAGCACATTAAAAATCATGTAGATTACACCCACATTATATAATCACATCAATCACACACACAATAACCATAGATTCAAATTATACATACTACACAAATTCCAAGCTTTATAAACTAACATCATACACACACTACCCCTAAAATTATAGAACTACACCCACATCATACACACACTACACCCACATCATAAAATCACATCAATCGAAATACACACACACAATAACCATAGATTCAAATCGTACATACTACACAAATTCCAAGCTTGGTAAACTAACATCATACACAAACTACCCCTAAAATTATAGAACTACACCCACATCATACATACACTACACCCACATCATACACACACTACACCCACCTTATATAATTACAGTACACACACAATAACCATAGATTCAAATCATACATACTACACAAATTCCAAGCTTGATAAACTAATATCATACACAAACTACCCCTAAAATTATAGAACACCACCCACACCATACACACCCACACACTACACCCACACCATCCAGACTACGCCCACATCAAAAATATTATACACATACTTTGCTCACAACAACATTCCAATGTCTGCATCTGCAATAGTCACATTACAGGATGTGCAATGTCAAGTGAGGATTATAATCGACTACAATTCAAAACACATGGTTATGCAGCTATAATGCACACTACACTCACATCATCCATGTTACACTTAATTATGCACACTACACTCACATAATACAATCTCCACCAACATTCTACACAATTACAACCCCATCTCTTTTACTAAACTCACATTCTACTAGCATACGTATTATAGCATATATTATTGTTATTATTATATAGCATCTATATCCTATACACTGACCTATACTACACAATTATACATACTACACCCAGTGCTACGCTCACACTGTGTGTGTCTCACCACAGTGCCTGGTGCCTGAGGCAGTGAGTCATCTGTAGGGTACATCCTGGAGACTGGGCACTGAAGGATAGCCACCCCATCAGGCACAATGGTGCAGTAATCCTGAATACACTGCAGCCACCACCACACGGCATCACGGCAGTTATATCGCGCAGCTATACCCTCACCGAGCAGGTTGGGGATCAGACCGTGCCTCAGAGTGCCAGCAAAGGACAGAATGATGTTTCTAAGAAACACAAAAACTTTTAATTATGTCTTTGTGCAGACATCAGACCACAGAATAATCAGTAGATTCTAGTTGTATATTGGAAAAGATTCATTAAACATGCAGTAGATTACCTGGCCTCCAGGTGACGACCAGTGAGGAGCATGAGACCCCGCAATGCAATGAACGTGTCTCTCCCCCAGCAGCGGAAAATTCCAGAAGAGAAATGAGGCAAACCTGTCAACATGCCAATGAGCCAGAAATATAAAAATACATTACTAAATGTCGGCTGATATACAAGTTTTTAATCCTTAAAAAACATTTATCATATTTAGTACCTAAACCTGAGTTTTAAAAAATAAGGTATAAAAATATGCATAAATAATGGACAGTGGTAGCACAGTGGTTAAGATGTTGGGCTGCTAATTGGAAGATCAAGGTTGGATTCCCAGCACCACTAAGTTACCAGTGTTGGGCCCCTGAGTAAGGCCCCTTAACCCCCAATTGCTCAGTTGTATAAATAAAATAAATGTAAGTTGCGCCTCATAAGGGCCTCTGCTAAATGCTGTAAATGTAAATATAATGTCTGTGGATTGTAACGCATTAAAGAGTAACCTGCTGCCATGGAGACGCAATACTGGTCTTCCTGCATGCTGATCTCATTCTTGCGACGTGGAACATCACGCAGCGCAGGAGAGAGTGGTGGAAGTGCAGGGACACGACCAACACCACACATTTGCAGTGAACCCAGAGCGAGCAAACGTACGAAGGATGAACCATCCTGAACAAAACTAACACACACACACACACACACACACACACACATCTTATATTCCACATTTTCTATTTTCTTTTAATGCATTGCTATAATAATACAATTTATTACATGCTGCATTGTATGTACGCTTGCATTTTATTTTTTTTTAAATTGTAAAGTAATAAAAGGGAAGACTGACGGTGACATCTGCATGAAGGTAGCATCTAGAGCTGTAGTGTACGCGCCAACCAGGATAGCATCAAAGTAGCAGGGGATGAGGTAGCGAGGGATGTGTTTCAGGTAGTCAAACATGGCTGTAAACCACTGACCCACCTGCAAAAAAGAACAAAATCATTTTTTTCCCCCCTATTTCATTAAATTTGCCTAATCTGTAAAGTTTTCTTAGGTTACATTATGATACAACCAGGTTAGGTGTTGGAAATGCAGTAAAGTGCCATTTTTAATAAGAATAAATCAACAATTGATAGATTTTGGCTTGAAATCTGAAAAACGTTCAAATTTTTATGAAAAACTTCACCCCGAGCGAAAATTTAAAAAGGACCTGTTTTCACGCAAGCCAATCATCAAAGAGGACATATTGATATGTCCATTGTATTAGACAGCATGGTAGAAAACTATTATTGTGGCCATCTGTAGGAAAAACAATAAAACGAATAAATACAAGTAGACCAGCACCAGACCAGCACCCTGGTGTTCCCCTTCAGTCCCCTCCCTGCTGTCGCCACTATTTCATTTCCATTCAGTCCAAAAGTAACTTAAAATTCTATGAGTGAGGCGAAAAAACGTTCCGCAAGTAATCTAGAGCGAGTGATCTAATGTGTTTGGAGTAAACGCAGCATTACTATATAACTATCTACAACTACAGCCTAATTATGGGCAATCTAACACATCCAAACTCAGACGTTTACACTCTATTGTACGTTACAAGCTGTTTACACTGTCTGGTTTATATAAGTCTAATCATATATAATCTTACTGTGGTCAGAAGGCTCACCTCTCCGAGAGCTTCTTTGCGAGCCACCAGTCGGTTACTGACATAGTCGATCATCCAGTCTCCCTGTCTCAGGTTATCACAGAACGGGTGGCCCAGGTCGTTCTTAGGTCGAATGTCAGCCAACACTGACATCAGGCCTGTGTGTAAAATACACATAACTCAGAGACAGCATCTGACATGCTGCAATATTACATTCCCAAAGAAAAGATCAACAGAATACAAAATCTGTTTCATTACAGACCTTTGTTTTAATCTGGGCAATACTATTCTAATGAGTTAACGGAAAAATGTTGGTATCTGTATTAGGACACACTGTAGCTAGATTTAGGCTGTACCTTGCAGACCAGCGTACTTAAGTGTTGTCCATCCAGGGATGTTATAACAGCCACCCCCGTCCTCCTTCTCCTCCTCCTCACAGCGGAACAGCAGCACGTTCAGATCAGCCAGAGTCAGCTTTTCCATGATCCTACACACACACAAGAAAAAATACTATTTAATACTCCCTGTCTTTACCTTTTCAATCTTCGATTTAACTTTTAAAAAACCTTTTTTATCCCTCCATCACTGTCAGCTCAGTAATGTTCATATACTTAATAAAACACAGGCAATAAATAAAAGGTTTATTTATGTGTATTTAAAAGTGAATTTGATTAGCAGCTAATGTATGTGAAAAGCCCTAGTCTAGTTTTGTGTGCTTGCATTTAAGTGTGTGTGTGTGTGTTTGAGAGAGACTTACTGGCTCAGTGGAGTCTTCAGTATGACTGGAGCATTCTTATCTAACAGACTTCCTGCTTTGTACTCAGGGTTAAACTGAACAAGGTGATTCCTTAAAACCCCCACAAGTTCCTGTGCTTTAGGATCCAAACTCACCCTGCAAGGGATAATCATAAGAAAAATTAGCAGCTGGTAGTGAAAATTTACAGCACAGGAGATTTTTCTTCAAATGAAATACTTAAAAAAAAACCCCACAGCTGTCACGTCATCCCATCCGAATGTTAACTTAATATTTCTGCCAAATATATACATCACCTCAAGAGGTGCCAAGGAGTTAATCAATGTTAACAACGTTACCCGTCGGGGGCTGTAATGTTACTAGTCATAAGTGTATTTATGCAAGTTACTAAATATATTGAAAAAAAAAAGATAAATTAAATAAAAGAATAGAAAATGTACACAAATATACAGCAATCGATACAGGTTTTATTATTTCCTTTATACACCATTTAACCAGCAGTGAATCAATAATTATATTATATTATATTAGATGATAGATAGATAGATAGATAGATAGATAGATAGATAGATAGATAGATAGATATGAGACAGTGTGTAAAATTCTGTATTTTGTTCCGAACCTGAAAGCGATGACGCTGCCAGGTGTGAGACGCTCAAAGACGATTTCTTGCACAAACTCGCTTCGGCCACGTGACGTGACTCCAGCCTGCTTCACCACACGGCTGTCCTTTAGCTAAGACACACAAATAACACCACCACATCACTACACAATTCTTATACTAAACTAAACTACTAAACTAAAGAGCCACCAGTTGTATCAAAAAGTGGTCCGAATTTTATCTACTCGCCCAATGCAATTATTTCTGTTCTGACATGAATAAAAGAAGCTCCATCTTGCAACACTGCGCTGCCCAATGGGGAAGAATTTACAACATTGGTAAAAGACAATTGCGCATATCAACCACATGGGGGACCGGTGAGCATTTTTTATTTTTACTTTTTTTATCAAAGAAAGAACACTAGAGGACCTAATCTACATTTGCAGGCCATATAATTGGTGCGCAGAAAAAACCCCCCCACAAAATCTATTTTATGAGATTTTTTACGTTTTATAATAAAAAGATTATTACTGTGTTACTACAGCTTTACTAACACTAACCTGGATGTGCTCTTTAATCTCCATTGTGAACTCGGGCAGGCCGTTAATGCTCTTTTCATCTTTTTTATAGGAACCTGCCTGAGTCTCTATTGTACGAGCCTCTAACACCACCTCCTCAATCTTACCTGGAAAAAAAGATAAAATAAGTGAAGAATAAAATAAGTAAAGAAAAAGCAAAAGAAGATGAGGAAAAAAAAGAGCAAGTTGAACAGAATGGTTATTGAAATGATATCACAGTGTTGTTCATCATGCTCCAACGGTATTTTGTAAAATAATGTGCTGTATTCAGCCCAGTTGGTTCTAGATGGCCATTCAGATAAGACCATGGAATAACCTGCTGGTTTGTCTGGTCAGAGGAGAACTGACCCCCCGACTGAGTCTGGTTTCTTCCAAAGTCCTTGATGGAGTTTTGGTTCCTTGCCGCTGTCGCATCTGGCTTGCTTAGTTGGGGACTCTTGTTTTACAGATATGAATTAAATTGAGTGTTTTAGAAAGTTTTAATATTGTCTTTCTGATTTAATGCTGTAAAGCTGCTTTGATATAATTTTTTATTGTTAAAAAGTGCTACATAAATAAAGGGGATTTGACTTGACCTGCTGGTCTGATAGGTTTATGGTGATTGTGATGTTTTTTTGGCGAGTCTCTGTATTAGTGTTTGGTCTGTATTAGGTTTAAAGGACAGAGTTCATAAAGGTATGGTGAAACAAACTAAGCAAAAATGGACGAGTTAATGGACATTCCACAACATTTGACTCATTATATAAAAAAAATCTCTTCTATTTTAGACTAAAAATTTCATTTGTAGACAAATTACAGTGTCATAGCAACAAAAAAAAACCTGCTATAGAAAAATAATCCACTTGGGTTTATTAGTTCACTCTGTTTCTGCTCTCACAAGGCTCACCTGGGATAAACATGGGTGGAACTTCCCGAGAGTATTGGTGGTGTTTGGGGTTGCGAAAGGCGGTGCGACACACGGCTACGACAGACTGGTGAGAACTCGGAGAGTGACGAGTCACGGCAACAATGTCCTCGTCCACCTGATCCACGAACACCTGGAAAGAGCTCACACACATTACACATAAAGCACTAATTGATGCACACACTCATTTTCAAACACACACACACATTGTTATACATTGTTATACATTAGTTAATATACATCTGGAAAAACTTTAAAAGCAGGAATACATCCAGATACAAAAAAACTACACGACACTACACACACTACTACATAAACACACACAGATACACACTCTGTGTACTCACCTGGTTAAAGCCGTTAGCTGCGAGCTCCTGGTGCAGGCGGTTCAGAGCCAGTTTGCCGGCAATGATACCCGTCTGTAGACTGACTTGCCCGGGGCTGGGCTGTTTGGCCTGCGGGTTCCACTTCTGATAAAAGCGTTCCTCGGACACCACTGAGATCTGTCACACAACACCGTGTACACACACACAGTTAAACGCCTGAATCAGTGTGGGGAAAAGGACAGTCCAGGTTTTACTAGGTGGGGTTTTTAAATCAGGTTTTGTACACAAAGTTCGCAAGAGAAAGAGAAGATTTTATTTAAAAAAAAAAAGACCAGATGGTTCTGTGACTTAAAGACATATTTAAAGTAGTTAAATGTAAAAGAATAAATGGATTTAGACTCATTTTCGATGTGTGTAAAGTGAAAGATGTCAGAAGCGGTTAGTGTTTTGCAGTCAGAAGCAAGATCTTACCTGATGAGGTACAAACTCGTCATAGCCGCGAGTGCTGCCTGTGGCACAGCAGGCCATAGAGACGATAGCAGAGCTAGGCAGTGAGTCGAACGCAGAGCGGATCTGAAACACACACACACACACACACACACACACACACACACACACACACACACACACACACACACACACACACTTAGCCAATAGCAAGTAGAAGTGGACGCCTCCAATACCACCTAGTGTACAATATTATTATTATTATTATTATTATTATGTTTTATTACTTATTTATGTTTAATTAATAATAAAACAAAAATCTATGTTTGCAGTAGTAATTATGTTTATCGTACAATAACAAAAACAAATATACAATTGATTTGTAATAAATTCTACACGGGAGAGAGAGAAAAGAGAGAGAAAACAGTGAGAGAAAAAAAAGGAAGAAAAAAAAAACTGAAAAAAACCCCCCCGACAAATAGTAAGAAAAACAGAAAGAGAGAGAGAGACAGGAAAACATATTAATGGAGGACATGTATCTTTATACTTGCTCTCTCTGTTTGAATCTATTACCTGGATGGGACATTCGTTGTCATGTGTGATGTCCAGGAACATGGCGTGGGCGATGCTGGGCACCAGAGGACGGATACTCGGCTGCAGAAAAGCTCCTACAGGCTCTCCACCATAACGGTACACTAATCGACCCTCCTCATGACTGTCTCCAGCACTCATGGCTTCTGTCTCACACACACACAAAAAATGAACAATACGAACAGTATAGAGGTCATATAGAGTAACTAAATTTCTCTCACTCCCTCTTTCTTTTCCTCGCTCAGTTTCTCTCTCCCATCTCTCTCCTTCTCTTTCCCGTCTCTCTCCTTCTCACCCTCTCACTGTTTCTCTCCCAGTCCCCCCCCCTTTGGTCTTTATCTTCCTTTCTCTGTCTTTCTCTCCCTTTTTCTCTCTTTCTCTGTCGTTCTCTCTCCCCTCTCGGTCTTTGCACAAATTCAGCGCATGCATCAGCATGCATTGAGGCAAGCGCAATAGTAACACAACAAACACAACATCATGCAAAAGATTCTTATCTAGTGTTTATATGTTGTTTGCTGTATTAGGGAAAAAGTTTAAAAAACAAAGAATAATTTCGGTCTTCGTAAAATTGTGAAACTTAATTCCTGGCCTTTATTTAAATTAAAATCTTCTTTGTGAACCCAGAATTAAAGTCTTAAAACTTACTCAATTCGATATTATACTTTTATATAGAGAGTTTTCGATGAGCAAATGTTTTTACCTGAACGAGTTGATATTTTGCCTATTTATTCGAAATAATTGAAGCTTTTTTTTTTTTTTTTTTGGAAAAGATTCTTTGAAGTTATACCTCTGATAAGAGAGGAGATGCCTAGTCTAGTGACAAACACATTGTCAAGCTCCTCGCTGCCTGTGAAGAGCTCAGCCACCACGTACAGGTCTGGTCTGATGGAGCGTGCTGCAGCCAACATGAACTACAACACCGTGCAGTCAGGGGTTAGGAGAGAGAGAGAGAGAGAGAGAGAGAGAGAGAGAGAGAGAGAGAGAATGAAATATAGAAGGAGAGTGAGTGAGTCAGCGAGTAAGTGAGACAGAGAGAAAGAAGAAGAATGAAATATTAAAGTGTAAGTGTGTGTGAGAGAGAGACAGAGAAATAAAAGAGGTGAGTGAGTGAGTAAGTGAGTGAGTGAGTGAGTGAGGAAGAGTAAGAGAGAGAGAGAAAGCATGAGTAAGAACAAAAGTGGTTTTTTTTATAAAATAGAAAGAGTAAAATGGTGAAAATGAGAATGAAAAAGGGAAAAGCTAGCACAAAAGAAAGAGAAGTATGATTATACCAGAAAAAGAGAGAACAAGGTAGAAATTGAGGAAATAAAGATAATAAGTAAGAACATGAGTGAGAGAAGGAGAGAGAGTGAAACACAAGCAGCAGCAGAAAAAGAAAAGAATAACGGGCAGAAAATGGTAAAAGGGAAAAAGACAGAGGAGAAAACAAAAGACACACAGAGATTCGGTTAGAACGAGTCCACATGCAAACACACACACACAGTCCATCCCTGCAGTACCTCGGATCAGACTGGTTATTCCCAGCCGGTTTACAAACACATTGTCAAGCAGTTCGCTGCCTGTAAAAAGCTCGGCTATGACATACAGATCGGGTCTGACTGCACGGGCTGCACACAGCATGGCCTGCAGAGTGAAAACACTCTGTCACCTTCTACACACAAAAACTAAACAATACATAATGTTTTCAATTACTTTATTATCATTAAACTAATAATATAAATAAAAGAAATTTATATACTACTACTACTTAATAATAATCATAATAATCACAAACTGGTGATATTTTCTGCCAGAATTTTATTACAGTCATTGATTTTTTTTTTTTTTTTTAAATGCCTCAGTTCTACCAGACACATTGTTCATCATGTACACTGACTGCACCACAGACCTCCTGATCTTATTGGTTAGCTGTTTTAAATACTTTATGTACAATACACACATACTTGTGTACGTAAATACTGAGCAGTCAGAACACAAACATAGGGTTGATTAATTTCCGATCCACTCTTTTATTTCGCCCATTGTAACGTTGGTGTATGTGTGTGTGTGTGTGGGTGTGTGTGTACCTCAGCTACATGCAGCGGTGTGGAGTGGCAGTTGTCGAGACGGACTCCGTTGAAGTACCTAGCTGTGATTTCGGTGTATTTTTTCATGTGTTCCCACAGATACGGACAGTCCTCGGATTTACTGCCGTATCGGAGCTTCACACTGTCTCCCCAGCAGATCAGCTCTCGTCTGATGTACACGTTAGAGCCTGAATTTAAGCACAAGAGTGGATTTCAGTCCAAAAAAAGTGGCACGAAACCAGATTATGTAAACCTGACATCACTACATTATATTTTAATATATCTATAGCTAAAAGTTTATTTTCAACACTAATTAATTCCCTGTTTTGGGAGCGATTAAAAGCTAAATCCGTGCACTAGCAGGCTTGAGTTCAGACCAGGTTTTCAGGTGAACTAAGTTCTAACCTGGCTCTGCAAAGTTTCTGAGTGGATCGTCGCCCATCACCCAGCCATTGTGGGCCAGGAAGTGGCAGGATGTGTCTGGCTGGTCTATAAACAGTAAATCCTGCTCCAGAGATGCCGATTTAAAGGGGAAGGTGAAATACCTGTGCACCCGAGTACAAAACGATTCTTTGTTATTTTGAGGTTCTGTGTTAGAACATCAGTGTGAAATGCTGTATTTGAGAAAGGTCTGATGTTGTAACCTGGTAACCAGTGGATGTTTTCTGGTGATGGGGCCGAGTTTGGGGCCGTGGTCTGCCAGCCGTTCATAAAACACTGTACCAATGGAACAGTTTGCAGCCTAAAGAGGAGAAAATAAAAATAACGAAACTGAATAAACCGAGTCAATTCAGCGGTGTTTAGCGTTAAACAAAGATTCTGTAGAAGAATTTAATTCACGTTATTGAAAGACGGAATTCATGTAAACTTACATTTTTATTAAAATGAATTTTATAATGTTAAATGTCTGCTAAAGCCAGTCTCACCCCCAATGTTCTCTGTAAGCCTCATAAAAGATGTCACATGTATGTTTTACTAATGTTTTGTAACAGTAATCGATCAGAATCAATGAAACCGCATTATAGAGTTAAATTCCTGGACATTATCCATTTGGAATAAGCAGAATCTGCTTTCTAGCCCTAGCACCGATTTCTGATAGAATTCTAGCAGAAAAGCTAAACATCACAGTATGTAGATGATAAAAATAAATGTTAGACTGTTAAACTTTTTTAACAATTCTGGAAAAAAAAAATTGTAGTGACTCATTTGCCAAAACGTGTCTATATTAGGACTGCACGATATTAAAGAAAGATTCGATATATTTAATTGCAACATTTAATATGCAGAACGATATTTAATAATAATAATAATAATTAAAAAAACCAAAAAACAATAAACCCAACAAATTTGGAGTTTTTCTGCCAACCAACACATTTATGCGTCGACATAAAGCTTTGACTACACATTATAATTACATCAACATTTATGGCAATTGGGAGATTATTATTATTTTTATTGTTATTATTTAAAATAATTGGCAGTTCCCTATCTGTCGTTCACTCCGGCGTTGTGTCGAGTGACGGCGCTAACGTGACGCCTAGTGTCGGCACTCGACAAAACGTCTGCGTTTCCTCCAACAGGGAACGAGGGTAACCATACGTAACTGAGACGATTATTATTATTAACATTACACATTATTACTTAAAGTATCTGGTAGATTATTGTTATTATTACACAGTTATTCGAAGTATTTAATCGCTTATTTTTGCCGTAAACATCACAGTGGGTGAAAGTGGTGGCTAATAATTAAGGTGTTTGGGCTAACACCCGAAGATTGTGGGTTCAATTTCCAGCTCCAACAAGCTAACCACTGTTGGGCCCCTAGCAAGGCCCCTTAACTCTTAATTGCTCAGTTTTATTAAAGAATAAATGCAAGTTGCTACGGAGGGCGTCTACCAAATGCTGTAAATGTAAACCGTTGTGATATACACATTAGCGATATTCTGATAATTTACTGATATATTGTGCAGCCCTACACCACCTCAGAGCTAGCTAATCACAGTAACACCGGGTTCGAAGTAAACTGTAAAATTTTATGTATGTTATTTTTAAGTTATTTTAAAAAGATGTGTAAAAAGGGACAGTAATTAATACTTTATCCAAGCATAGAATCAAAAACCGCTAATATAACAGTATCAGACCGGACCTGCTCCTGGTGATAGCTGGTTTCTCGATACTGTTCTCCGTTTAGCTCCTCCAGCCTCTTCCTGAACCAGTTACAGCAGTCCTCTATTGCCCCTGGACTGTTCCTGTAACAGAACAACACAATTCACACCTGTGACAGTATCAAGTCCAAAAAAAAAAAAAAAAATTGTATAAATGCAAACCTATAACGCTTTAATTCTTTAAACCAATAAGTAGAACTTTTTTTTAACACACTGACCCGTTGGGCACAAAGAGCTCCAATGCTAAATTCAGGTCCACTGAGCTCCCAAAGCGTCTGTACTGAGGGTCCTGGAGGATCCTGAACTGCTTCTTGCTGTCCGTTTGGCGTCTGTCAGGTTTGACCCCTGCACACATGGTGGGATTAAAAACATATTTTAAAGTTTCAGGCATTCCAGACTTTTGAAATATATAATCACAGACCTGATTATATTATTCGGTATATATTCGCCTGTTGTTATTTTTATTTACCCGGCTTGTGCACATCTACAATTACTTATTATTACCTTCTTGTGCTTAAGCTTTTCAGGCCAATACATTGGTTTACTGTTTCTTAGGGGAATTTTTTCCAGCTTATTTTATGATATGATATGATATACGAGATATATGAGATATGAGATGAGATATTATGAAATGAGATACGAGATATGATATGAGATGATATTAGATTTATGAGATATGAGATGAGATATTATGAAATGAGATGAGATACGAGATATATGAGATATGATATGAGATGATACAATACATGATATGGGATATATGAGATAAGATGATTTAAGATAAGATATAAGATATATAGGATATATGAATGATTTGTGGTTGAAAGGCTAATAGTTTTTAATAACTCTGTTCATTAGGGGCTACTTTTTAACCAACTTACCAGTTTGGAGTAAAGTCCTGAATTGCTCGACTATTGGCTCAACTTTGACCTGGAAGAACTCCCACAGCTTAATCTTAGGAAACACATCCTGCCAGAAGATCCCACGGATAGCCTAACAGAAACAGAGTTTAACCCAACTTCCTGTCTATATACATACCAAAATTACTCTCTTCTCTCTCTCTCTCTCTCTCTCACACACACACACACACACACACACACACAAATACTCATCTACTCAAGGGCTTATGTATTCACACATTCTCACAGTCACACATTCACTCTCTTGCACAGTCACACATTCACTCTCTTGCACAGTCACACATTCACTCTCTTGCACAGTCACACATTCACTCTCTTGCACAGTCACACATTCACTCACTCATTGCACACAGTCACACATCACTCTCAACACACTCACTCTCGCACACAGTCACACATTCACTCTCGCACACAGTCACACATTCACTCTCTTGCACACTCACACAGTCACACATTCACTCTCGCACACAGTCACACATTCACTCTCGCACACAGTCACACATTCACTCTCGCACACAGTCACACATTCACTCTCGCACACAGTCACACATTCACTCTCGCACACACACATTCACTCTCGCACACACACATTCACATTAAGATGCTGTTCGTTAGTTATGAGGGCTGGAATTCCGCGTTCTGTGTATTTCCCGTCGGCGATATCACAGGTCACATGGCACAGCGCTCTGTCCAGCACCCAGGCAGGTCTCAGATGAGGTGAATTCACCAGGTTATATCCACATTCAGGATGTTCCTTAATCCACAAACTGCTTGCAGCTGCATGAGGCAAAAAAGATTCAGAGGAAGATTATGGGATTTTTACGACTGATGAGTTAAAATTTAAAATGATAAAAAACATCACATACACACAAATGATAATATACAATAAATATACACAGCAGGCAAAGACAATGGGGGATAAAGTTTTTTTTCAATGTATTAAGTATTTTTATGTCTATAATGTGATTTATATTTGCAGTATAATATGCAGTGAAACATTTCAGGCAATTTTCCTAAAAACTTTCAGTAAATCTTCATCTTGGGAATTTAGGAATTATTATACAATATTAGTAGTAATATATAGTTTTATATGTAGGGAACTTATAAGAATGTATGACTTGTTAAGATAATGTGGGAATTTTTATATATAAAATACAAAACAATAATAAACATTGTTGGTCATAAGGTAACGCTGACCTGCAAAAAAAACCGAACACACGATTAAAAAAAATTGGCATTTTTTGACTTTCTAGAGCCTGGAAAAATGGGAGGTGTGTTGGGGGGGGGGGGTTTCCCCTTCTTAAGTAACTGAGAGAGGGACTGTGTATTATTCTTGAAATATTAATTTTTTGTAATTTACATAAATACTGACCAAGATAGAGTTTTTTTTCGGACATTATATATATATTTTATAAAAGTGTGTTATAAAGGAGTGCACAGTTAAAGCCGAGGTGTGGCCTCGATAGCCCTGCAGTGTTGTGTGCTTGGGATTGAGGAATATGCAAGTGGAGAAATCTGCAAATTGCATCAAATCTGCTTGATTTTCCAACTACATTTCAATTTAAGAATTATATCCCAGCTCAGAGGTCCAGCAGTGGCAGATTAATAGTGCTGGGAATTCCCAGTTAATTCCCATTAATTTACTTCCAATTTTCCATGGAATATTCCTAGATTTTGCAACCCTAATGATATTAGACAGCCGTTAATCATAACACTGCAGCTACGGTAATGTGCACAAGTTAAACACACACAGCATACCACAGTTCAGCACAGGTATTTTTCTATTTTCTAACTATTTTTCAAATAGGAAGTAAAAACTCCAATTATTTACACACTAACAGTCTTAATTTCTGCTTTTCTACAATTCAGGTATGTCGAGTCAGTCACAACTGTAGTTGGGTAGGTTTAAGACTTTCTATTACACACGGAGTGTAGGATTAGGGTCAGTAGTAGATGTTTCTCTAGAGTACAGACAGACACACACACACACACACACACACACACAGGTATTTCTTCCCTTCTCAGCAGTGTGACATTTAGTTGGCGTGCATGACCTTTAAGTGCTCTAAATGCAGAAAGAGTGTGCGTGTGCGTGTGTGTGTATTTAATCCTGCCCTCCCCATGAAAATTCCACATGATTCATATATCATCAACAAAAGCTACTTTCATTCAGTGATTTTGATTTTCCTCTTGAAGTCAGGAATACTACAGAACTGACTCTTTACTCTGCTTCGTTATTGACGTTTTAGAATCTATTCTATGACTGCTCTCAGACGAAGACCTCGTTTGAAAATCCACCAAACGGCAGAGCTGCCAAACTTCACAAGCTTTTAAAGATCAGGGTTCCATGATGCGGCCATAGCCACAGTCTTGAGTTATTTTAGGAGCTAAACTTAACACTCAAACTTCTGTAATCTGTAATGAGCAGTGTGACCTTTTACAGTCAACTGCAATTATCAGTGTACTGTAACAGTAAGAGCCTGACGCATTACAGCTTGCGCTTTTTTTCCCAACCTACAATGACCCCCCCCCCATTCCACCCCCCCACACACACACAACCAACAGTGGCGGCTGGTCAACGAATGAAGTAAGCTACTTACCATGTTAACAATCTGGCAAATATATATCGCTAATTAACAACAAAATCCAATCGCCAAATCATACTAGTCAGTACTACTCATTACATTTATTTATACATTAAACAATTGTATTGTGATAAAAACTGTATTTCGTTTGTGTGTGTATGGGGGGGGTGGATAAACTTTCGAAATCATTTTATTAGACGGTGAGAATTCCCATAAGGAATTCCAATTAAACTATTCCAAATATGTTATTAGTAAATCAATATTGTACTAATGTTTTTGGGCATCATGTGACTAGACCGTTGCAATGCAAGTCATGCCTTTTAGTTCTTTTTTTCATGGACGACATTAACATTAAACCCTTTAACTCGGAATCCTAGTTATATAAATGGCTGAATTATTTAAATGATCCTGTTAATTACCTTATTAATTATAACAATAATAAACCCACATTACCCATTAAATATTATTGATTGAAGCTATATTTATTGCATTTTTTAACAGTTGACCTGAAAATTGTCTCATTTTTTTAGCTAGCAGTAATGATACATCACTATTGGCTGTTTTCAGTCCTGCATTACTAACAGTTCGCTTTTTTTGGTGATAAATAACCGATAATCGGTTTATAGTTACTAAACAATGGATAACTAGTAGTTTGACTAATCCTGGAAATAAACAGGTAGAGAGATCGAAGAGCAGAACATGGCAACGTTGCTGCTTGTGAAATGTTCTGGCCACGAGAACTGATTAGAGCAAAACAAAATGCAAGATACGACACACACACACACACACACACACACACACACACACACACACACCTGTATGGTTGTAAACAACATCAGTGATGCAAAGCATGTTCCACTCGTTCTTCATCTTCTCCACCAGGTTGCCTACATCGCTCCAGCTGTAGTTTTTGCCCGGAGGAGAGAAGTCAGGGTTTAACTGCAGCTGATCAGCCAGAGAGTAGCAGGAGCGCGACTCACCCAGCGTCTGCAGCGGCGTGAAGTGAATCATGTTATAACCTGCAGAGATGCACACATTTTAGACATTCAAACAACAATAACAGCGAGGAAGAAGGTGAAGCCTGAAGCAATGAAGAAAGAAAATGAATTCTCTAGTCACCCTAAGATTAGAGAAAGATTTTAGTGATTTATTACACCCCAAAATTGACTGATCCCACTAGTACATACTGTAATATCGTTCTTAAACAATTTATCATTGAAATTGTTCCTATTTCCTACATTCTTGTTTGCACGACTGCTAAATTTTTGCCACAACTCTAGCAGAGGCTTTAGCCCATATTTACAGAAAAAAAAAACAGTTAACAAACCTCTACAAGAGCATCACTCAAACTTTATGTTTTTTGGATAAACAGAAAGTCACACTGTGTCTCAATGTTACAACAAGAAAGTCTGTGGAATATTACTGAGAAATTACATACTAATAATCCAGTGGGATTAAAAATGGGATTTCTCTAATTTAATAGATAAAATAATGTCTTGAAAAATAAACAACTAAACCAGAGCATTAGTGAACGTTAAATGGACATTATTGGACTTAATTTTGGCTAAACCGCTTTAATGAAAAACACCCCAATAATAATAATAAAAAAAACAAAAAACAAAAAAACATTGGAACTTTTTAAAGGAGTCACAAAATGCCGCAAATTATTAATTTCACATTTAAAAATAAATAAATAATTAAAATAATAATAATAATAATAGTCCTGTAGTTTAATTATATATAAAACTCTTTCCAGGACTTTTTTTGCAAACAGATGTTGGTATGACGCAACAGGTATGACCTAACAGGAAGTTAGTACTACACATTAAAGCCTTAGATTTCATTTGGAGGAACAGACCAGAAAACTCCAATAAAAAAAACTATTTCATAAATAAGAAAAGTTGTTTATGATGCTGAACTTTAATTTTCAGGCTCATTTTTTAAGTAAAGAACGATTACTTTATTTTCAGTGTGTTGAACATTTTCCAATCATTGGGCTTGTTGTAACCTGTGCTGATTATCGACTGACATGACGAGTTGGTTCACTGACTCTGGACAGTCATTGATTTAATTCCAGTTTCAAACAAAGCAGAGAGATAAGCAGAGGTGAAGTCCAGCTGAATCCGAGATATTAACGCAAGAGATGGTGAACTACACCAAACTGGAGAAAAGCTTTAATACCTTAAACCCGAAGACAAACTGTATAGTTTCATGACGTTTGGGGAATCAAAAGGATTTCCAGTAACAGTAAACTTTACTCCTAAACTACATTTACACATGAATATTTTCTGGTTACAAGTCATTATTAGCAAGATGTTCCTATTATTGGTTGCCATAGTAACAATATATCCCCGTTGGTGGTGCTACTAAATACGGTTTCTGCTGAAAAAAACAAAAACGCTAAAAATGCCGCTAAAATTCTGTGTGTGTATATATATATATATAATATATATATATATATATATATATATATATATATATATATATATATATATATATATATATATATATATATATATATGATATATATATATGGTATATATATATATATATATACCCATATTCATTATTAATTTTCCCTTACCCGACTCTTTGGCCACCCTGAGACGGTCAGGCCATTCATCCAGAGGACCGAGACATTTAGCCAGATACGTCTGGATGCTGATACAGTCTAAAGGTAAAACATGATTATCAGCACCGACGCGGAGCATCGGATCCACCACCACATATCCACCTCCAACCTTCTCCTCATTCCTGTAAGGACAAAACACACAACACGATGCACATAAACTGCAGACTGCATTAATAACACTAACAAGGAGAATAAAACTGTAGAGCTGTGTGTGTCTCGGGACTGCATTTTAGATTTGTGTTCTGACCTCTGGGTTTTCCTGATACTCGCTTTAAGTTGAGAGTCTCTGTATTTCATTTCAGTCACGAAAGGGTTAAAAGTGACTTTAATATCATAGAAAAATCTGTTATAACCTTTTTAATGTTGACAAAATTGTCATTATTCCCCCCCCCCCCCAAAAAAATAATTGATTTGACTTTAAATTTATTTTGTGTGTCGTACATGAATCCGGTGCAATACTGTCTTAAAGTTAAACTTATTGTGTGTGTGTTATGCTGCAATTAAATTCAATATGACTTTGAGGTTTGAGTACTTCAGTCTAGTCTATTTATTATACATTTACATATTTAGCTCAATTGGCAGACTGACTTTCCAGAGTGACTTACATTTATCTCTCTTTTAATACAACTGTGCAATTGAGAGGGTTTAAGGGCCTTGCTTAGGGGCCCAGCACTGTCAAATTAGTGGTGCTTGAAATCGAACCTTCGATCCTCCAATTAGCAGTCTAATACCATAACCACTGAGCTACCACTTGACCCTGTTTGTTTAAATGATATTTTACATTGTTATTATCATAATAATTACGCACCCATGGCCAAAGTAATACTGGTAAGAGCCGGAGGTGTGCATCTCGATGGAGCAGAATTTGTCCGAATCGTCCTCTCTGCCTGTAGGATTTACCCACTCCAGAGTTTGGAATCTGTTAGGGTCGAAACGCTCTCCCTCGGCTGGGTAGTTGATGTGAACGTGCACCTGTTTACCATGAAGGGTGGGTCCCAGTTGAAACTGCAGCTCAAAACCTGGGGATGAAGCAGAGACACGACACAAATCAATCAGATTACTCAGCAGAGACGCTGCCGTCAGACACACACATAAAAACAGTGGGGAAGTTAGGAAAGAAGGGACGATGTGTAAAAAGGGGACAATAATCATCAGATCATATTTTCAGATATTTTATAATTTTTTACTAATTCCATTTTAAAATACCAAATACTTGTGACTGTCGATTGACTATTATTTTTTTCATTGAGCTCGTATAGAATTTGGGTTGTAAATATATATAACTGAAACCCACCACCACCACCACTGCTTTCCAATCACAATAAGAACTTTTATCTCTTTTGTCTACGGATGAAGAAACAGGCCACAACCTCTATTTCACCATCGATCAAGCTAACAACTTATATTACCTAAAAAGGAAGTTTACACTGAACACACAGCCACACAAGAAGAAAAAAACAAAACAAAAAAACTACTGCATACCTTGCTCCAAGCGGAACAGGGTCCGGTCCAGTTTCTCCATGTCGTTGAGGACGAGCACTCGAACGTGTTTAACCGGTGACATTTTTACACTGCTCGATGCTGACATGGCACGATGAAATTAAGCAGAATGCCTTTTACTGCAAAAGAAAAGTAGTAAAGCACATAGAGACGCTGTACTGGACCTTAATAAAGTATCTGGGACACAGGCAGGTGTCCAGGAAAAACATTAGTGAATTTAGACTGTGTTGGTTCTAAGGTTGCAAAATAAACATTAATAAATTTAGACAGAGAAATAATTTCTAATGAATATTTAAATTTAAAATGTATTAATACTGTAAACCTGTAGAACCGCAAAAGAACAACATTCTTACTATAACACAGGGTTTATAACATACATGTTATATGCAGTTATTTAGTACAAAATGTAAATGTATTACATAAGTCATAATTATTTCATGTTTTTTATTCAACAAACACATTTATAATATTACATTTTGGTTCACATGGTGGGAAAGAAATGATAAAAATTTGGGAAAGTTGGAAGTGGTAGTGCAGTGGTTAAATTGTTGGACTACCAACTTGAGGACTAGGGTTCGATTCCCAGCCCAACCAAGCCACCACTGCTGGGCCCCTGAGCAAGGCCCTTAACCCCCAATTGCTCAGTTGTATAACAGGGAATATTGTAGGTCGCTCTGGATAAGGACGTCTGTCAAATGCTGCAAATGTAAATCGACACACATTGATGACATCAGATGGTTATGATTGGTTGATTGAAATGTTGATTTAGGATCAATAAAAGATTGTAATAATCCAGGATCACATCCTACTTGGCAAAATTATGTTTATTGCTATTCTAAATTGTAAAAATACAGATAAAAATGTTAAACTGAAAAATAAAAATACTGAAAAAGTGTGTTTTTTCTCCTGTCACGTGTCATCCCTTATTTGGCTTAACAGCATGCAAGCAGGCATCAGACAGGGTTCTTTAAATTCACAACACGATCCTAAAGAAACTTCTGGAGAACGCTGAGAGAAAGACACTTCCCTTATTCTTCTATTTCAGTGCAAAATAACGAGAATAACACGTGTTTAGTGTTTTTAATCCTCACAGCACGGATCACTACGTTAAACTGCAAGTTTATTGATGCTTTTGCTGCACAAACACAGCCGGAACCCTGTGCTTTAGTCTATAAAGCACAACTGCAGTCATTTATATTATTACATTATTTATGATCGCAATCGAAAACTGCATCATGTTGATGTTTGTTTTGAGCTTCATAAACCTGATCTGTTAGATGATCTGCTGCTGCACTCTCAGGGGCTCGAGGTCAAAAAAATAACACCCCAATGCATGCGTTTATTCTTCGTTTATTCCCCGATCCCTTTATTCTTCACCCTAAACGCACTCGGACCGTTTTAATTACAGAGTGACATTTCTGTTTTCTGCTTAATTATCAGCTATTTAGCAGCGTTAGAAGTTACAGAGTAAATAAAACCCACCTGTGAAAGGCCGTTCTTCTTCCGTCAGATCAGGACGTTGTTCTTATTGCAGCTGATGGGGGCGTGTCTATGAAAAAATGACGAATGGGCGTGTCTGACGCACAGCGACGCAACAATACGTCATCACGCACACTGAAAGCCGGAACAAAATCGTGATTTTCAAAAATTAACTTTTAATTATCATAAGTGCGTAAAAAATAATAATAATAACAACAGTGTATAACTTAATATATTTAAACTGCAAATAATCTAGATATTTCTCACAGCAATAGCCTTGTTTTTCAGGGACAAATATAGAAATATATGTGATTATAGGTTACAATCTAATGATTTTCAGCAGAAGGAAAATTTTTTAACGAAATTAATGAATGAAACTGTTGCTTAGGAAGAAAATGAGCAAATAAATGCCCTAGATCTTAAGTGGATCTTAAATACCCTGGACCACATTTATACCAAGGGTTTTGAGCTGTGATGACAGCAGGGCCAATAACCAAATTCTCATGTCTTAATTACTACAGTTACAATATCAGTACAGTGCAATACAACTCAATGTGCAATATATATTATATATAATATCTATATATATATATATATATATATATATATATATATATATATATATATATATATATATATATATATAATTTGTATTGTATTAAAATAATGTTTATTGCATATATGAAGTATGTATGTATATATATATATATATATATATATGTATATATATGTATGTGTGTGTATATATATATATATATATATATATATATATCATGTGCAATTACATTATTTTACAATACAAATTATTTTATCACATTCCTTTAAAATTAATCAGTATTGTATATTTTTTCATTTTTTAAATATGTTTTATATTTGTAAATCTATTATATTTTATTTTTTTCTCATTTGCATCTTCTTTATTCTTTGTACTTGTACTTAAAAAAAGAATTTCCTTCTGGATAAATAAAGAATGATCTTATTTTATATTATTAAATTCTTGTTGAAATATTAATAGTAATAATCTCAATAATTCGATCATATCAGACTAAACGCTATTTGTATATTGTATATTTGTATTTCACAATATTTTTATATAATACATTTATGAAAAAAACAATTCTTTAAAAACAAAATAACGTGATATTAAAATATGATTATCTATTCTTTAAATGAGTTATACTTATTTATAATATCCGCACTGATTTATCAGCCTGTAGCTATTAACACAGCTTAAAACTTCAAATAGAATACTTTTTATTAAGTTTAATATTATATTTACTGGCATATACCTGTTTTTCTTTCTATTTATTTTTTATTACTTTTATAATAATATTTATTGAATACTTCTCAAAATTACTGAATCACTACAAAATCAGTAGTTTTCAGGTTTGTGTTGTTAATTTTTTGGACCAATACTGCCAGCTAGTGGTCATATGCGCAACTCACAGGTGTTCGACTATTCTCAGTTCTAAACAAATCATAGGGGAAAAAAATAAGTAAAGCAGACCAAAAAGTCGCACACCTTAAAGGCAACAACTGAAGAGTTATAATATAATAAATCTAATATAATAAATGTAAAACTAATTTTAGTGGTCGGTTACACTGCATAAGACAACTTATTTTAATATGAACTTAAAAATAAGCAAAATGATCACTTTTAAACGAACGCCAGAGCTTGGCACTCTCTCTGGTTGTCCCTAATTACATTTAAACACACAAAAGTATTAGCACCCCACAGAACTCAGGTTTATTAACTTTTATTTCTTTATTTCCAGGTTCAATCCATAGGAATGTTGAAAACATAACATAACGAAAAACAGTAATGCAATGCAGTAGTGCAACAAGCTAAATAAGCAGTAATGAACATCTATAGTTTATTATATACTGGCAAATAACAATAAACAAATAAATATACTCTGTAATTATATGCTCACAAGAATAAATGATGTCGTATATATTAATCAAGAAAAGCTGTTAAGAGTATCAGTGTGCAAAATATTCAGGAAGCAAACGGTGCAAAAATGCAATTATTGGTAATATTTAATAAATCAACACTGAGACGAAGTTCGGAATTGCCACTACAGCGCTTACACTGAGAGTTTGTTATATACTCAGGGATTTCTTATGTCTAAAGTAACAGCAATTTAATATTTAAAAGTAACTAATTATGCAAATATCCAGGCTATATGGAAATCAACTGCTCAAACTTCTTCTTCTAGTAAGAGCTAAAAATCTGTTTGTCCTTAGTGTGCCTTCCTTCTTTCCTCCTTATATTGTCCTTTTAGCATGAAAAGTCTCATAAATAATACTATAAAGTGTGTTTCATGCTGTATTTACACATCTACCAAGAAGAAAATAGAATAGGAAAATATCGTAAGATATTTTTGGCAACAGTCTGACATTTTACTGCAAATGAACCTACATTTATAACTGAATCTTTTAAAAAGAAGGACATTATAAGCACATCATTAGAATTCTAAATAGCAAATTTATAATCTGTTCCAGGAAAAAAAACCTTAGATGAATATTTCCCCCCCAAAAAAATGTTATTATTAACTATTAATAATTTTTAGTTCTAAAAAATTTGTGAAATAAAATGTTCTTCTATACTACAGCTCATTTTAAAACATATGTTTAAAACACCTATACATCCAAAGACGGGGTGTTTAACAAACTCCTGTCTGGCAGTGTAGGGGTGTTCATACGTATTGTTGCTGATTGGCCAACATGGCTGCTTCCCATCGCTGAATGAGTGCACTTTTCCTCCGAACTCTGGTACACGGCGCTTCAGGGAACTACAGAATAAAGTTTCACCCATAAAACTGCTACAGTGGCCAGTTTCGTGGTGAAAATGTGCAAAGTTTAATAACATGTAACAAACGATGGAGAAACAGGATGCATGTGCATGGGATACAGTTAAATAATGAGATGTAATGCTACATCACAGTTTGGGCTATTTCTGTTTAAATCATGGGTGAATTATGGGTAATTTTCACTGCACTGGCGTTCGGCTTTTAAAGGAGGAAAGGACGTATCAGACATTTACCGTGCATATAAACCTTGCTCCATAAACTAGGTTTTAATGTTACCGTGTGGGACGTCTACCTTTATCCAGAGGTAGCACAGTGGTTAAGTTGTTGGACTGCTAATTTGAAGATCAGATTTTGATTCCCAGCATCATAAAGTTAGCATTGCTGGGCTGCTGAGCAAAGCCCTTAACCCCGAATTGCTCAGTTGTATAACGGGGAATAATGTAAGTCACTCTGGATAAGGGCGTCTCCTAAATGCTGCAAATGTAAATGTAAAATTTCCTGCATATCCAAGCTGCCACCGCTAAACCCCTGGGCAGGACCATAACCCTCCACTGCTTGATCATATTAAGATCAAAAATATTGAAAATATTAAGATCAATAGTAAGTTGCTCTGGATCAGGGTGTCTAATAAATGCTGTAAAATTAGTTTTATATAAGTCATTAAGCACAAATTTAGAGTGTGAAAATGTAATTCAATGCTACACATCGGAACAGACACCAATTTCATTTATCGACTTTAGAAAAGGATCAAAAAGTATCCAAAGGTTTAGATCCTTCAACCCTCAAACTCCGAAATCTGTTCCTAAATTAAACTCTGGTTAATGATTAAACATTTATGTCTAATTATTGAAATAAGTAAACCTACAGTCACCATTTTTCTTAGAACACCCTGTGAAAGGGGAGTGTATGATGAGTAATCCAATAGCTACAATTTCAACACTACTAAACCCAACATTGCTCAGATAAATCTATGAAGAACACCCAAACATAAAAAAAAAACATTCAAGAAAATGTTAACGATGATGTTAGACATGATGATGTACCTTCTGATCGCAGGATAAAGTAGAACGGTCCATTCTGCGGGCCTTTAAAGGGGAGGATGGCGAAGACTTACATTTTGCTGGCAGACCTTCACAACATGAAGACAAACCCAACATGCAAACACAAGTTTATTTAGTCAAAATCCTACAGTCGACATCTGACATTAGGGAACTAAAATAAACTGGTTATTGCTGTTGAAATAGGGATTACTTATGTCAAAATTCTTGCAGTGTTTTTGGGTCAAATTTGAGCTAAATGGTTAAAGGACACTTTACAAGGTCACTTCTCTTTACTCCTCTGTTCATTTATTAGGATAGTGACATTTAATTCTTTATATTATAGTTATAATAGTTTCTATACACTTACAATTCCTAAATCACTTAATTTAACTGTAAACTTCTATCTTGTTGTGTTTTCTATCCTTATTTATAAGATCAGTTGTTAAATGCATTACACTATATGTAAATTTATATGTGAGAAGCTTTGCATTAATAATTTAATATAAATTAAGCTTGCTGCAATAGTCGGTGACACGGCGTGCCGAGCGACAGTCACGTCACATCATAGTTTAGCAACAGCAGTCAAATTTCATTTATCATGTGACATATTTAAGTAAATAAATGTTCCGTGTTTAATATATGCAAGTTTGTCTTTTTTTCCTGTTTTGTTGCTGAATTGACAGTCACTGCTAAGTCAAAAGTGAAAGTAAAACGCACGCGGGAAATTTCAAGCAAATTAAAAGCAAATGAAAGCCAAGAGTGAAAGCAAGGGAGAAGAGTGGCAAAACTCTAACAAATACCCGCCCCGCACCCCTTTATGTTGATACCAGTATTACAGTTGCTATCAAATGTACAATTACCCGGTGGGAAAAAATGTCACGCCACCGCCAATTACCCGGTGGGAAAATTCTACACCGCTACCCTCATAATGTTTTAAAAAATGTTAAAAATGTGAAATGTCACCACGCACCCCTTTTAATAGTAGTTATACCGTGGCATGTAATGTTATGATATAATACATAAAATAATGTTGTAGCTTTTTAAAAAAAATGTGAAATGTCACCACGCTCTTTTAATAGTATATTATGCATGTAATGTTATGATATAATAATAAAATAATGTTGTAAGCAATAATCTGCTTTTAAAAATAACACAATCACACTTGCATTTTAACAGATATTTACCTGGCTTGTCGTAGGTAAAATTCTGCAGTGAACTGGGAGACACCAGAATGGTGTCATACTTCTCTCTGCCGTACAACTGCGCCCTCTGCTTCCTGAACTCTTCATCTCTCTGCTTCACCTCTTTGATCTCCTGGTCTATCAGCGATAGTGTGCTGTGTGATCTCAGTTTAAAGAAGGGGTTGTTGTGAAATGTGCTTTCTTGGGTCTCCTGGCATGCACTGCTCAGGCAGAATTCAGAAGCACTCCGGATGATGAGATTGGATGTTTCCAGGATGATGATGTTTTTTGAGTCAGAGGGCCATTCGTGAAACCTGCTACTCACCGGAGAAAGCAGGTTCTTCCCTCTTTGCCGCTGGTTTAAGGTATGTGTATCAGGGTCGATGATGATGACGTTGTTGGCCATCATTTCTTGATAGGTAGGCTTTGATGATGGTGAAGCGGTAAGAGAGAAGGTCGGTGGTGTCGTGCTTGATGGTCTCTGTGACCTGCATCTGTCCTCACGTGTGTTATAAATCTTCCTTTTCTCCTCTGGACCTGACTTAGCCATCATTAGGGTTGCTGGTCTGGGGTTATTTTTCACAGGCTCAACAGAGGGTGGCCTTGACATGGCCCTCTCTCGTTTGAAACATTCCTCTCGCTCCATAGTCTCACGGATTTCCCTTTCGACTGGAGTCTCTGGTTCATCATAATGCGACCGGTAGCTTGTATCATCCAGGCCTGAATCGTCTGAACAAGGGCTAAACTGGGTATGCTGGTAGTCAGCAAGAGTTAAATTGTCTGAATCCGGATCTCTTTTGGGTTGCTCCAAGTTGCGAATGGGGGTACACATGTTGCTATGTCCACCCTGCTTTTGGGATGTCTGTTGTACTTGCGCTTTGCATTGTTCCTCCATTTTCTGCCACTGCTTACGAGCCATTCTAAAATCCACATGTTCTGTGTTGACGTTCTCGCTTTGCATCTCCTGAATCACGCAATAGTCTTGTGGCAACGTCTTGTTAAGATCAGATGTCGAAGCAGACAAACGGTGCAGGCTGTGCTTCACGTTTTGGCTTGGATCCACTTCGTTCTCTGAGATCTTGGATAAACTGCTGTAGTGTATGGAGTCTTTATAGGAAATGTCCCCCAGCTCACATTCAGTGGAACTTTCTGGCTGATCAAGAGTGCTAACAATTTCTGTCAACACTGTTGGATCTTCTTTTTCATCAGGTTTATATTTATGCTCAGACTGGATGTCAATTTCATCATCCATCACATGGTTTGGGTCGGTTGTCTCTTCCTTGACGTCAGGAGTATCTGGTTCCAAAATAGCACCACATTCATCTTCATCCACAACAGGAGAAAACATTGTCTTCCACTGCTCCTCTGCATCACTGTCCGATAACACGATTGCCATCTCCACATGCACGCAATCGCTCAGGTCATCCCTATCATGGCAGGATTCGGTAGAGGCATCAGAAAACGCCAGCTCTTTGATTTGCTGTTCCAACACAGATTCTGCATCTATTTTCAAAACTTTCTGTGGTTCCTGTGGTTCTGGTATTTTTTCCTCAACAGAGATTGTGGTATGATTTTCCTTTTCCACCAGCTGGTCTTCTGCATAGGGATCTGGGTCAGGCTCCAAAGATGGCTCAGATTCTTCGAGATTTGTCTCCTTTTCCATGGTCCCCTTTACCATCACGTCTTCTTGTTGGTTTGTGCTTTCGTCATTTTTCTCAGTACCCTCACATTTATTTGCTGTGTCACTGCTCTGAGTTGCGATTGGGGAGTTGTCCTTTTCAGTATTCGGGCATTCTGAGAAATGTTCATCTAAGCATTCTGTATCATCCGCACCGTGCTGGTGTTTATCCTGTTCTTTTTCCTCAAGATCTGTTTTAGAGTCTTTTGCATCAGACACTTCTAAAAGCTGCCTCGAGTCCATGGAGACGACCTCCGGAAGGTTTTCCTCTTCCTCGTTTTCTTGCTGGGTTAAAGCGTCGTTTAATTCATTCCCATTTAGTCGTTTCACTCCAGCTGTGGCTCTCTATTAAAGTAAAGTTGTAAAGCTTTAGGATGATGACAACACAGTATTAGGGGCAAAAACATCAACATTAACCAGAGACATCGAACTTACGTTAAACCAAATGCTTCCTATACTTTCAGTCTCAGAATCAAGGAACGATTAAAAACCTCGATAGGTCAAGCAAGTTATCATGCTAGTTTTATTGACACAATCTTACACATCACAAAACAGGATGTGAGCGGAAATAAACAGTGTATCTGTCTAAGGTACTGTGAGACAGGCCGCAAAGCAAGCATGGAATCTGTATTAAGTGCGTTACAAAGTCACAACAAAGTGTGTTTCACTAAAGCCCTCTGCATTTACAGCATCTGGCAGACATTCTTATTACGATCCTTATCTCTTTTTTTATACAACTGAGCAATAAAGGCTTAAAGGCCTTGCTCAGGGGCCCAGCAGTGGCAACTTGGTGCTGCTGGGAATCAAACTATGGTATTCTAATTAGCAGTCCAACACCTTAACAACTGAGCTAAAAGTGGGGCAAAAGGGACTGCTAGTGGTGGTTGTTTGGGGGGGAATGGTATGTAACAATAGGAATGTAACAATGGTCTAAATTCCGGCCAGGGAACCTGGTGGTGCTGGAAATCAAACCATGGTCTTCCAATTAGCAGTTCAGCACCTTAACCACTGAGCTACCACTTGCCCTGTGATAAAATAAATCCTAAATAATTATTATATGCTTCCAACTGGCCAATTAAAATCTACATATTAGGTTAAACAGTTAATTTGGTTCAAATATTCTTGAGATTTCTACACATCTGCTGACTCAGCACTTTTTTGCGCTATGGAACATTCACTGTATTTTTGTATATCTTACAGAATGAAAACGTACATTATCCTATGGGAGTTGAGCTGGTCAATCCTTTTCGGATTAATCTACTGTGTCCTTTCTTTCTTTACATCCTTTACATCTATCAATCTCTGCAGCATTAATTCCTTGTTTATCCAAGCAGGATGTACTGTATGTTATTTTATTGGTGTTTTTTTATATGGATAAATAAAAAAGCTGTAATGTTCTTGGTTCTGAATGTAAATCCCTAATCAATTAGAGATGCTTCAGTAAGGATACAATCAGAGTTCTAGGATTTTAATTAATTACTTGTAACCAAAAAGTTCTATAACACTGCAGTGCTATTAGTCATTAATGAAATGAATATTCGAAGCTGACCGAAGAAAAAAAAAGGCTAAGAAATAAAATGATAGTCTGAGCACTGTGACCAATGTCAGAACTGTTTGTTGGTGACTTTGTTGAATAGAACTTTATCACACAAAATGAAGGAACGAACAGTTTCAGATATCTTCATTATAATCCGATCTGATCTCACTTTCAATAGAATGAGCGCTCGTCGCTGGGTTTGGCTTTAGAACATTTGGCAAATGCAAATTTTTCATTCAGTGTCACTGTACAGAAACAGCATGAAACGGTTGCTTGGAAACAGAAGGTTGGAATCAGAGGTCTTTGTGGATGCAGAGTGAATCTATCTGAGCCTTGTTTATTAGAAATTATAACATACTATTAATAGATTTAATCCAACTTTTTCAGTTTTGTAGGTTTTTATGTAAGATAACTTTGCAATCTATTTTGGCGGAAAGGGCGTCCCATCCTCTTCGATTTGACATTTATTGATGGGTGCCCAGCATTTGCCCAAAATAGAGCCTGCTTGTTTTGGACATTAAGCTTCCACTGTCATGGCAACAAGCCAATGTAGCCTATCTAAAAATTGTACACAGTATATATATATATATATATATATATATATATATATATATATATATATATATATATATATATATATATATCTATATATATATATATGTATATATATATATATGTATATATGTCTGTCCGTCCGTTCGTCCTTTCCTCTGTCTGTCTGTCTGTCCGTCCGTCCGTCTGCCGGTCCGTCTATCTATCTATTTACCCTTCTATCTATCTATCTATCTATCTATCTATCTATCTATCTATCTATCTATCTATCTATCAGACATGATTATTAGTTATTTAATGTAATGCAGTGGAGCCTGAGTGTATGTATCCCAGGAACTGAAGAGGGCATGAACACCCAAGACAGTACATCATTTGACTACAATAACTGACCACAAATAAACACATTTACACATTCTTTTATACATTGTGGCAATTTAAAGGGGCCATTTACTTTCTGGCATGTCTTTGTGAGGAAAAGTGTAAAGAACCTAGAGCACTGTTAGCTTAGTGGTTGGGGTGTTGGTTTGTTGACTGGATGGATTTTGGGTTTAAATTCACAACCAAGCTACTACTACTGGGCCCCTGAGCATGGCCCCACACTCCCCAAAACTGCTCAGTTTGATAATTAAGATAATTGCCAAATATGTAGCAAACCTGAAGAAACACTCCAAACATACATACACACATACACACACACTTAAACATGTGAGCACAGACAGTAGCCTGAGGTCAGGATTGAACTATAGACCCGTCTGCTGTCCACAGAATTTACTGTGATGTCATACCATATTGATCACTAATATTGATTTAGCTTGACTACATGCACTACAGTCTATTTTTCTTCTCTGTCTACCATATGCTATGATGTTATTCGTACTTGAATGTTTTCATAACATTGAGAAAACATTCTTATAACTATGTTCTTAGAACGTCTGTATGATGTTATTCATACTTAATGAATGTTCTCATAAAGTTTAGAGAAAACGTTATTGAAACTATGTTCTTAGGACATCCATATGATTTTATTCGAACTTGATGAATGTTCTTATAATGTTGAGAGAAAACGTTCTTGGAACTATGTTCTTAGAACGTCTGTATGATGTAATTCGTACTGCATGAATGTTTTTATAATGTACTCAAAAAACTTTTTTAGAACTATAGTATAAGGATGTCTGTATGATGTAATTCGTACTGCATGAATGTTTTTATAATGTTGAGAGAAAACATCCCTTGAACGTTCTTACAACAGCCGTATGATGTTATTCATGCTGGGTGAATTTTTCTGGATTGAATGTTGAAAGATACATTCCTGGAACTATGTTCTTAGAATGTCTGTATGATGTTTTTTGTACTTGATGAAAGTTCTTATAATGTTCAGAGAAACATTATTTGGAACTATGTACTTAGAACAACTGTATGATGTTATTCGTACTTGATGAATGTTCTCATAATGTTGAGAGAAAACATTCTAGGTACTATATTTTAAGAACGTCTGAATGGTGACTGTTCTCATAATGTTAAGAAAAAAATGTTTCCAGAACGTCTATGATATTATTTGTACTTGATGAATGTTTTTATAGCCTTTAGACAAAATGTTCTTAGAACTATAAACTAACTATGTTCTTAAAACGTCTGTATGACTGTATGTTTTTTGTACTGGATGAAGGTTCTTATAATGTTGAAAGAAAACGTTCATATGATGCTATTCGTACTGGATGAATGTTATCATAATGTTGTGAGATACCCTTCTTAGAATGTCCATATGATGTTATTTGTACTTGATGAATGTTCTCATAATGTTGGGAGAAAACGTTCCTAGAACGTCTGTATGGTATTATTTGTACTTGATGAATGTTCTTATAGTCTTTAGACAAAACGTTCTTGGAACTATGTTCTTGGAATATTCATATGTTATTTGTACTGGATGAATGTTCTTATAATGTTGGGAGAAAACGTTCCTAAAATGTCCGTATGATGTTATTTGAACTTGATGAATGTTCTTATAATGTTAGAAAAAAACGTTTATTGAACCACAACATAAAATAAACATAAAATATCGTTTTATCTACGTTAAGCAAATATAACACTTTAAAACACCCTTTCCAAACCAAAAAAATAACGTTTAAAAAACGTTTTCAGAACATAATTCTGTTATCTGGGATAATATTAGATATATTTGGCACATCTACCCATATTTAAGTTTAATAATGGGTGATGCACGGGCGCCGTGTGCAAGTGAATATGCAGGGATGCAAACAAATATGCAGGGATGCAACAGGGAAGAGAAAAAATAAATAGAATCCGGGTACCTACCAGCAGCTTTAAAACGAGCAGCCAAACAGAGATCATCTCCAGTCTACCGCAGCTCGTGCATGCTTGCACAAGTCGGAGCAGCAAGAGAGATCGGGCGGCAGCGCGTCGCCGTCGGGAGCGAATCATAGGGTTCAGTTCCTGCCTTTTTACCTATCGATCACTCCAACAGTGTGCCGTGTAGTGAAGCGAAAGGAATGTGCATTGGCAGATTGGCAGGGAAGCCTGAGAGCTGTTGTCTGATTAAATCCATAAAGATGCACACAGTCTGCTCTCTCTTTCTCTCTCTCTCTGCCCAGCTCTATAGGAATACAGATGGACGCACGCGCAGGATGCAGTGCGCGCTGTCAGCAGGGGCTCGTGCTTTGGGCGCCCACACACTTGCTCCAAGCAGCTATTACACTCCTGTCCTCATGCAATTCTGTAATCTAACTGAATTTGATGGGTTTGCGCACGTATCCTAGGATCAGTTGGACTTGTTTCACTTGAACTGCACTTTTTAAAACACTTTATCTTAATTTTATTAATTTTTACTATCATTGCCTTATTTCTAATCATTATTTAGTACTTACAGCAATAATAATATTAATATAGGCTCTTATACTGACTATCAAAATTGTTTTTTTTTCAGATTGGTGCATTGCTAGAAAAGCACCCCAATGTTACAGGTTATTGGGGTCCAAAGCACTTTGTGTGGTATGTAGTAAGAACACAGGGGCACATACATTTTCCTTTCTTTAATGGGTGGAGGGACAGACTGTAACAGAAAATTGACATAGCTGAGTGACTCCCTATGATGATTTTACATGTGATTTTACATGTATTTTATGACCTCCTAACACTAGATTAGTTTATTATTCATTCTGACTACACAGACACATAAGTGTTACTTTTCATACGTGATATAAACTATTAAAATTTCATATACATTAAATTACAGCATTGTGTGGTACTTTGAATGTTCCTGTTGATTGGCTTTAGTAGGACCTGCTTCGCCAACAGTATGTGAAATGGATCATTCTCTTGGTGGCGAATCTAAAAAAGGAATTAGGCTACAATAACAACTAAGGTCATTTTGGTTAAAAAGCCAACCCATCCATCGATTGTCTATACTCGCTTATTCCTAATCAGGGTCATGGGGATCTGCTGGAGTTTATCCCAGCTGTCACTAGGTAAAAAAGGCAGGGGTACAACCCAGACAGGTCACCAATCCATCGCAGGGCCACATACAGACAAACAACCACACCTACACACACTCACTCCGATGGGCAATTTTGAATCACCAATCAACTCATTAAACATGTTGTTGGACTGTAGGAGTACCTGGAATAAACCCACACAAGCATGGGGAGAACATGCAAACTCCACACAGAAAGAGCCCTGCAGGGGATTTGAACCTGGGACCCTCTTGCTGTGAGGAAACAGTGCTAAGCCACCGTGCTGCCCTTTAAAAGATAACCGTTATTATCAATTACAGATATCATATGGAAAGATATATTTTCTATAAAATTTTAAAAATATGTCTCTGCATCAGTTATGTCCAAATGTGCGTTAGTTTGGGGACCCATGTCTTATATGCGATATATGTTTGAACACTGGTCCTAAAATTTTAGCTTCATCTGTAAACATTATGAATGTCACTTAACTGTTTTCCTTCTTTTTGCCTTACTTTCCCTCTCCCTCTCCCTCTCTCTCTTTCTCTCTCTCTCTCTCACTGTTGAGTTACATATGCCACAACGGAGCTGCCGGTGATCCAGACCCCACCTCCAACCCGGTCCTGTGGGACCCTTCCCTGTGACCTGCCCCAGCGGATGATGCATCACCAGGGTGACCTAGGACGACCCACTTCGCCATAAAGACGTTCCAGCTGCTCGTTAAGGACTAATGATTTAAGTTGTTCACATACACACAATGTAACCACTTAATCCCTGCTACCTGTTTTTCACCCAAATGAGGATGGGGTCTCTGTTGAGTCTGGTTCCTCTCAAGGTTTCTTCCTATCTCATCTCAGGGAGTTTTTCCTTGCCACCGTCGCCCCCGGCTTGGTCATCAGGGACAACCTGATTTCTGTTTCATTCTGTCTCATAATTTCTTCAATTGTGTAAAGCTGCTTTGTGACAATCACCACTGTAAAAAGCGCTATACAAATAAAACTGAATTGAATTGAATGTTATATGCCGAAGAGTTTCTGATTGGAGCAGAACCTAGTTTACTAACAAAGCCGTATCACAGTGGGTTTACTTACCATTTGAAATTGTAAAGTTTTGCTCAGTCTTATATTCTGAAGCTGGCATGGTCATTCATATGAAGCAGGGTTAATTTCCGATGCTCTTTTCTCAGGATCTCTAAATAAATAAGCTGAAATGTGTTGTTCTTTTTTGTGGTGCTAAGTTGTATACAGATTTTGAAGCATTTAGAAGGCAATGCAGATGGTTAGCTATGAGCTATACAGCACGACTCTGGAAATCTATGAAGTAATTAACGAGTGGCTTTTTGTTTTATGCAACCTGGCAAAAGTTTGTCATTGGTAGCTATTTCCAAAGGTTGTTTGGACCTTGCATATTTCCACTTGCAGCTATTTATTCATTCTTTTTCTATACCCGCTTATTCCCTAATTCCGAGTCACAGGGATCTGCTGGAGTCTATCCCAGCCGTCTCTGCAAGGGCGAAAGGCAGGAGGGGTACACCCTGGACAGGTCTCCAGTCCATCACAGTGCCACACTCTCACTCCTATTAGCAGTTTAGAATCAGCAATCAACCTAACATATATGTTTTTGGACTGTGGGAGGAAACCGGAGTACCCAGAGTAAACCTACGCAAGCACGGGAAGAACATGCAAACTCCCATTTGCGGCTCTATTTCTATTTATCATATAAAATATATGTCTTTTTTAAGCGACTAGCCAGTTTCACTAGTTGCTTGAAATGAATGATTTTAATACAAACTTCTTAGATCAGAACATCATCCAGGACTCTTGTATTTACAATGTAATGCATGATAATAAAAAAGGTTACAGAATTAAAGCTTAGGGATGGAGAACAGAGCTCTTAGTCCAGTTGATTCAATTTTTCAGTATTACTTCAAACTGTGCTGGTTTTGTTCCCCATCCTTACCGTCCATCCCACACACAAGTGCATATCAGTGTAACCTTCATAAACACCAAGAGATTCAAACAGCCACACACTCACAATAACTTCGTTCTCACTTTCCTCCCACAGAACTGCAACATTTGCTCAGCGCCCCCTCTGAAATCCGCCCACTCTGCCAACCTTCATCTACTGCTAAAGAGTGACTCAGCTCATGGTGCTGAAACAACACAGATGTGAAGCTATTGGCAAAGCAGTGTTCTGGGTGGATGGTATGTGTTTTGGTGTATGTGTGTGTTTGTGTGTACTTACCGGTGGTCATTTCAAAGGTTGTCTGCTTCAGTCTGCTTCTGATGTGTTGGATGTGTGAATGAAACCATACACTCTGCTTATCTTTGAGATTCAGCCAATGGCTGACGGCAGTATTGATGACAAAAGTGACTGGCACACACACACACACACACACACACACCCACACACACACACACATACAGAGCTTAACTGACGGAAAATGGAATTTTGAATATTTGCTGCAGTTCTTGTAATAAAATAGTTTGCCTTCACACCTAATTTAAACATAAAATAATAAGTAATTATAAATAAATGTATTATAAATATTCATTTTTATCCTATGCTCGTCTTTCTTTCTTCTATTTTAGTCATCATACTCAATTATTTAACTCATTCTGTGCAAAATAATATAATTGCTATATTTCCCACCTATTTTCCTCTTAAAAATATTACTGCTTTAATTTTTTGCTCTTAGTTTGTTTAAGATAAATAAGCTGCCTGTTTATGCGTCTTTATTATTAAAGTCAACATTTCTGCTTGTGTTTTCTTCAATTTAACCATATCCTAATTTCAGAATAAGTATAAAGATAAAAATAGTGTAAAAAAACCAACACATACAGATTTTGTACAGGTTTTAAATCTCCTGGTTGATGCTGGATATGTGACACTCAGACAACCCAGCCATGAACAACTGGTATTTATTAAGCTTTATAACTATTACTTGTCTATACAGCTACAAATACACATCATTGTTAAGTTATATGCTATAAATAACAGAATAATGAATATAACAGATATCCCTTTGTAATAATATGTGTAAAGCTGTCTGTATATTATGTAATGTAAGAGATAGAGCAGTGACAGGACTTGAAATATCATGTGCACTGCTGGAGTCTATCAGCAACTTGTAGTGACACAGGTGACATAAACAGCTGCTACAGGCTTAAATGATGAACCAAAGCAGACAGGCTTCAGCCTTTTCCTGACGACATTTTGCTGTTTACTTTTCACCTTGATAATCTGTGTTAATGTTAAAAATTAAGCGAGTTTTTTCAAATTTTTTGCTTAATCTGTAATATTTGTAATGTGGATGAAGAAAAATAAGGGTTTGCAAACTGTGCTGTTTATATTGATATTCAGAAGCGGTTCTAGACCCTTTCTAGACGGCCTTTAGAATCCCTTTTTAGTCATTTCAGCCCACCAAAAACTGTTAAACTACCAAAATAAAAATATCTGACAAATGCAATACATGTTAATAAAAAAATTGAATCAAATCTTGAATACTTTCAATCATACATTCATCTTCTGTACTCTCTTATTCGCTAATTTGGGGTCACGGGGATCTGCTGGAGTCTCTCACAGCCGTCTTTGAAAGGGCGAAAGGCAGGAGGGGTACACCCTGGACAGGTCGCCAGTCCATCACAGGGCCATATGCACACTAAAACGTCTATGGGCAATTTAGAACACCAATCAATCTAACATACATGTTTTTGGATTGTTGGAGGAAACCGGAGAACCAAGAGTAAACCCACACAAGCACAGGGAGAGCATGCAAACTCCACACAGAAAGACCCCTGCCCAGGGAATCAAACCCTTCTTGCTTTGAGGAAACAGTGCTAATCACTAACCCACCATGTTTCCCAAATTTTAAATTCTCTTTGCTATTCTGCGCATGTATTACCACCCTTAGTTAAAAGTGCAACGGCTTGTTCTGCATGTCAGCCAGAGGCTGCAGACGATGTCAACAAAATCCAAACCGTGATGTGTAGGAGGTTATAAAAGTCCTTTCTATAATTGTTTTAAAACTGTTCAGCCTGCATTAATGCATTCCAGTGTGTGGATTGTCTACTAAAATTTGCCTAAGCTAATCTCAGATCAGCTATCCATACACAGAGCCAAGCACACAATGTCAATGTTGTGGTTAATTAAAATCCAAGCTGAGGTAATTCAGCTATGAGCACTGATTTTGTAAATATTTTATCAATGACTGCATTTATATTGTAACTTCAGCCCTTCTTTATCATTATGCATCTTTGCACCATCCATAACTTCTATATATTCTATTCATATTTACTTTGTATTTACTGTTTCATACATCTATAACTATCTGTCCTCTGTATATTCCATCCATACTTACTCTGTATTCACTGTATCATCCAAACACTTGTATGTATATATCCATTATGTCATACTTTGCCTGCTATAACCGTATTATACTATATACACCCTTATAGATACCATATATACACACTACTGCACCTTCTGTTCATTATTTACTCTTACCTCTGTAATTATAAACCTCATACCCTTATTTATTACACTGCTATTTATTGTAAATAGGCCACTTATGCACTTCTGGTTAGATGCTAACTGCATTTTATTGGCTCTGTACATGTACCTTGCACAATAACAATAAAGTTGAATCTAATCTAATCTAATCTAATAAACAGAAAATATGTTTTTTTGTGTGATTGTTTGCATTTATATTTGTACATTCAACATTTTTCCAATACACAGCCACAACACTAGGCAGTGTTTTCAGTAACAGTAGCAAGACCTTAAACCCCCCAACCTGAAGGGGAACTCCTAGAACTACCCCTGCTGATAATAACTGTTTTGCTACGAAATGGATAAATATTTGCTGTGGCCTTCTCACAGGAGTGTGTACTTTTTTATTAGTTTTATTTATTACTTCGAAATACTTAAGGTTAACAGTCCAAAGAGAAAAGGAGAGTGTGAAATAGAGAAGAAGAGAAGCTATGTTGTACGGTCAGAAGACAGTTGCAGGTGGCAGAATTGGAGGTAGCAGACCTTTCTCTTTGGAATAACCCGAGGATGGACAGGATTAGGAACAAGCATCAGAGGGACGGCTCATGTTGGACATTATAGGGACAAAGATGGAAAGGTCAGATGTGCAGAGGAGGGACAGTGGAAATATTGATAGGAGGATGTTGGAAATAGAGCTGCAGGCAGAAAACAAACAGGAAGACCAAAGAGGGGGGGTTATTGATGTGATAAATGAGGACATATTGTTAGTGGGGGTGAGTGAAGAGGATGCAGAGGATAGGACTTGGTGGAGGCAGATGATTCGCTGTGGAGCAAAGAAGAACAAAATAGACCACACAAAAGTTTAGTAGTTTAGACATGCAGATTTCAGCATCATGTCATTAGCACATTTAAATAAAATGTGCTAATGACATGCTGCTGAAATCTGCAAGTCATCGGTTTATTAAAAAAAAAGGCTGAGATTTGTCCTCTCGATGTTTCCCATCTCATGTTCAAAGCAAGAATCATATCCCGACGCAAATCCAGCTCCGTTCTTGTTCTTTCTTCTCCTACTTGGGTAAATCGTTTCCAGTTTGTAGTCAGCAATCTTCAATTTCCTCCATGAAGCCTTTGAGCTGAGTTCCATCATCTAGCACTTGCAACAGCGCTTGTTGGTTCAGAGAGGCTGCGAGTGGGAGAGAAATGCAATCGATTTAACTCTCAGTCAGCTGAAACACTGTGGGGGATTATGACAAGGCCATGATGCTGTGCTTAAGAATAATTCTGTTAGTATCACAACAGCCTGAAAGCCTCTCTTTAGTTGTTTAGTTGTTTTTTTTTATTTGCATTAGAAAGTTTTCTTCTTATAAAAAACAGGTTCAAGCATCAAGAACGCTTATATAAGACAGAAGGAACATTAAAATGACAAATACCCACCATTAGAAGCTGTGTGTGTGTGTGTGTATGTGTGTGTGGGTGGGTGCATGCTCATTTTAAATATAAAAATCCTGCCATCTACAGAACGAGCTGTGCAATTAGACCGCACTGATTTACACACAGCTTATTATAATGTTTTGCCTCTCCAATGACTCAAAAACATTTTCTTTTTCTTTTTTGAAATAAAAAAAAAAACCTTGCAGATTCAGTCACATTTATTACACAAAACAGAAAAGACACACACACACACACCAGGAGAATAAAAGCATAGGACTCCAGAACTGACAAGCTTTTAAATTTCAATGAGCAAAAGAGGAGACAGAATGCTGAAGATTGGAAATAAAAAGAGGGAGAAAAGAGAAAAGTTTTACAGCAGAATTAAAAAAAAAAAAAATTCTCAAATAACCATTGAGAGAAATTACTTTCTCATTTCTTTTTACTAAAAAGCTGTGAGCTTTTCGTTAACTTTTTTATCTTTTATTTTAATGGCGCTAATGTAATTTTTTGCACACGTTTTGTTAATACCCCACACTGGTTTTATTCTATTGTGAACAAATTGTAGCACGAGTACACCGTCATTAACGCTAACAAACTAAAAGTCCCTGAGGATTCCAAATAATATCTTTTTCATTATAAATTAATGTTTATAAAAATTCACTCTCAGTGGTTTAGAAATGTTTCTGTATTATAAACACTTTAGCATAGCTTTGTGCTAGAGCGACTTTTATTTCATTTATACAACTGAGCAATTAGGCGTTAAGGGCTTTGTTTAGGGGGCCAACGATGGTGCTGGAAATCTAATTAGCAGTCCAACACCCCAACCACTGCGCTACCACTGGACTAAGATGAATAGCTTATTATAAGATTAACCAGCAATTTGAGGCAATTATATAATTCTTCAAACCTTTTGGCTTTTTAAGTATCTTATACATCTTATACATTTGCTAAGGACATGCTGCTGAAATCTGCCTAGTGACCTGCTTTTTATCTTTCAATTTATTTTAACTAATGAAATCACTCATTTTTATACATTCTGTTAATAACTCACTTTGGTTTTAGTCAACACTTTTGCTATCATGAAGAAATCTTAGCACGAGTACACAATCGTTAATGCTAACAAAATAAAAGTACCTGACGATTAAAAACGTATGAACAAGTCACTCTTTTTTATAACTTTTCATTATAAATTAATGCAAAATAAAAAATTCACTCTCCGTGGTCTAGAAATGTTTCTGGATTCAAAACATTTTAGCATAGCTTTATGCTAATGATGTTATGAATTTATAAAGACAGTAAAGGAGGGATATCAGCTCACAGTGTAGGCCATGCAGGGTAAAGCCATACAGGAAAGTAGCTGTAGTTTAGATAGCACGGGAGAATTAGTGAAAGAAAATCCGTTCATTGCTACATTAGTATGCAGCAGTGTTTTATTTTAGTTGTTTTGAAATGTTCTCTACCTGGAGATGACGTCTCAGAGGTCAGGAGTGTGTTGGTATTGTGGTCTTGGAAAGCACAGTCAGGTGTTTTTGGACATTCTGTTGAGGCTTCTTCTTCACCGTCATCGATGATGATAAGCTCTGCCTGAACGGAGCCTTCATAGCTATGTGCATCTTCCTCTGCTTTCTGATATCCCATAAAAATCATAGTTACAGGCTCGTCTAAAGGCAAAGTGTTTAGGATGCCAAGTTTCGGTTCCTCGCTATAGGATAAAGGAGGTATATAATTCACATCTTGATGGCTGTGTCTCTCCCGTACTTCGTAAAACTGATTTTTGTCGCTATTTATTATTTCTCTATGTATCTTATAGCTGTTGTCATTACTGTTGTGATAATCCTCATGTTGGTAACTGTAATTGTGCAACATGTGAGCAGGTTCATGAATTTCCTGGTGTAGACATTTCTGACTGTACTCTAGCTCTGGCCAAACACTCATAACCATATTATTAGGCTCAGGGCAATGGCTGCTCTGGTAGTTCTTGTGACACATAGGCTCTGTTTGTTCTTGAGGCTTTGTTCTGTTTGCTGTAGCCTGTTTAAGAAGCTCCTCCACCTCATTTGGGCTGAGATCATCCACTCCATTGGCTTCAGGCTGATCCAAAGTACTGTGCAAAGCATACACAGACTTACGGCCATCATCGTACACCTTGATACCGCGCTGCTGTATTTCCTGAGCCGGGACGGTGCAGGTAGACAGGACTCGGCTCTCGCCAGTGCGCAGGTCCTTCTGCACATTAATTTCCATAGCAAACACAGCTGGTTGTATGAGAGAGGAATGCAGGCAGTGAGAAAACATAAAAAAATTAGATAACAGACCACAAAATAACAAACCACAGAAGCGGTTGTGCCTATACTACATTAATTAGTAACTAAATATCAATGTAATCAACATACATTAAATCATCTACAGCATGAACTATTAACCATTTTTTTTAACCTAATCATCTAATCAAATCAGTTAAACTATCAGCTAACAATCTATTTACCCAAACAACCCTTATAAACAAATACTATAGTATTGTAAAGTAACCTTTTATTATAGAATCTGTAGTAAATTATTCTGTGGTTAATACTGTGGTAAATATATTATAGTTAACTGATGTATTAATTTGTTGGGGTGTTTCTACTACACTTGTTAAAATAACTCTACTATAATAAAATAAACAAATGAGTACATTCATTATTACAGTAAATTTCTATATTATAATGCATGTGTGATAACTTCCACAGCACAGATTAGAGCAAAAAGTGGATCAATGCAATGCACACCAAATCACCAAAATGTATAAAAGCAACCAACATGTTAACAAACCATTTATGTTTTTATTGCTAATTTTGGTTTAAATCTTAGCTGCGTTGTTAAACATTTGCTAAACTTTTGCCTATTAGCAACTCCATTTCCTATATAGCAACTCTTTCAAAATATTGTAGATCTGTTACTACAGTCAGGGCCAACCCACCTTGTTAAAAAGAAAAGCAGAATTGTATATGGGGGCCCCTCTGTGCCGCCAATATGACTAAATAATGACAATCCTTAAAAATTGGCACACCTATTCTAAAAATAATCTAACACACCTATTATTAATTTTATTTGTTGAAGCTGTGTTGCTTATGTCATACCAGTGATTTTACCCTTCTGCGCATTCAGGATCAAGGGTCCTGATGTCTTTAGGCCAAAGGTTTTAAAAGGGTGTTCTTAAAGCGTTTTGATGCAGTGTATTGTACACTTGGAGAACCATGGTACAAACGGAACCTTTTTTTTTATTTGATAGTGCATTTTTCCATAAATACCATTGACATAATATTTAAGAAAAAAAAGAATTGTCAATTCATGTACTTTTGGGAGGACCCCTTAGTGGCCACAGGGTCCTAAGCAGACTTTTAGTTCACTTATGCCTTGGGCTGGCACTGACTACAGTTTTTTTATAGTATGGTGTGTATATTATAAAGTGCAAATAATAAATAATAATAACAAATTAAAATAATAACAAATTAAATACTTTGGTAAGCACTATGAAATAATACAGAATAACAATTAACAATTGTTATACCAATTATACTACAATTTATTACATCTCACTGTAGTACATCCTATAGTACACTTTGGTGTTTTTTTCATGTGGGAAACCATAATTACCCGGTTTCTGTATGTCATTTATAGCTTCTGGATCCACAGACAGCTGCTTCCTCACGTTTGATGGGGGATCATTCCGAATGTCAGAAATTCCTGAATAAATATTGAGAGGTTCTGCAAAAAGCATGACAAATTATATATAAGCCAACATTTTATTTTACTAATTAAGTGGAACGTATAATATAGCTCTTTACCTGACTTAAAATTTTCATTTGCTGCCTGTAAAGAAATTCAAATGTTGATTTAAGATGAGACGTACCATCACATCAGATGATGTGTATAAATGCATTATTAATATCCACATATAGCTTATTACCTTAATAATGTCCTCCGTGGACTTCTCAATAGCTTTCAGTCTGTTTAAGATGAGGCCCTCGTTTAAGGAGATGTTAAGCTCTTCCATCTCCAGAGTCTCGATTTCTTTCTGCAACCTACGACACACATTGATTATGTGAAATAATTAAGTTTGGAAGGATATTTTGGATGGCTGGTTTCGACTCTTGGCACCCACAGACCACAGCTGAGCTCTGATGCAGAATCCAAGCACGGTTCAGTGCCAGTCACTCACACGGCTGGCACCGGTTACTGGAACTCACACATCCTCCATCACTCTGGCATTTAATAACAATGTGGAATAGGCTGAAAGTAGCGAGGGGGTGCTGCAGGTCACAAACCGTGTTATCAGAAAATATTTGGCAACGTTCTGCGAGTTTGCTTAGTGAAATATAGATGGCATGGACATACCGCCTGTCTCGGTAAGCTTAGGAATTCATCATGAGTGGGACAGACACCAGGATTGACAAGCTAGAGTGCAAGAGCTTATACCCGAACCTATAATAACTCATAGCATCACACTGTTGCATGCTCTTGCATCATTCATGCTTCATTCCTATTCTATGGCATGAAACTAGGAAGACATAAGGGGCAAATAAGTAGAAGGAAATGTAGTTCTCTAAATGCCACTACTGTACAGCTGCTCTACAACCTGCCCTACTACTTTGCTGTTAACACAGAAAAATAGAATGCTGAATAGAGGTTATTTTTAATTCACTACATTTTAGGTAGGGAGGGTGAAGCATCAGAGGTCTGGTGAAGGTGAAGTAGAGGTGAACAAAAGAGCTAGTGAGGCAAAATCATATATAATTTGGTTGTATTTGGTTGCATTTGTAATAAATTGCGGCAAATGTTCATGATAATATTGCTTTTTCCTGCAATATCAACATCATACTGTTTTCTTTTATTACTTTATTTTTATTATATCGTTCTCTTGTCTATTGTTTGTTTTATATTATGCTGTGTTTTATATGTATTTTTTGTAAGGTGACCTTGAGAGTATGTAATGCATCCATAAATATAATGTATAATTAATATAACTATTATTATTTACTATTTGGCCAAAAGTATTGGGACAGTTGCCCATAACTGGGTGCTGACACCAGTCTTCTAAGATAGGATATGTGAAAAAGCAAATTTCAGCCACCACTTCCCTCTTGATTACCCAGAAACTGATTGATCAAGTTTTCCTTTGGTGTATGTTTGTATATTAAAAACATATAATGTTTCATAAAGTATTTTTCAAATAAAATGTTTTCAATATAAACCTATTATACTTTTTTTGTTCAGTATATTTTGATTATTATTGTGTTTGTATTGTATTATAGTATATTTTAATTATAATGTGTTGTGGGCACAGTCGCTAAAGCATTTCACTTCATATTTTATGGTATATGGTTATAATATTAAACGCGAAATAAAATGTAAATCTAAATTGCAAAAATTGAATTGCTCTACACTCATGAATACACACACACACACACACAAACACACACACAGTGTACATACCGATGAATGTTGCTTTGAAGTGCATTAGTCTGCTGGGTAACATCCAGAACTTTCTGCTCCTTCTGGGTAGCTTTGACACTCACACCCCCCATGAGCCATTGATCTCTTGCTATTTTTTTCTGCGTGACATGTAACAAAGAATACAGCTTTAATGAAAGCACTGCACTGTATCTGTGTTTGTTATTTAATTTTATTATTTGTAATGTCCTATGACCACAATCTACAATCCGAAGTCTGGAAAAGTTGGAAAGTTTTTTAAATGGGAATAAAATAAAAACTAAAAGACTTTCAAATCACATGAACCAAATATTTTATTTACAATAGAAGACACCAAAACTCCAGAAACTCATGACCTTGATGCCCAGACGTCTTTAAACTGTTTTAAAAATAAGAGGAGATGCTACATCATGGTAAACATGTCCCGTCCTAACTATTTTAAGACCTGTAGCAGGCATTGAATTAGAAAAGAGCTCATTTAGTAAATAAAGTAAAGTGTAAAATTTCACATTTTAAACATTTGTTATATTATCTTTGTTCTGGGCGCAGCACGGTTAGCGGTGTTGCCTCACAGCAAGAAGGTCCTGGGTTCGATTCCTGGGCAGATGCCTTTCTGTGTGGAGTTTGCTGTTCTCCCTGTGTTTGCGTAGGTTTACTCCGGGTTCTCTGGTTTCCTCCCACAGTCCAAAAACATGTATGTTAGGTTGATTGGTGATTCTAAATTGCCCATCGGAGTGAGTGTGAGTGTGTGTGTGTGGCCCTGTGATGGACTGGCGACCTGTCCAGGGTGTACCCCTCCTGCCTTTTGCCCTTTCAGAGACGGCTGGGATAGACTCCAGCAGATCCTTGTGACACCGAATTAGGAAATAAGAGGGTATAAAAAATAGATGGATGGATGGATGGATCTATTTTCTGTTGTAAATAAAATATTGTCTCATGTGATTGTTAAATCTTTTAGTTTTCATTTTATTCAACTGTAAAATAAACATCCCAACGTTTCTGGAATTTGGGTTGTAATTTTTTTGGAATTATTGATTTATTATTGGTAATAAGACAATTAATTTGTCAGGATTCCCATTATTACATGTTCTTTATTGTTTATCCAACCATTTTTTACAAGCTAATAGATCATTTTAAGATACTATAAACTAATAATGAAAACATTCAATTCAAGCTAAAATTCACCTTCAATTGCTGGAGTTTCAGTTTGTCCTTGTCGATCTCCAGCCGCTTTAAGGCAATATCCTCCTGGATTTTTCGTTTTTTCTAAATAAAATTGTTCAAACATAAGTTTTGGCTTGAACAAAATCCCTACCTGAAGCCTAACAGAATAATATAATGATTTTTGTCACTTAATAATAAATAGACTTGCAGCACAATGATTGGCATGCATATGGACAGTCTATGTGGTATATTAAAAAATTCTAATACAAAACATTATAGAATACATTACGGTAATGGCTTGAAGTCTCTCTCTTAACAGTTCTGTCTCATCCATGGTTTTGACTCTAAAGAGACAAAAAGAGGATCTATATCAGATTCAGATATATTACTGAACACGTTTACAACTTTATCCTATACGATTGTGTCTAATAGGATATTAGTCTAATAGTCTGAGTAATAAAGGTTGATCTGAATGATGATATCATTCTGAAAGTGATATAGATCAACCGAAGAGCTGTTAGGAAATCAGCAGACTCATGCCGCTTTCTATTCCTGTGATGCCATGAATAGCTGGAGTGATGGCACTGACCCACACATGTGGATTCCAAAAATAATCCACCTGACACTATTTTGTCATCACAAGCAGTCATCATTTAGCACTTTTCTAAATCAGCGATGTGGACCAGCTGCATGTTTCATACTCCACTGATGCGGTATGACGACGTGGTTTATCTTCTGTACAGTTTAAGTTTTAGTAGCTTGATCACGAAATTAAAGACCGTAAACCCAACCAGTGGATTCACACTGGGCACATAGTCATACATAACTCCTTGAATTATTTTTTATTTGTTGAATTCATGAATTTAAAAAATTGAATCCATAAATGTTAGTTTTGAGGGAATTTACTGTTAGCATTTTAATAATAATTGTATTAATTTGCTAAAATTGTACCCATGCATAACTTTCAGGTGATGGAAACCCATTTTTTATATATATATAATATATTATATGTAATAACAGTGTGTATAATTTAATAATAATAATATAAATAGTAATCTAATTGGATACAGTTATATACAGGTGTGATCATTGTTGCATTATAAATAGTAGAATTAAAATGTTTGTATGTACAATACACACACACACACACATACATATATATATTGTGTGACGGTGTCTAGAGTAACATAGTGTGACAACGAGTGCCTGAAGTTGTTGAAGGCACATGGAAAGTCCTTTCCAGATCCAGCTGCTAGTTTTTCCAGCAGGACACACTCTTACAAAGACACACCCATTAGAATGAGTATGCGATGAGTATGTGAACCCCTCCTGTTTCCTGCATTCCCAGAGGCCCAAAGAAAGTCTGGGAATAGACAGCAAGCCGCCCGGCGCTACAGAGCCACCCTACCCCACTGACGCACTGACTCATACATCTTTGAAGACAGACAACAGGTCATCAGCATGACTTCCTTATTTCCTATTTCCTTAACAAAACGCAACAAGCTAAATACGCTAATCATCATTTCAACAGCATTTACAAGGAGATCTCTCGATTATAATGTCTATCGCTTCTTGTTACTAGATTTCCTTTATTGATCAAGCAGACAGGAAACTGTTAAAGGACAGACATTTCAGACATTTAAACTTACTGTGACCTTGAATCAATTGCAAAATCTAACCAATCCCACAAACATTCATGGGATCGTAAGTGATTATAATTAACTCTGATGGTAGTATGTATATTTTAATAAAAATATTAATAATAATATATATTTGGTACAGTGATGTGGAAGTCTGATGATGTTTGATCTTTTCTATTAGTTTCATATTATTGAATAGATAAACATATAATGTTTCTATATATATATATATATATAAAGTATATATATATATGCAACCTAAAATAATAATGCTTTTATTCAACTTTAAACAGACATATGGACTGATACCAGTAAGGTCTGTACTGTGGCTCCACACATCTACTCCAGTTCCTTGTGTTTTCTCTGATCTGCACTAATCTGATTAATAGTGACTTAACCACCAAATCTCCTGTGGCATCTGCTGCATTATAGCAACTGCACAAACACACAGCTATTATAACACACACAGGCACAACAAAAAAACTTCAAAATTTACTGCCAGTGTTTTAACGAGTCTGTCATATAGCGCCGCAGTCTATTTGTCTGTGCAATAAAATAAACATCAGCAAGCATGTCTAAGTGCATTTTTGCTGTAACTGTTAATATGCTATAACACTAAAAATATATAATAAAAATATTTAATTTAACTACTTCATTAAACAAATCTTTAACATTGCATGTATAAGGATACGAATCAGCGAATACACCATAGTGTGTTGTGCACTGGGTCATGATTTATTTTACAGTTTAACAGTTTAAAACCTGAGTGTAAATGCCCCTTACTTCCACACACATGTGTGATTCAATCCATTAGCACAGCTTTCAGGAACTTGCTGTGCAAACTTTGGGGCATTAACAAGATTAGTTAACGTCCAGTGGTTGAACAACAGGAAGAAAAATTTCTGACCCTTTTGTCATGAAGCTTTCGCATACCAAAAACCCTGTCCAGAATGTTCTTCAAAGAAATTTGTGGCACAATCATGGGACAGCACAAAAAAAAATTCTTTCCACATGCCATCAGACCTGTAAACACTCCACTACCTCCTAAACATCGGGACAGTGTGTTCAATTGGCAATCATTGTTTTGTGTAATGTTTATCTGTGTAATATTCTCATCTTATTCACAGCAAACATTAGTAGTTGTAACAAAATTCCAAAATATTTTCTATCCGAACAGGGTTTTAAAACATGAATCAGATTCCCAATGCTGCTTAACAAAGCATGAATCGACTCGGTGAACAATGAATCAATTTAGTATAATTTTCATTTCAGTACAATGCATGTCACTTTACAGTGAGGAATTAGGCTTAATTTTTAGATAGTGTTATAATGTTTAATTATAATTATGAATAACTAACATTACCACAAGCCGAGTCAAATTCCGAGTCAAATAACCGAGTCAAATAACCGAGTCAAATTCCTAAGAACAATAAATCACGATTCGAATCTATTGATCTAATTTTTTTACAGAAATTATTATTTTTAGTACTTTACAGTAATTAATTCAAAAATAAAACAGATACATAGAGTTAATTTTTACACACTTTTGTTTTGTGATAATTAATTCACTGTACATTAACACCTATACTACTAATATACTAGTGCACTTTTAATATAATACTAAAAAATACTGTAAGTATTAACGTAAGTTGAAAAGTAATAAAAAAAACTTGTAGCACTTAAATTGTTACTATGTAACAGAAAAAGGTAGAAATTTTATCTTACCGGGTCTTCTGGAGAAAAAATACCCACAGCTTGTCACCACCGCTACTTTAATGGCGCGCACAGGTGCTGTGGGCGGGGAAACGTCGATGACTGACATTTGGCTTAACCAATCAGAGGTAATCGAGTCCAAAAAGACGGAAAACTGCATGTACTGTGATTATTATTGAAATAACAACCATGGGGTAATTATTCACCTTTCTGTTTATACGTGTGCAATATTTAAAACTCCAGAGTAAGAAATAAACAAATGTTTTGCATAATGCACTTACCATTTTATAACTTATTCTTTATTCTTTATTATTATTATTATTATTATTATTATTATTAATGTCTTATTTTTTATTATTCATAAAGTATCTACTATATGCAATTTGCTGGAGGGGAGGTAGGTTAGTGCTGGACTGTTACCCGGAAGATTGTGGGTACGATTCCCAGTACAAGCAAGTTACCACCGCTGGGCCCCTGAACAAGGCCCTTAACCCCGATTCTTCAAGTAGTATAAATGAAATAAATGTAAATTGCTCTGGAAAAGGGCATCTGCCGAATGCTGTAAATGTAAATGAGGCAACGCCTTAAACAATTTGGTGCCCATATTAAAGTAAAATAAAATAAAAATTAAACGTAAATGTACAGTCAATTGCACAGAAAAGTAAGGGAGGTGTAGTTATAGAACTATTGAAGTTGAACAGAAATATTTTTACCCAATTGCTCTTTCTGGTGATGTCACCAGAGACAGTGTCCACTTTGTACTCCGAAAGGAGATCATGAACTCTGCAGAAGAAAAAAAAAAAAAGTGTCACAGATCATCCTGACAGATGGCAGCTCACACACTCCGGTCAGGTGTCAGCCATTCCTGTAGTTATTTACAGGGCCTATGAAAAACGAGTGTGCGCCCGAATGCTACATTCCTGCTGTAGTCTCTAATGAAAGAGGAAACAAAGCCATAAAAGTGTGTGGGTCGGTTTTAGGGACAATGCCAATATAGTTCATTTAAACGGACCAGTGGATAGATATTATAGATATTCTTATATGATTAAAGATTGCACATCCATTGTATAGCACCTCTGGATTGCAGAGCAACACACCATCAGAGCAACACACCATCTGGGGTCAATTTCTGTGTAAATGTGATGCAGTGTTCCACATCATATGTACAGTATGTATACACATCATAGGGCTGTATTATAGATCAGGAATTTTACAAACTTGGCCTTTTAGTCAGGTCTACAAAATATTATGTTATCAATTCACATAGTTCAAGACTATTTTAGTCCTCATGCATTTTCTGAAGACTATTTTTGTACCTCCTTGTTGTTAAAATAACAATCATTTTATGTGCATCTGAACTTTCTGCCCTTCCATGTCCAACTGTCACACATCCGGTTTATTCTTATCAACCACACACGGAGGGGTAACGAAGGCCACAACCTAATGCAAGGCCATTTCCATGAGTGACAGCAAAGGTCTCTATATAGCAAAGCTAATGCTCGTTTTGCTATGGAGGTTAGTGTGTAAATGGCTCTATTAAATGTTTTAGGTACATTAGGGCACATTCATAAATCAGTGTTATTTTAGAGAGAAAGACAGCATGGCTGAAATCCTGACGTCATGAGGTTTTAATAGTGAGAAGCAGGTGAAGTAGCAGTGCAGTGTTGATTGGATTGAGTGAGTGATTTAGTGCTAACAGTATTGGTGTTAGTTCATCACAGTTTTATTGGAATTAATTGAAGCTCAGTCAATCAATCCATCCATCCATCCATCCATCCATCCATCCATCCATCCATCCATCTATCCATCCGTCTTTCTGACTCTTAATTTACTTCCTATTTACTAACCACATACTTGTACACAAGTACATATAAATGTGCAAAACAGTAAATAAAAAAGAATTTACAACAAACTAACAAAAAAAATAGTGATTTAGTTCTGTATATGATGATTTTTATTTCCCAGCAGATGGCACTGCACCTCATCCGGACTGATGTAAAAATCTTTTCAGGGAGGGTGAAGTAGCATTTTACCTATAAATCTTTTTGCCAACTTAGGAAAGGAAAACTTGTTTTTTTAAAAATTCTTTTTACCTACAGGACCCAATCACAAAAAATACCATTTATATGTGTGTTTGTCCTCATGATGAGTTAAAAAGGCAAGACAGAAACATGTTGCATACTTATTTATTGGTGGTGTTAATTTCCCATTTTAGAGATTAATTAGACATGCTGTCCATTCTGCTCTGCATAACATGTGCAGAGAAGCTACTCACATCCACTTACATGCGGATACATGCATACACACACATGCAATCATGCACAAACATACACACACTGTTTTTTTTTAATCCTTTAATTTCTAAAGCATTAAATATTATCCAGGTAAGTGTGTGTGTGTGTTAAAAGCACAATTTGCAGTAGACAAGTCTGCAGTGCGCTCTAAGCCGTGCTGAGAATCGAATGAATGGAGTGATGCTTGGGTTGCTGCGGTGGCATGGTTGCCATGGTGAATTTCTAGTGCCCTTCTCAGTGTGTCAAGTAACTAACCATGAACATGCTGGATGAAAAAAAGAAAAAAAATATATAGCCACAAATGCTAGAAGGAACAGGCTGATGATAGAGGGCCATTCTTTTGTGCTTTGTATAAAAGCTTACCATTTTCTCTCTCTCTTCCTCTATCTTTCTCTCTCTCTCCACCTAAAAGCATTGCAGGAAGCTTTGAAAGCTAGAAACACAAGCATGAAATTGATTTCAAAACAGTAGACATGTAGAGAAAGTCGGCTTCTCAGAATACATCGCACAGGTTTTGGATTTGTGTAGGAAGGATATAAAGATAAAATCTACTGGATGAGTTTATTATTAATAGCAGCATGCAGGCATCAGGAACAGGTTTGAATAAGCCAAAATATTACTAAATTCCAGTGCTGTTAAGTTCTCAAGTAATTTTTTAATGAGAACAAAACCCCAAAATCCAGTACAGGAACATAGGAATGTTTTATGCAATTTTTATATAACTCATACACACATTCAGCATCCTGATCTGGTCATAAAACTCTCATTTGAACTGTAATGTAAAAGTCTTTATTTTGTCACGTATACTTTTTACAGCACAGTGAAATTCTTTCAGGAAGGGTTAAGGGGACCCAACAGTGGTTGGCTTGTCCTTGGTGGGGCAAGGTTTTCTGATTTTTAGATCAACAGCTGGCGGTGGTGGGGCTCTTCCTTGTCTCCAGATCAGCAACTCAGCACCTTAACCATTTCAGCCACCACTGTGAAAATGTGTGTAAGCCGTGCGAGAGTCTATTTGATTTTAATATTTCATTCCGATTACATCTTGCATGTTGCATGTTCTTTCAACTAAATTAAGACTATTTTTACTGCCCAGCTTCTCAGAAACACTAATAATAACATTTATTAATAAATAAAAACCCATCTGGAGTGGTTCTTTGGATCAGTGTGATGCAATTATTGCCACAGTTTTATTAAATTCTAAAAAAAAAAAAAAAAAAAAAAAAAAAAAGACGTGTCCACATTACTTGAAAAGCAAAAAACAGTAGTTGAAAAGATTCAAGATTGAACATTTAAGGCATTAAATGTCATTATTTTAGCAAATCTTTTCAATCAAATGGTTTTCTGACTACTATATAAGGTGATTCATAGCTGTAGCTTGTGTTAGCCCAGTTGCTGGATCAGCACTGAGAGACAATAAGCCCCAGTGGCAGTTTCCCAGTGATGATCTTGTCTTTTAGACGGCCATCCAGGCAAGACCAGAGCTGCAGCATGGAATAATCTGCTGGTTCGCTTGGTCAGAGGAGAACTGACCCCCCGACTGAACCTGGTTTCTTTCAAGTTTTTTTTCTCCATTCTCTCACCGATGGAGTTTTATTTCTTGCCGCTGTCGCCTCTGGCTCGCTTAGTTGGGGACTCTTAATTTACAGATACGAGTGTTTTTACTGAGTGTTTATGTTGTATTTGATTCTGTAAAGCTGCTTTGACACAATCTCTATTGGTGAAAAATGTGCTATATACACAAGGTGACTCAACTTGAACATCTTTTTGAGAAGTATAATAAAAAGGTAAGCTTTATTCTGTGGCTGTTCCCAGTTGACCAGCTTGTCACTTTCACTATGGCAATGTTTTCAAGAACATATCACACTCTCCACAACACCTAGACCACTTCACACAATTTCTTGAAGCATCACACTCATCTTTCTCCCCCAGGATACCCATATGTGTGAGAGAATGTCTTCAGCCCAGGCAGGAAAATTTTATTGTGAAGACTTTTACAGATCTGCTTCCACATGTTTCCGGGACTATTATTTCTTTATAACCAGGAAGAAATTTTCTATTTTCACTGAAGCATGCCTAAGGGGTGTCCTGTGTGTTTCTGAATGACAGAAGCAGATGCAGAGACCTTTTCCTGCCGGGTGCTAGTGGCGAAACCATAACCGATGCCAAATGCTGTAATAAAATCATAACATTTCAGAAATACTGCAGACATTATGAAAGCAGCATGTAGTAAACGAATAAGAATGTTTAATCTGTATAATATCTTATGTTTATGTAGGTTTCTGCACAGAGATTTCTATTGCTGTTTACAACACTATAGCTACTGCTTTTAGCTAGCAAACGTGAAGCCACATGGTATCTACTGAAGCAATTAAATACTTTCTGTAGCCCTTTAGCTTTTAGTGGTGGCTCAAAACATTGTTGTTAATTTAAAAAATCAGGGCTTGCGGCCCATTACTACTAAACTGTTACTGTTGCTGCGCTGTCTCACAGATGACCCTGCACTCTGACCCCAACATCCTAAAACAGGATATTTGGAGAAAAGCTATATCATTCCCTGTAATAAATATGTAACACACTAAAAAAGACTTTCTTAAATTAAGCCTTTATTGTGTTTTGTGTTTACTGATGGAGTGAATTTTGGTTATGTGCTAATCTGTAATGTGATAATTTAGTTGACATGTCGAGAATAAAGAGTTCAATCACTATGTACAGTAATAGGGTTTAATGTTCTTTCATTTGGATGCCTGAATAAAACTCTGTCTTGAGTGCTAAAATGTCTTCCTTTGAAAAAAAAAATACACAAAGAAACAAAATGTTTTCAAGATCATTCTATTTTATCCATTAATTATACTACCACCTAGTGGTTTAATTATATATTCGCTAGCAATGTTTACACTGACATCTTTGACAATTGTCACTGATGCTTAATGCTAGCATTACATTTAAAATCTTAAAATCTTCACTTAAAACCCAAAGTTAAGGTAGCATTATAGAAACTAGGTGACACTATTATCTTCGACGTTCTATGATACTGTTCCTAACTATTAGGCATTAGGAGGACATGAAAAACACCCACGTCTTCAGAAGGAATAAGGAATGTGAAAGAAAACTCTTGACATGCTATCATTTCCTCACTTTCATTAGAGGGCCACTAGTGTCTCGCTCTTATCTAATGCTGCCTTCTTATCAAACACTGAACATGGTAATTGGTGTGAGCATGGATCAGCAGGAGGAGGCTGCTAAAATTGGTGGTTCCTTTTTTTTCCCATTTAGAAACAACGAAACATCCATGATAATGAAAAAAAAAAAATACACACGCACACACACATTGGAAGTAAGCACGTCCCCCTTTATTTAAGATTCAGGGATAGTTTTAGCAAGGCTACACAATGTGTGTGCTTGTTGTATATTTTCTTGTTAATAAAAAAACAAAAAACAGGAAGAATAAAGAAAAACATGGGTTGAAACCAGTCTCCTTCTAGCTGGAGATGGAGTTGCCATGGCAACCCCTGGCAAACTTACAGTACTTTGCCTCACAGATTATGTGCCTTGCAGCAGACAAATAGGACAGTGTTTTCTGCAAAGGCTTTAGAATGATTATACACCATGTTATTGTTAATATTCTGCTGTTTTGCTGGTAAAAATGTTGAGCTGTTTCACTGTAATTATAAGATACAGCTAAGCAGACGTGACCATAGCCATAATGTCATTTTCCCTGACATAAATCATAGGTATATTTTTATTGGTATACATTTCACTGTGCATCACACACAATGTATTTGTTGTAATGTCTGAGTATGCTAATGCTACACAATCAGTAAGCTAATTCTGTTATACTTATTATTTGCTGTTTTATGCTCTAATTCTATCATGTTACTTGAAATTTGCTAATTTATTTACACATTTAAAATGTGTAAATGACTCGTATAAGCCTGAAGAACATTATTTTAGAAAATCTTTGACATTAGGGCTGCTTTTTAACTGGGAAAAGATGATATCATAACTGCTTAAATCTTAAATAACACTGTTTTATAAGACGCTGTTATGTGTCTGGATGTTTATGCTCATGTTCATGTTCCAGTTTAGGTCAGATGAGGTCAGGTTTTGTCAGCTTAGTTTTATGTTCTTGTTTGTTAATTGTTTGCCCTGGATTTTGTTATTTTGTTAAATAAATTCTGTCTTTGCATCCAACCGCAACCCTACGATTCGGGACATTATGATGCATACAATGATGCACTTACAACAACAACATAGTTTGAATTGTCCTAACAATATATAATTGGTTTCTTTTTCATTCTTTCATCTTCTATACTGCTCATTCTCTAATTTGGGGTCACAGAGATCTGCTGTGTCTATCCCAGCCATCTCTGAAAGGGCAAAAGACAGGAGCGGTTGATCACCATAATTGGTTTCTATTAATATCAAAAGTTATGTTTGATGTTTTTGTATCAGATGGAGCCCCTGCCATATTTTCCTAACGCCCCAGGGGGTCCCTTCACCTGAACAACACTGACGACCCCTGTTTTTAATGCGTTTTAGTGAAACTTACCCATTCTGCTTTGACATGGAAGGGTAAAATTTATCTCAAAAGAGCATTGTGCTAATTACTGATGCCAACTTAAAGTTAGCAAGTACAAAATAATTTAGACAGGATACTAAGACTGGTGTTCATGGACCTCCGTTTTGAAATAGGTAGCAATTTTGTCCAAATTTAGCATTTTGTGTTCATGTACAAGAGCTGTGTTAAAATTCACCACAACTGTAAAACATTGCATAGCTTATTATTCAACCACTTTAAAAATGTAAAAATATTTGTCTTTGTTCTTATAACTTAAAAACTAAATTTTTTCTCCCTCTGTCGTATTTCTTTTCTTTGCAGTCTTCTCAATCAGCACACAATCCCTTCGGTCTTTAGGGATGCCGTTCAAGCTGCAGCAAAAGAATGTCCTCTTCTATGAATTAGGTCGGCTCTCCGACCTACTTAAGGCTCATTGGCAGATTGCAACAGCCCTATCTAGACCCACTTTCCCTGCCCTTTCCCGCTGTGCGTTTAATCTGTACCGCCATTACAAAGCTCCATCAGTAAACACAGCACAGAAGCAGAAAAACAAAGACCCATGCGGATAAACAGGCATATTAACAGCTTCACTTGTACTGCTGGTTGAATGTAGGTCATTTCTTCGAGGTATCGATGGAGCAGGTCAGTGAGTAAAGGTGAACCTCAAAGCCGTACCGTCTCACTGACTGTGAGAAATTCTCATTTTACACTCTCACAGATGGACTGGTGGAAGAGCTGTGGAAGTATCTGGAGGAGTAAAACCAACTGTTTGGCAAATGTTCAGCCTGAGAAATGCTTTCGATCAATTGGAGACAGCTACAGAGCAATTATAATGCCAAGATGACATAATTCTAGCACATTTTCACTCATTCTTTTGTATCAGGTGGAAATCTTTTGGATTGGTAAGAATCTGATTTCCTAGCTTCAGGTTTGGGGGCAGATTTTGATTAGTGTTGCAGTCATTTTGGAGTATTTACATTACAAGGTACAACAAACCATATTTTCCAGACCATAATTTATAGTTTAACCCAAGCTGTACTTCATAAACTTAAGATATGAAAATCAATTTATAGGTTTAGTTAAATTACTTGAGTTATACTTGAGTTATATTTTAAGTAAGTCTATTTCTCTTCCTTCGTCAGCTATTGTGGGTGTAGAAATTCGAACTCAACTGTATTAATGTGTGCAGGTTGACATTTTATGCTAGAACTGTAACAGTTTTGCTTTGACTGCCCAACCAGAGGACGGAAAAATGCTGACGTTAATGTTGACCAGCCACCATAATAGAAATTGGTTAAAGAAACAGTCCCATTGCTAATATAGTTTAAGTTACTCGGCTAGCACTACTGATTCTGAAGGCTCTGGCAGATTAGATTAACATGGCAACACATAGAGGCGGAAATCTGATTGAACACAAAAATCTAACATGTACTGGAAGCAGTGCAGCAAGAGAAATGCTTTGAAATGAAGGAAAAAAAATGTTGGAAATTAACACAATTCTATGACACAAATATTAGAATTTAGGTTGTAAATGTAGGTCAATGTTTCTGATAGTGTTTAGGCAGCAGAGAAGGCCTTGCTGGCCCTGACTGCACACCACTGCATTACATAGTCATGTTTTGTTGTAGAACTTTAAAATTTCTTATATTGTTAGATATTTCTTCTGAAATCGTCTGATTAATACATCTACAATAATTGACAGTAACCAATGGCACATTACAATAACTACTCCAGCTATACAGTATATCAAAAAATTGCATGCCATTTTGTTGCTTTATCAGACCTTTGTGTCTTACCGATAAAAATATTTTTAAGAAACTCATTTATGCTGTTTGTATAAAATAAATTCAATTCAACTTAACCTGGATAACAAACATTTATTTTTAATATGTATAAGATATATCGCTCCAAAATCCAAACACACTGCAGAGCAAAGCCCTGTGTTCGATTATCTGTCGGGAAAAAAAGCAATCTGTCACATGTTTAACACTGTTATGTAAAAAGCAAAAATGAAATAAATAAATGTTTTCTCGATGGCACTCGAATTTGAATATGCACCCTGTTATCTTCCTTTAAGCAAATAGTCATATGAAAGGTAAACACTTCGCAAAGGTAACGTCTCTCTTCTAATTTACATCCACACAAGAGCTCTCTCAAAGATACAAATATCTATTTACATTGGTACAAAGATTAGTGGTTAATCAGCTGATTGGATAAAATGCATGGCAGAGCATAAAGGTACTGACCACCACTGCTGAAAAGGCATCATGTACAAAATCATAACAGAAAACTGGAGTTACAGTACGTACTGTATCAAATGACCATGCAGCTATAGGATCCGGTTAAAGCCTTAAAGTAGGGGACATTAATACTTTACAGTCATGTATAAAATTCATAAATTAATCAGCTTACTTCCTGAAAATCTTTATACACATATCTGCCATGTCAAATTTAAAAGAAATAAAAAAAGAACCAAAAACCATTCAAAAATTAATTAAAAAAACTCCTAAATTCTATATATGATACTGTACATTGAATAAATTTATCTCTGACGAAGTTGCAGATAGAAGGGTTTAATAATAATAATAATAATTATAATAATAATATACTGTTTTTTATTCTGTAAATGTGTACATGGCATTGTTCAGGATTAGAAATGTAAAAATGCACAGTTTCAGAGGATTCTTCACAGATGAGGAACTCTTTCAATGATCCCTCTGTACCAGACTCACCATGACACGCCTCATAGTGATGTCATCACTGTAAAATACACCAACCAATGATGGAAATGTGAACTAGACCATATTTCCTGGATAAGACACATGCTGCTAAATTCTATGTTTTTTTAAGTAATTTTTAGGGTTTCAGGATGTATAACTATTATTGATGATTATATATAATAATATTATGAAATATATAACGAAATATAAAGGAAAAAGAACTTAAACATGGCAGAGTGAAGTGCCATAACCTGAATGGGATTATTTTTCGTAAACAGTGCCAACTTCTATTTGATTATTAGTCAACATGCTTTCAAATTGTTATTCACTTCAACAATTTATTGTTGTTTTTTTTTTTTTTTTTTTTTTATTAAGATTTTCATGTTTTATATGTTCTCGCTTATAAAATTGTTTCTTTAGTGCAGTTGTGGGCAATCTCGGTCTTGGTGGGTCGGTGTCCTGCAGAGTTTAGCTCCAACTTGCCTTAACACACTTACCTGTAAGTTTGAAGTATACCTAGCAAGATCTTGATAAGTTGGATCAGGTGTGTTTGATTATGGTTGGAGCTAAACTCTGCCCTCCAGGACCGAGTTTGCCCATCCCTGCTGTAGAAGGTATATATTGTGGGGAGAATCCACTACATCTAGGTCCCGATTCCTGTAAATAAAACTACTACTATAGGAACAAAAAAATGAGAACAACTGTATTAATTACGCAAAAACAGAAAAGCAAGATTACTGTTTGTAGCCACGAAAGCCAGTCATGTTGTTAATCTGTACAACCACACTCTTAGTGTGATATTGCTTTAAACAAATTTATAAACCAAAAACAAAATAAAAAACTATTTTCAGAGCCAATAGGAACAAATTTTTCATTTGTCATTGTAAATATTTTCTAAAATATCCTCAACTAGACGGAGCATTTTGTGTTGCCATGCAACACACAGACTGTCTGTAAGTAACATATCAAATGTTCAGTAACAAACTATTGCTAGTATTAAAATCTTAATACAAAATTGAGCGAGACAGAGATAGAAACTGAAATGTTCCAGTGTTGTTCTAAATATTCACGCTTTTAAATGAGCTGCTTGTCCATCAGATTAGTGGACTGGAAATAATCTCAGGCCTTTAGAGATGTAGTAACATCATCATTTTTTTTTTTAAATCACTCTGGATAGATTTGACTGAATACCCTGGTGATATGTGTGTGTCTGTTTTTTAGCTCTTGTGCTAACTAGTGGATTTTCCAAATAATGTGAATTTCATGGTATAGACTTAAATTAAATTACTTGAATTCTTTTAAATAAAAAGGCATATATGGTTTCACTGCAGTCTGTTTTGTATGAACATTTACTTTATAATTCTTCTGAACAAAAAAAAAAACGTGCCTAGTTGCTCTACATTCTAGTCAAATGCCCTCTTGGAAAATAAAAGCTGCTATGAAATCCAGACCTACTATCGTTAAACGCCTGGATATGAAAATTTGACTAAACCAATCTGGAGTAAAATGTAACACTCTAAATCGAATGACAGCTGGAAATACTGTACTGTCAAAGATGTGCTGTTACACAAAATTAGCCACAGCTTCATATTTAAAAATGTAACTGTGCTGTGGTATACATTTAATCATAATATTTATTCCGTCTCACAAATGACATATCTGATTACTTTTTGTCATATTCTATTAAACCTTTTGTCCCATGTTTAGCTAAAGCATTTTGTTTATCTGACCAGATCTGCCCCAGTCATAATATCATTCCAATAACAAAGCTAAAGTTTTGCTCTTGTTTTTAATCCTCTCATAATTTTTCTGATTATTACCTGCTAAAAACATCCATGCAGATGCTAGACTCTGTAATATTTTGTTATTAGCCATATTACGGTTGCAAACTTTCCTAGGTACTTGAAACAGTACTGTAAAAGACCAACACAATTCCATATATTCCAGAAAATATGGTAATTTCTCCAGCAAAACACTGCATTTGTAACAGAAGTAAATCTGACCTGTGATAATCTAAATAAAAAGCTTAAAATAGAACGTAATTTATCCAAACAAAGTTTTTACATATGTCTAAAATGTCTGTAAAAATTTACGGGAATTAACAGACAAAGAATCAATTCATTTATTGATTTATCTTCTATACTGGCTTATTCCCTAATTCGGGGTCACAGGGATCTGCTGGAGTCTATCCCAGATGTCTCAAAAGATAGGAGGGGTACAGTCAATCACAGGGCCATCACAGGGCCACACACACTCACCTATGGGCAGTTTAGAATCACCAATCAATCTAACATACATGTTTTTAGACTGTGGGAGGAAACCAGAGAACCCGGAGTAAACCCACGCAAGCACAGGGAGAACATGCAAACTCCACACAGAAAGACCCCTGCCCGTGAATCAAACCCTAGACCTTCTTGCCTTCTTTCTGTAAGGCAACAGGGCGAACCATTCAGCCACCGTGCTGCCCAAAGAAATAAATTACTTTCTCTCAATCTCTCCAAGGCACACTATATAGAAAGGTTGTTAATCAGGCGTCAAATTATCAGTGTCAAATAATCTTTTTCCAGAGTCTTTGTGACGGTAGCTTCAATTTTTTAAACACCCATGTGGAGTAGTTGAAAAAGCAAGTAAGAGAAAAGCAAATTCAGCAAGAATGTCACTGTAAATATTCAACTTTTTAACCCAAAGCACGCAACCGAGAAAGCAAAATGAGGACAGGAAAGAAAATCGAATTGCAACTATTACAATTATGGGCAAATGTGTCAGAACCTCATCTTCGGCACTTTATCACCTGTATTAAGGCAAAACCTTCCCTTTTACAGTTGAAACACATTGATCTAGTCACTAAGTATAAAGAATAGCTAACACAGTGTGTATGAGAGACCGATTCCATCACTCCATGTCCCGATATTTGGTAAATGCAAGATTACCATGACTAAATCACATCATCCTATTTGCCTGAGGCAGTGTGTAGGATAATTATTAGCCGTTAGCAGAGTAGTAGTAATAATAATAATGTAGTAGTAATAATGTTGAATAATGTGTTTCATTATAAATGTTTACACTAAGAACAATACCAATTCACTGGATAAGGTATGAAACCAAATTTTAAAAAGCACCCTCATGTTGCCCTACGAGACAACATACATATCTGTAAAGTACAATTAAAGATTTAAAAAAAATCCACTGGCTAGGTAGTGAACACACAAAAAAAATTCTCACGTATAATAGTGTTAATTATAATAAAATGAAAAATATTTAATTAAACCACAAACCCACTCTTGTTAAAGCGTCACAAAAAATGTACTTTTGTGCTTTGTTTAAATGTCACAGTACATCGAAAAAATTGAAAATACATGACGGCACCTTAGAAAGCTGAAGGGAGCCAGTGCAGGTAAAAAGGAAATATAAAAAGGAAATATAGTGTATATCCAGTGTGACTCCCATCTGTCCTTTCAGAGATCTGCGAGTCAGGGTAAGAGAGCAAGGCCACTCTGAAACAAAAAACGGAATAATAAGCCGGAGTTCACTCTTTGAAAGTCACAGTTGGAGGAGGTGTAGGGGATGATTTGAAAAAATGCGGCAGGTTTCTGGCATTGTCTGGACTCGGACCTCTGTCAGGCAGCAGGATGACGTTTTTACGACGCATGGTGGAGTCCTGGCTGGAGGCAAGAGAAAGCGTTTCAGAGGCAGCCTCAGCTTCACTGCTTGACTCTACAGGTGTCACCCGGATGGTAGTTGTAGCTTGATATTGTTGGTGTGGGTGGTGAAAATGATGGTGATGATGAAAGTGTGGATGATGAGGGTTGCTCATGTCAGGTACAGAACCATCCCTAAGGGAATCACAGCTTTCCGAATTGCGGTTGAGATCGTTGAGCTCAAAGCACTGGCGTATGCTGACACGTTCTGGTGGTGCTGTCCACCTCCAGGACCCACCGTTGTCTGAATTGGTTCTGTTTTCTGGGTGGGCATCAACATGTACAATGCCTGAGCCAGGCTCCTGCTCTGTCAGTGCCTTGTACCGGATGGATCCTGTGCGACTGACAGCACTGCCCTCACTTTTGGGGCTTCCGTGAATAATGCCCTGCTGTTTAGACATAGCGATCACTTGCATTATCCGTGGCTGGTTGTTAGTCCTGCAGGGAGCGCTCTTCTCAGCCATCTTCATCCATTTTGACCTTGCGTTGCCGACCATTCCTCCTCCACCACCGTCACTCATGTCCTCTGTGTCCTCTTGCAGAGATGAACATGCATTTTCTTGTGTCTCCTCTGGAATATGTACTAGCTGTGATGAACCTGGCCGTGACTGGATGGACACCCTGGCTCCACCACCGCCACCACCACCACCACCGTTGTGGTTAGCTAATGGCACAACACTGGCAGCCATCTTCATATACTGTCCAGTTGGCCCATCCAAACCCATGGCAGTGGGTTCAGAGCTGCAGCGTACTTCCATGCCCCCCTCAGGACCCTCTGTCTGCATTGAAAGCTTGCGGTTTTTTCATTCTTAATCTTCCATTGTGAGAGCAATTGCTTAGATCGTGTGGAATCCATGGAAGCATGGATGGCAGCGAGACGACGTGGCACTGGCTCTTCTGCACCTATAGAGTGTGAACGAGGCAGAGTGTTGCTAAAGGTGACCATGCTATCCTGGTACAGTTGGCTAGCTGCCGTGATGCATTCCAGCTCTGTGCTGGCCCTCTTGAGATTAAAGGAAGAGTCACGGTGGGGTCCTCTGAGCAGAATACTTTCTGAGCGAGCTGAAGTTGGACGCTCCCTTACACTTAGGCTTTTGGCCTGTAGGAGACGCGGGGGCTCTGTGTTAAGGTTAGGAAGAGGACGCAGAGGCTCACGGAGGGCAGGAGGAGGCATGATTGGCTGAGGTTGAGGGGGAATCTGCATGGGAGGGGGCTGAGGACGTGGCTGGGGACGTGGCCGCTGGTGGAGGGATGTGTCCTCGCTGGGCTTAAAGTTACCCACTGCATAAAGACCCTAAAGGGAAACCCATAAAAGCAATATAAGCACCATGTCTGCAGTCTTAGATCTTGAATCTCAACACATTCCCTGATATAAAATACTATCGGTTTTGCTTCTTTGCCTTTTGATAAAATTCTATGTAATCATAATTCCAAAACACACTGCTGGTTTTGCAGGATACACTATGAACCTTTCTTAGTGATTTTTTAATCAAAAGTAGTAGTAACTAAAGTGTTTTCTATTCTTCAAGGGTTTCCTTCTTTACTTAGGTCTATCCTTAACCAATGTCACAACTGAGTGTCTTTTTTGCTTTATTTTAAGTCATTAAAGGACTTGATGGGTCTAATCACACTAAGCGCTGTCTGACAGGGATACTTGGTGCTTTAGGACTTCATGGATGCTGTGCTTTCCAATGAGTCACTTTGCAACCGTTTTTTTTTGCTGCAAAAGCAACAACGGTAAAAAAAAGAACAGAACATGGTCCTTCTATGAAGAATAAACGTATGCTATAAGATCAGCTTTACTTAAATCAGCATGTTGGCGATCACAGAGCAGCTGGAGACCCAAAAAATGAGCAGAGTGTGTAGGAGGATAGCAAAAAAGCTGCCACATGGGATCTACTTAGAGTCTATTTATACGCCCATTAAACACAGTGTTGTTTCATCACTCCACAACAAGCCTCCTTAGATTGTAGGAACGCATAAAACACCTCAGACCATTATACCATTACCCATATTATACAGTTAATTAGTTGCATGATAGAAACTGTCATAGACATGTCCCTAGATTGCTAAACATTGCTATACATACAGTTTCTATGAAGGACACAAAATTACAGGAAAGGACATGTGTAATCCAGTGTTACCCACCAGGTAGACTGCGATACTTCCTCCGATAAGAAAGCCACTGTAGACATCCATGGCGTGGTTTTTGAACTGGATGATGCGAGTCAGACCACAGATGACCCCACACATTATAAAGGAAAAGACCAGTAGGGGCTTAAGTAGCTTGGAGGAGTCAGTTAGGGTGGCGTTGAAGTACATCTGTGAAAAAGAATCTCATGATCCACAGAATCTCAGATGTGAATAAGAAATTTGATGTATTGCGCCATAGGGTTTACAGTACTACTGCTAGCAGCTAATCATTCATAGAATAATAATAACACCAATAAATAGCAAATTCTTGTCATAACCTCTATTTAAAAAACTGAAATGCTATGAGCAGGTTATTTCGCCATCTAAAAACAGCTTTGCTAACATACAGGGAGTGCAGAATTATTAGGCAAATGAGTATTTTGACCACATCATCCTCTTTATGCATGTTTGTCTTACTCCAAGCTGTATAGGCTCGAAAGCCTACTACCAATTAAGCATATTAGGTGATGTGCATCTCAGTAATGAGAAGGGGTGTGGTCTAATGACATCAACACCCTATATCAGGTGTGCATAATTATTAGGCAACTTCCTTTCCTTTGGCAAAATGGGTCAAAAGAAGGACTTGACAGGCTCCGAAATGTCAAAAATAGTGAGATATCTTGCAGAGGGATGCAGCACTCTTAAAATTGCCAAGCTTCTGAAGCGTGATCATCGAACAATCAAGCGTTTCATTCAAAATAGTCAACAGGGTCGCAAGAAGCGTGTGGAAAAACCAAGGCGCAAAATAACTGCCCGTGAACTGAGAAAAGTCAAGCGTGCAGCTGCCAAGATGCCATTTGCCACCAGTTTTGCCATATTTCAGAGCTGCAACATCACTGGAGTGCCCAAAAGCACAAGGTGTGCAATACTCAGAGACATGGCCAAGGTAAGAAAGGCTGAAAAACGACCACCACTGAACAAGACACACAAGCTGAAACGTCAAGACTGGGCCAACAAATATCTCAAGACTGATTTTTCTAAGGTTTTATGGACTGATGAAATGAGAGTGAGTCTTGATGGGCCAGATGGATGGGCCCGTGGCTGGATCGGTAAAGGGCAGAGAGCTCCAGTCCGTCTCAGACGCCAGCAAGGTGGAGGTGGAGTACTGGTTTGGGCTGGTATCATCAAAGATGAGCTTGTGGGGCCTTTTCGGGTTGAGGATGGAGTCAAGCTCAACTCCCAGTCCTACTGCCAGTTTCTGGAAGACACCTTCTTCAAGCAGTGGTACAGGAAGAAGTCTGCATCCTTCAAGAAAAACATGATTTTCATGCAGGACAATGCTCCATCACACGCGTCCAAGTACTCCACAGCGTGGCTGGCAAGAAAGGGTCTAAAAGAAGAAAAAGTAATGACTTGGCCTCCTTGTTCACCTGATCTGAACCCCATAGAGAACCTGTGGTCCATCATGAAATGTGAGATTTACAAGGAGGGAAAACAGTACACCTCTCTGAACAGTATCTGGGAGGCTGTGGTTGCTGCTGCACACAATGTTGATGGTGAACAGATCAAAACACTGACAGAATCCATGGATGGCAGGCTTTTGAGTGTCCTTGCAAGGAAAGGTGGCTATATTGGTCACTGATTTGTTTTTGTTTTGTTTTTGAATGTCAGAAATGTATATTTGTGAATGTTGAGATGTCATATTGGTTTTCACTGGTGAAAATAAAAAATTGAAATGGGTATATATTTTTTTTTTCTTAATTTGCCTAATAATTATGGACAGTAATAGTCACCTGCACACACAGATATCCTCCTAAAATAGCTAAAACTAAAAACAAACTAAAAACTACTTCCAAAAATATTAAGCTTTGATATTAATGAGTTTTTTGGGTTCATTGAGAACATGGTGGTTGTTCAATAATAAAATTAATCCTCTAAAATACAACTTGCCTAATAATTCTGCACTCCCTGTATAGTCACCATACCAGGGCTATCACACTGCTAAAATTTTAACTTAAAAGTCAATGTATGCTAGTGCTGTCGCAGCTACTTTTGTGCAGCAGCTTTTAGTAGACAAAAGACTTTTCTGCTCTAATTAAAGAAAGGACACATGAGCCCACAGGCTATAAGTGGCAAAGTCAGCTTTTAATTCCTTTAAAAAATATGTCATAACTGTATAAAGATCTTCACCTTTCTGATCCAATCCTAACAGCCATCTGCTCTTGTAGTAAGAAAAATGACAGTTTCTTTTTATTAATGATCATGTTAAAGTGTAGTGTTGTCAAATCCTCCCAGTAAAGACTGCAATCTACCCCAAATTATGTCAATTTATAAACCAGGTGGGTTTAAGAATCTGACTAAAAAATCTGGACTAATAATCAGAATGACTGAGAGCTAAATAAAATTAAGTGAATCAATAGTAGACCATAAACTTTGCTACTTACAAAATGAATGTGTCTCAAACAGCCTTCTAGCTCCCTAGGGGGTGAATTACTATGTTATGTACTAGAGATTAGGGCATTATTAAGAAGCCTGGCACAATGCACAATTGGATGCTGATGACTAATTTTTTTCCCCCAAATTTCCTCATTAGTCACCAGTGTAAAATTCAAAATGTATAAAATAGTCTAGTTTTATTGGTCATGTCTATGTGTAGGGTTGATTAGATGGGAATCTTTCAGGTACCTATTTTCTGTTTGCAGGCCGAATTGTAGGCTAGCTAGTTCAATTTAAATTCGTATTTTGTTAATATAACGCTTTCAACAAAGGACACATCAATATAAAAAAAAAATAAAATATATATATATATATATATATATATATATATATATATATATATATATATATATATATATATATATATATTCACAATGAGCAAACCTGGGGCAAGAGTGGCAAAAAAAAAAAAATCCCTGAGAAGAAACCAGGCTTATAAGGGAACCCATCCTCATCTGGGTGACAGCTGTTTTTCTAATTAGGAATAATTTCCTGGTTTAACACCAATAACAAGCTACGTCTATTTATAGAAAAAGCTGGATAATAAATCAGTTTCCCTTTTCAAGAAGTTTTCTTGCCAGTAATTGCTGGACATAATTTCCAGTAAAAGAACATTCACATTTCTGTCATTTGGCAGACACCCTTATCCAGAGCGTTTATCTTATTTGTCATATCTAACATAGCATGTGAGGGTTAAAGGCCTTGCTCAGAGGCCCAGCAGTGGCAGCTTGGTGGTTCTCGGAATCAATTCCTCGATCTTCCAATCAGCAGTCCAACACTTTGGAGTTAAAGTTGCAGTGCACTGGAAAGATTTTTCAATCAAGAGAGCCAGCCCAAAAAATGTCTGACTTCCTGAACAATGCCCTGACAATTGAATGAAGGAGCTGATTGAGACACACAGTACTTTTATAACATATAATTAGCAAGTTAAAAATGTTACATCTTTGTACAGGAACTAATTTATTTAATAAGTATTCATGCAATCATAATTTTTTTTCGTTTGCATATTTGTCAGTGAAAATTTGCTCAATTAATTAACAACAGATAAACAAAAGAGGAAACATTAATATACTGGCTCCATCCGAAATCGCACACTACTTAGGCATGTACTACATTTCAGTAAGTACACACTTCCCCACTGTTAAAAAAGTACATTCTATATAGTACCGGTGTACTACATTCCTGACACCTGACATATGACGTCACATCAGAGCAAATATAAAGTTGAAAAATGTTCAACTTGAATGATGTCAATCGAGTGCAAATTAACCACAAAGAATGATGTTTATTACTAAAAGTACTAAAGCACTTGAAAAGTGCCACGTTGCTGCTTTCCTCTACTTGTCAACTTCCGTGTTGTCTCACTCCCTTAGCCTTATGAGATAGTAAAGTATACATCATATTCATACTTTAAAATCCAGGTGGGGGTAATAGGTTATCTGTGAAGTTTTGTGTACTAAGGATTCGAACATACCCTATTAAACATCAAATTTCCTATTAAACATATTTTAGATTTTAAAATCTTGTCAGTTATTTATAAAGCCCTGAATAGTTTAGCACCTCAGTACTTGAGTAAGCTCTTATCCTGTCATAGACCTTTACGTCGGCTGTGCTCTTAAAATTCTGGCGATTTAATAATACCTACAATATTAAAGGACTACATATCCTTTTCCTATCTGGCACCCAAACTCCTAACACTAACAAACCTAACACTAGTTGGGAGACAGACACACACTGTCAGTTTAAAACTCATTTCTTGGTTACACATAACACACTTACACAATATCATTATTCAAATCTGTTAAAGGATTGTTATGGTCAATAATCAGGTCTACCGGAACCGGGACACTATAACACAATATATTTATATATTGTAAGCAGAATGGCATGTACGCTTCTTAATACTTCTGTTTCTTTCATATTCTGAGCTCACCGTCACCACCAGATCCAGTCCAGTTGGTGGATCAGAACTTAAAACCCCCAGTGGCAGTTCCACAGACAAGACCAAGGAAACTTTGCTGCAGCATGGAATAACCCGCTGGTCTATTAATAAAAAGCGCTATATAAATAAAGGTAGTGAGAGCAGGGAGCAGGTGGAGGGAAACCTGGAGCAGGTGGGGGAATGGAAGTTTGCTCTGGGGAGAAAAGGTCAGTCGTAGCAGGACAGAGTACATGTGTTTGAATGAAAGGGAGGAAAGTGGGATTACAGGGTGAAAAGGTAAAGAAGGTACAGGAGTTTAAGTACTTGGGGTCGACAGTCCAGAGCAATAGAGAGTGTGTAAAAGAGGTAAAGTGGCGAGTACAGGCAGGTTGGAATGAGTGGAGAAGTGATGTGTGACAGGAGAATATCAAGTAGAATTAAGGGGAAGGTGTACAAAACAGTGGTTAGACCAGCTATGATTTTTGGTTTAGAGACAGGTGGCAGAGCTGGAAGTAGCAGAGCTGAAGATGTTGAGGTTTTCTTTGGGAGTGATGAGGTTGGACAGGATTAGGAACAAGTCCATCAGGGGGACGAATCATGTTAGATGTTTTTGGGAGAAAGTCAGGGAAGCCAGATTAAGGTGGTTTGGACCTGTACAGAGAAGGGATAGTGAATATTGGTAGAAGGATGTTAGAAATGATGCTACCAGGCAGACAGCAAAGAGCAAGACCAAAGAGGAGGTATATGGATGCAATAAACGAGGACCTGAAGTTAGTGGGTGTGAGTGAAGAGGATGTAGAAAATAGGGTTAGGTGGAGTCAGATGATTTGCTGTGGCGACCCCTGAAAGGGAACAGCCGAAAGGAGAAGAAGAAGCTATGAAAATAAAGGTAACTTGACTTGACTTGACATACTATTTGACTCAATTTCACATACTATATAGTATGAAAGTATGCGACATTGGACAAAGCTGTTGTGTTTATCTGGTCCTGCCCCCACTAAAGAATAAACCAGAGTGTTGCCAAATACATACAATAAGTTTGACACTCCTGAAATGAAGGAAATTCTTAGAATAAACTGAAAGAAAATTTGATATGAGCTGTCAGTAGGTTGTTTCATTGGAAACTTGGTAAATGCCTCTCAACCCTATTCTGGTGTCTCTTCTAACTGATAACCCTTCTACAGATTTTACAGGCATTGAAATTCTTGTGTAAAAGAAATCCTAGTAAAGTTATGGATATAATTGTAGTGCAAGATTTGTTAAATAAATTAAGGTCCTTGCAATTTATTTTTAACTGTAATGTCATGCATGTGATTTATTTAAGACAGTAAAAAAAACTCGTCCTGGTTTAAAAAGCTGCCCAGCAAAAAGGTAATATGGTCTAGGATGTTTTCATAAAAGTATGATTGGCAGTCTGAAAGCAAACAGTGTAAAAAAATGTTCATGGTATACCAACCGGTTCACACTATTACATACAATTTCACACGATTCGTCTGCGCAGCCGGGTGGAATACTCACCGAGACGTACACTGCGGCGAAGGCAGCCAAGGTGGCATGTTGTGATGGAAAAGATTTCCTGCAACAACAAAGTCTAATATCAACACGTATATCGTCCATCCGGTGCATGTTTCATTATCTATATGCTTTTTATTTGTCATTAATTTCATTGGTTAGAGTGAGGATAGTCTGCCCACAGAATGTCTGAACAAAACAAGCATAATTACGCCCAGCAATTGAGTGGAAAGGCTGTCGAGGACTGAATAGCAGAGCAGTGCAAATGGAGGTGTGTGGGTGTTTTGGAGCTGGCACTTTGCAAGTGAAGCAGGACTGAACCCTGTGTGGGTTTTTTTTGCAGAACGCTGCATGCTGACATTCACTATCTTCTCTCGGTTTCTCTTCAAACAGGCTACAGTTTTAAAAATCTTTAACTAAAATCACAAAGGCTTGGTCTACCGTGTTATTGGACTAAAATGCTTATCAGAAATATGATGTCAATTCATTATGTTGTAAAAAATTTACAAACAATACTAGAACCAATTTTGGGTGCACCATTTCTTTAGACTGTGTTTTTGCTCCACAGACATGTCGGTTATGTCAAAAACATGATCCAGGCCTTGATATAGCTTTCCAGGTGAATTTCAGAAGCATGACATTCACTGTTTTTACCATATTCTAAATTTATAATGAAAAAATAAAGTTCAAAAATTCATTGTTAGGCTACTAGTTTCAGCAAAACAGCCTTCCGCTGTAGATCTTACATTTTAGCTGAGCAGGTTGTTTTGTACAAGATGTGCTATTTATGATATGGCAGAATGAGCACAGTTACATTCTAATGCATGTACATTGCTGCAGGATCAGACATTTACAGTAAGGCCACATTTACACCGCATGCATCATGTCACCCAATTCTGATTTGGTGGCACAGATGGGATATGACCAACGATCGAGTAAGATTAAAAAATGCACATGGATCCCGATAATCTAAGATGGGATATGAATCGGATATGTGCATTACCGTGTGCGGTGTAGCAGTGTAGCGGATTTTCACCTGTCAATGCGAGTCGAACAACACTGAATAAGCGACGGTGGCGCATGACGTCAACTCAGGTGGACACCAACAGCGATATATAATAACTAAGATATATAATAACTAACAACTGTGTGTTTTGATATTTATTATTTTTGTTCATTTTAAATCTGTTTTATCTATAAACTTTAAAAAAAATACACAATATTAAAAAAAGAAGATATTTACATTCTTATGATTTTCCTCTTTTTTTTCCTCCTTTTTTTGTTTTGCCGATCTTTAAATAATCTAAAATAATCATTTTATCCTCATTCCTTGTGTCCATAGATTATCGTGCTGTTATTACTTTCTTTTCTGGTCAGTATGTCTTCCTTTGGGTTGTTTTGCTGTGTATAGTGTAAATGCTGATATTAGATACGGGTCAGTTTTAAAAGAGGATGTAAGCGGTTCATCAAAAAAATCAGTTATGGTCACAAAATTGAAATTGGGCATTCAGATCTGCAGTGTAAATGCAGCCTAAAAGCTAATTAGCAGGTGAAAAACTTTTTGTTGTGATGTTTGAGCTTTCCTCTGGTCTAATATCACATTCACACCAAAGTGCACAATTACTTTATTTTTAAAATACTTCTAGAATACTACAATAGTTTCAAATACATTACATAACATAACAAATTTATTACATAACAAAAATTTTGAGCTGAATTACAAGTAGTTAATTTTATGTTGTGAAAATCATTTTATGCTACGAAAAAAAAGTGTTTTTCGGCTCACAATACAGTTTTGCTACCAAAAAGGGACAAATTCCAAAAACACACTATCTATACTTTTAAAATAGGTCATTACTAAACTTAGGGTTAATTATTCTTGATTGCTTCAAGGACACTTATTTGGCTTTCTAACCTCCCGTTGTTGATAGCTGCTGTGTCCGAGCCCGAGCAGATGTCCTCCACAATGAAGTTGTCATCACAGGTAGTGTTAAGGATAGTGTAGTTTGGCTTACACACTGTCAAAAAGTAGGGAGCGTGGTACCCTGTAGACAGCTGGATGATGTCAGTGATGAGGGCTGTGATGCACAAGCCGAAAATGTGGACACCTACACACACAATATTTAAAATATTTATACAAATAGAAAATAATTAGGTGTCTGTCTGCAGAGTCTGTAGATACAAGGACAGAAAATGACATTTTTTACTGTAAAAAAAACTGATTCACTTGGTTCACTGATTTTATTTGAATTTATAGATACGCCCATATTTTTATCGATAAGACTGTAAAGCAGTGATGGACCGTCAGGGCCAGCAGGACCTTTTCTGATTTCCTAATAAAATAATTTCTTGATTATTTAGTGTAATTAAATAGTGTAGAAAAATTCTTTAGTCTAATGTCAACAAAATTACTAACTATTAGTTTTGTCGAGGTTGAACTCGAATATTCTACATCGGAAAGTTCTGGGGCAGCACTACAGACAACACAATCTTGTAGTTCAAATACATCAAATCTGAATTGTAACAAGTATTAGCGACCGAATCATCAGCCAATCAAATTTGGATGTTTCACCGAAAAGTAAATAACAGTCGCAGTTACCGGCACTGTTACACCAGCTCTTCTTGCCTGTCTACTGAAAACACAATGCACATGTTTGAAGATCAAGAGAAATACCTGAGAAAAAAAAACCTATACCCAAACTGAATTCACTAACAAAGACCAGAAAACTTTTTTGCACTATTTAAAATCAAGCTATTCTGGTTTGTTTCATCATGCGACTAAAGAGACATTAAACAATTCTCCTAAATACCTAATGACTTGATTAATAATTCCACATAAATGAGGATCTACCTGTCTTTATAAATTTAAACAAAAGAATTATCTACCTTATAACTAAAGAAATTGTATAATCTTAGCCTCAGATGTCACGACTACGAACATTTGTCCAAAAATATGATGAAAAAGGGGACACAAAAATGAAAACAATTTGAAATTAATTATTATCGGAATTCTACCAAATTTGCCTGGAGAAGTGTGTATCGTGTTTTATAGAAGAAAGCGGTTGTTTAATACTGGAGTTTTTCAACAATGTAAAGTTATAGTGTAAATTTTTTTTAATAATTGCATTGCTGCTTTTGTCAAGACATTTTATATTTTCCCGCTTTTAAGCCTGACAGGAAACATAACCAAATGTGACTGGTTGTGTACACGTCAGTCAGGCAGCCTGTTGAGCGGTTTATGGCCACTACAAGCTACTATGTGGTCCAGACCCTCTTTCAGTGTTTATACCACACAGTAGAAGCTAAAACATGGCAAATATTATATAAACATTGTTACTTAACCCGAAGTCTGGAATAAAAACTTCATAATTAAAAATGAATGCCTACCCACAAACCTCACAGCCCGACGGATGTAGGAATTAAAGTTACAACCAGCAGCATTTATATTGGCTTCGGTTTTTATGTTGATTCTTCTCTTGACCTGGAAGCAGTACAGGATGCCTTCTCCGATCATAATCTGCAGAGAGACATTTTGACATGATTAGACGAGGGTGAATGCTTAAGCCAGCCGATATCACCGGGCCGGTGATATCTGCTTCGTTTTTTCGTAATATTAGTTGACCATATCAATTTAAGCTGCAATAGTTTCTTTTGCATGTCAATAAAAACACATCTAAATCCTGTACTTTTTATCCCGTATTAGACAAGGACGTGATTTCTGCTAGAGAAATGTAAATTTGACCTAAAAGTCTTACCAGAGACAGAATATGGATTTTGTGCCTTGTGCCTTTAAAAGGGCATAAACATCACAATAAGAAAATAAACCCAGATAAAACATTTTAAAAATAAAGTAGTACAGCAGTAGAGCATATGAACAGTTAGCATTTGAACAGTAGCATATATGCAGTGGATGTAATTTTGCCAATTAGGATGTGATCCTGGATTATTAACATTCCTGGATCAACATTTTAATCAACCCATCATATCCATCTGATGTCATCAGTTTGTGTTGACCAAACCGCCTTAATCCATTTTGGAATCTTTCCCTCCATGTAAACCAAAATGTAAAATTAAAAATGTATTTATTTAATAAATTTACATTACATTTGGCACAAAACATTTGCATACAACATGTATGTGCAGTTTAGTTAATGTGTGAACATTTCCCTCGTATTTATGATCAAAATAGATGTGTGTGTGTGTGAGTGTGCAGTAGAATGTATTTAGGTGTGCAATAATCCATGTCAATGTAAAGTGCAGGTGTGATGCAATAAGGTGTTGTAGTAGCACAGTGGTTAAGGTGTTTGACTGCTAATTGAAGGATCTGGGTTCGATTCTTGGCACCACCAAGTTGCCACCGCTGGGCCCCTGAGCAAGACCCTCAACCCATAATTGCTTAATTGAGATAAATGTAAGTCGCTCTGGATAAGCGTGTCTGCCAAATGCCATAAATGTAAATCTATGTAAGATCTAAGGCTAAGAGTCTTTACTGTGTTGGGCAGAAGAGTTCGATTTAGTCTTTAAGTGTTCTGGTTTATGTTCAGAATTAAATTTCCTAAATTCAATTCAGTTGTATTTTGTATAGAACTTCAAACAACTCAAGACTTATAAAAGAGCCCATTCTCGCTCTATAGAAGTGCTTTACAGCTCTCTAATTGGATCTGATCCTAAGGCGTTTCTATATCACTTTAGATGGATGTCTGTTTGATTTTTTTAATCTTGACATTTGTCTATGCAAGAATAGTTGTCACACAGATCAAAAGACCAGAAAACTGTGGGCGAGCGAGTGATTGGAAACACAAGAGAAAGCTGAAGATGTGGCAAAGTGCCAGCCTGATCTTTTATGTAAAATGGCAAGACAGAGAACAATAGAAAGGAAGAGAGAGAACAGCAGACAGAGAAAAAAGAAAAAGACAGATGATAGGAAGTAACACACACAAACACACACACATATGCTAGGGTAACCAACACATATATACACACAAAACACGCAAAACTCCCAATCCATTAAAGCTACAAAACGGCTGTCATTTTTACCGGAATGCTGCAAAACGAGGCATCTGAACACATTTTTATCCGCTAATCCACTGTAGCCTAAATCTGCACTGACCTAAATTAGACGTCTCATTTGTGAGACTGAAATTAATGAATGAGTGTTAAAGAGAAGGATCAAATCTACAGGTTGTTGGTTTAAATTTTAGAGGTAAATGGACAGGTTTGCATTTTTTTGCACGTTCTTTCTGTGAGTGTAAGGGCCCTTGCACTTTCTTGTGTGTGTGTGGGAAAGGGGGGGGCAGATATCTGTTTTATAAATGATAAAAGATATGGATGTAGTAGAGGGCCCATAACCTCATATTCTTTTATAGGGCCCGAAATGACTAGCGACACTCCTGCTTCAGCTAATCTGTAAGCAGAATAAGTGGTACTGAAAATGAATGATCAATTATCAATTATTTAAACTGAAAAAAATAAGAAACATATGTTGATCACGTCATTTTTTAAAATATCGTATTGGACTACCAACCTGAAGATTGTGGGTTCAATTCCCAGCCCCACCAAGCTACCACTGTTGGGCCACTGAGCAACGCCCTTAACCCCTAATTGCTCAGTTGTATATAATGTAAGTCGCTCTGGATTAGAGCGTCTGGCAAATGCTGTAAATGTAAATGCATATCGCATTATTTAGCACACTACTACATATTGCATCTTTCTTCATTGATCTATTCACTTCCATCTATCTTTTTTATGTAGCACTTATTTAACTTAAAGGTTACCTGGAGCAATTTTGTTTGGACCTATTACTACACCCATTTCTTTTATTACTAAAAAAAACAGATATCTGAGGGGCCCTAAAGTGCATGGGCCCTTAGACTCAAGTAAAGAACATGCAAAAGTTTAAGCAAAACAAAGTCCCCTAAACTCATCACATGACATTTCAAAAGGATTTTATTCTTGTTTATACCTGAATAATAGATTGAGCTATTGATTGAGCAAACTGTCGCAGTACTTATTAAACCTCAAGGTCACAATGGCTGTAATTTCTGAAATATGAGTGACGGTAATAAAATGGAGAAGTGAGTGAGTAACAAGTGAAAACTTGATAAATAATACAAGATTCTGCAAGAATGTGAAGCTCAGGTGAAAATATCACACAACCTTCAAATCTACATTCTGCTAATGTAAAACAAAATCTGCATAAATCACAGAATAGCACAAAACAAATACAGTTCAAAGATGATGTGCGATATAGGAAGTGGTGGCTTAGTGGTTAAGGTGTTGGACTGCTACCAGAAAACCCAGGGTTTGATTCCCAGCACTACCAAGCCACATCTGTGGACCTCTGAGCAAGGCCCTTAACCCAAATTAAAAGAGCCAGATCATATGTTTGTTTTTTAATTAAATATATATAGTGTACATTAGACACAAAAAGGCACAAATTTTATTGCACAGTCCTACTGCTCCAAACCCAGGAAGAGAATCTCTTCCTCATTCTCTTCAGCGTGGAGGTTTTAACCACTAACTAACCTACACACCAATCTACTCGGTCAATCATTTCGTGTTAAAGCAAGTCATATAAGCAAAACAACTGGGTGGTATTGTGTAGTAGCATAATAATGTCTCTTACATTTATGTCGACCAAACAGAGACATTTTTCACTGCGCATAGAGCATTCTGGGTAGGTGGTATCCAAAATTGACACAGAGGAGGGTGGAAAGAGAGAAAGAGAGAGAGATGTAAAGAGAGAGAGAGAGAGAGAGAGAGAGAGAAAAGAAAAAGAGAGGGAGAAAGAAAGAAAGAAAGAAAGAAAGAGAGACATGGAGAGAGGGAGAGCACCTGTCCCTTGGAAATAAAGTTATAACCTAAGGTCACTGACTCACTGCTTTATGCTAAAGTTAGCCTATATGCTAATTTGACATTGAGATTTGCATATTAAAACAACCATATCTTGACACTGTGTGCATCTCTTCGAGGAAGATGACGTTATTATTATTTTTTTATTTAGCCATATGTCACATGCATCACGTTTTAAAAACAGATACACATCGCTTTAGTGTTTCTCGATCAAGGCCTTCACATTTTAGTTTTGGAAGTTTAAAATACTTCAGGTTTAATAATCAGCTGATAAGTTCAAGAACAAACTAACCGTATGCAGCAGAGACTAGAATCAGAAACACTGCTTTATGTCATATTTTTAATAGCTATAAGTCATTTTAGAGTGTTTATCATAATAAAAGCTTGAAAATTCATCCATTCTAAATCTCAATTAAACAGTTAATTTAATGATTACCTATTAATGATTACTGACCAGTTATACATAGTCAGGGTTGTGGTGGGTCATGAGCCAGTGGTATGACTCTGGAACACACTCTGGATGGTACACTAATTATGTTATAATTCATGAATGAATATTAGGTTATTAACAGTAACTTTGACAGCAAGATATTCCAATATGCAGAGCGGAGCCAATTAGCCGTATATGCTCACTACACAAGCAGCTTATTGCGCAAGGCCATTAACACCTCCCTCGTGTCGAAGCGTGTTTGTGTTTACAACATGATGACAGAATGGGGCGGAATATCATTCAGGTCATGAAATAAGGAAAAAAAAAACACACGATGAAAGTGAATAGCAGCAACAGCAATCAACTTGTGTTCTCTCCTTTCTTGAGCTAAAACCAGTAAAAACAGTTAATTTTTTATCACATCTTTTGATCTGTCTGTCCTCATTACTTGCATAAAGAACTGTTTGACGAAAGTGAGAGTGAAATACATTTATATTAACTGCAGTGACAAACATTTATATGCCTGACAATGAAAAGCATTGCATGTGAGATTTTGGGACTGACCGTGGCTGCTGGAATCACAAATGCCAGGCTGAAGAGCATGAGGAACGGTACCACCTCTTTGTTGGGATCTATGTAGGGCATGCTCAGGCTCCGGTCATTGCAGCTATAGCCTGAGTGCACTGGCTTGAAAATGTCAGTCAGCTCCAGAAAGTACAGACTGACCACTGAGGAGGCCAGGATCGGAAGCTGCACATGGGGAGGAAAACAAGGGTTAATACAGTCAACTGTGGAAAAATAATAATAATAAAAATAAGATAGTAATGATGATACTTAAATAAATCAAAAGTCACAAGTGAAATTTTAATAGGCTTGTCTGTAAACTAAGTTGTGATATTCTGTCATTTTCACCATAATAAATATTACACATTACAAGATTACACATACAATTCACATTTGTTTTTACATTTCTTATTGTAATTTATTAAAATATTGCTGTGGAACGCTTACTGTAAGTCCTAATATAAACCTCAAACCAAAAAAAAAAAACCAAACAGCTGGCATGTAAAACTGGCTTTTAACATAATCCAATGCAGGTAGTTTTTCCTGCCGGTACTGTAAACTTAATCTACTGTATTATTTATTTTATTGACAGAAAATGTAAAAAGAAATGCTTAAAATCAAGAGTATTGTCTGCCGGCAGAAGATACAGAACCTTAAATAATCTTATATTTGGTTTACTGTCATATTATAACAGATATTACTCAAAACTTTTTACTACATTCAGGATTTGTGTCCAATTATAGCTTTGTGAAATTCCAGTGAATGTCCACAGGAGCTTTGCGGGTGACGAACTGACACCTGCTGTGATCTTTTTATGTCTGAGAATAGACTGAAAATCTCTTTTGAAACAAAGATATAGATCGAAGGCAAAGTCAAAACCTTTAGAGGCACAATACTGGAAAGGAAGTGAATCAACCAAGCACCACTGCTGGACTGACAAACAGCAGCCGATCAATATTACATCCAATTGGTTGAAAACATTCACTTATGGCTAGCAATCATTCTTCTATGCTTTTAAAGATAGAAATTATGCAGTTATATAGAAGTTCTGCATTATTTAATTCAATCTAAATCTGACTAAAACCAGAAAAACATATAACGCCGGTCCTCAGGTTCTTACACTGGCTGCCAGTTACATTTAGGATTGATTTTATAGAACTGTTACTCGTTTATAAATCACTAAATAGCCTCGAAACAAAAAGAATCTGTGTTTAGCTATTATGCAGACCGGTAGTTGGAACCAGTTACCAAAGGAGATCAGATACCAGGGATGTGGTGGCTCATGGTTAAAGTGTTGGACTACCAATGTGAAGATTGTGGGTTTGATTCCCAGCTCCACCAAACTGCTACTGTTGGGCCCCTGAGCAAGGCCCTTAACCCCAAATTGCTTAGTTGTATAAAAGAGATAAATGTAAGTCACTCTGGATAAGAGTGTCTGCCCAATGATGTAAATGTGTTAAATCAGTAAACTCCACACGTCTGTTTAGTTCTGCATTCACCGAATGAGCACTGTGCTACATCCCAAGTGACTATAATCATTTTGTTCTCCTAACTGTTTTCATTTTAAATATTTCTTTTTATTTTGATTTCTCTTTTGAATGTTGTGATGTTTTTCGTGATAATTTTTCTTTTCTGTTATGTAAAGCACTTTAAATTACAACTATGTATGAAATGTGCTATATAAACAAACTCGCCTTGCCGTTAATCCGCTTTACAAAATTATATACAAAGCAACAAGAGAAACTTCCTGAGATTATATGAGGAAAAGACTTTGAGTGGCATCAGACTCAAAAAGGAACCCATTCTTAGTTGGGTATTTATTATTATACCCTACACCAAAGGTTTCCAGACAAACTGTGACCAGAACCTTTTGTTTACATTATTGTTACAGTTTATTAAAGATTTTACACAAATTAAGATTTTACACTGCTGAAGCTGTTAAATGTCCAGCACAAGATTGACTTTAGCAGCAGCATCTTGAACTTATCACTATGGTCTAGAAGTGGTACTATGTATAGCAGTTCCCTGTGTTTCCAGGTGCTCCATGCAGGGAGATTCAGAGCAGCAGTAAGGGTTTACATTTACAGTATAGAATCCAGCTGCCAGATGATTACAGGCAGAAAAGCAACCACAACACCTTCAGTGCTCTTTGGCATCAAGTCCACAATTCTGTGGAATTTTACTGTCAGCCCTCCAGATTACATTCCTTTAGTTGGGAGGTTTTGAAGATAGTGCTGAACAGAACATAGTGGTTCTGTATAACACTCTTGCTTTAAAATCAACCAGGTGTTTATTTAAATATTTACCTCAATGCATTAAGCAAGTTTGGTAAGGAGTCATGGATAGGGTAAATTTGACAATTCTGGATAACTGCTGTATCGACTTGCAGGGGTTCTTCTCAGTAGTAAAATGAGTGGACCCAAACCGAGCCAAGTTAACTGTAATTATTTTTTAGATACATGATTATCTGGGGAAAAATGGTTCATAATGACATCAACTAGCCTGCCAAATTCAACCAATAACAGCTCATTACAGCTTTTCATTACAGCCAGATGTCTGTTCAACAGCATATCAACACCATTCATAAATGGATCCTCTTTTTTCTAAACATTTAGGCTATTTAAATGTTTTTCCAACAAATCTATCTGGCATCTGAAGAATTTTAATAAAAGTACCAATCATTTTTTGTGCAGCCTGATCTTAAAAAAAATAAAGAGATAATAAAAAATAAACAATAAAACAAAGACTTTTAGACTCCTTAAGGGTTGGTGTTGTTCTGACTCATTTAGAAAGTACTGGAATTCAACAGCTTTTACTGATTTGTGTCTTGAAGCTGTTTCACTCCTACTAAAGGTCAGATGTGTGTGAAAAAACTGCATGTTTTAGCAATGCTTCTCATGCCTGCTAATTTAAAGGATTAGAGAATTAACCTTGTATTCCTAAATAACATTTATATATACCGTATAGCTGGCAGCACGGTGGCTTAGTGGTTAGCACTGTTGCCTCACAGCAAGAGGTTGCATGTTCTCCCTGAGCTTGCGTGTGTTTACTCCGGTTTCCACCCACATGTATGTTAGGCTTATTGGTGATTCTAAATTGCCCACAGGAGAGAGTGTGAATGTGTGTGGTCCTGTGATGGACTAGCGACCTGTTCAGGGTGTACCCCTTCTGCCTTTCGCCCTTACGTAAACGGCTGGGATAGACTCCAGCAAATGCCTGTGACCCCGAATTAGGGAATAAGTGGGTATAGAAGATGAATGAATAAATATATAGTATAACATAATATTATAATTATTGTAGATTTTAAGCTTTAATTGTATTATTGTAGATTTTAAGCTTTATTTAAATTAAACCAAAACCAAGAAGCATCCTCCATCTTCTTCATGGTAAATATATAGTATATCGAATAGGTACCAAAAACCAAGAAAATCCTCCATTTCCATCTTCTCTTTAAAATTCATTGTATCTTGTCTAAACTGTCATCTCAAGACACCTTATTTATAATTTATTGCTTCAAATTATTATATTTTCATCTTCTTGCCATCTGCTGTTTTTTAAATCGTTTCCAAGATAGAATTGTTCACAAACAACCCTGTTTTATTATTAAACAAAAAAATTGTTTAAATTGTTCAAATTATTATTTTCATCAAAAAAAAAAATTATTTAATATTGTCTTCATTTCAAAACAAGCGCTCTTATTAGTATTTACTTTATTTTAATAAGTACCTTTCTAAAAATTCTAAAATAAAAATAAAATGTACATTTACAGCATTTGGTAGACGCTCCTATCCAAAGCGACTTACCTTTATACAATACCCACTGTACTACCACACAGTACAGTGACTGCAGTGACTTGTCTACAGCGTTAAGTCACACATAATATCTACACAATACCTTACAATAGATCTACCCTACATTCACCACATAATATACCAATACTATACTTACAGTATACCCACCTGTACACAGTAGTAGTATGTAGATCATGTAGTGACCCATATACCACATTTTGTAGATCAAGTTAGGTGATCTGTTATGCTGTAGTAGTACTGTGGTAAAACGCTGTGTTAAGTACGTACTGTACCTGTGGGTAAAACGGTGTGGTTAAGATCGGGTTAATTAATTGCCTACTAATTGGAAGATCGGGATAAGATCTTGACGATTCCCAGCACTACCAAGTTGCCACGGCTTGGCTCCTGCCACGGCTGGGCTCCTGAGCCAAGGCTCCAATTTCCTAATTGCCCAGTTAAATCTTAACGCATAACCCTACAGTATACATACATATTATTACATATTCACATAACTTTAATCCTATACAACAATCACTAACAAACCTACATTCTACACATACACTATATAGACACTTTTCCAACACATTTACAATTGTGTGTCACAGAATTTGAACACAGTTGTTTAGAATATGTGTATATGCTAGAGTACTAAGTTTTACTTTATGCAAAGTAGGAGGCTCAAATGGTGTTTCAGCATTTCAGACAATGCCCCTGTGTACAAAGCCCCTGAGCTCTATAGTACGGTATGGTCAAGTGGAGGAACTCAAGTGTAAGAGAATTCAAAGGTCCGGACTCTCAATGAGCACCGTTGCAATGTACTGGAAAGCTCTTCGCCCTACAGACCTCCATCCCCCCAAATCAGTGGCTAATCTAAGCAAATCCCCACAGCCACATGTGGAAGTTATTATAGGTGTCAGATTTGGACTGAATCTGAACACATCGGGCCCCAAAACTACTGTCTATAAAGTATGTTCTAAACCTATCTAAACATTAATGAACTCTAATTATGTTACAATCCAGCTCATAAGAATGTGGAGCATTTCATTTTAAAAATAAGGGAGAATGTGGTAGGTATGTGCAATCGCAATTTAATATATATAATTACAGCACATAATATAATTGTCAAAATAAACAGGCCAAAGCTGTAACCATTTAACAGCCTACACAATTTAAGACTTTGGAGTTTAAACACAATATTTCTTTTGAGAACTGCATAAGAAACCTAGAAGAAAGTTTTTTCTTAAATGAATTGATGTAGGGCAGCATGGTCGCTTAGTAGTTAGCACTGTTGCCTCACAGCAAAAAGGCCCCTGTACGATTCCTGGGCAGGGGTCTTTCTCTGTGAAGTTTGCATGTTCTTCTCGTGGTTGTGTGGGTTTACTCCGGGTTCTCTCGGTGAGTGTGAGAGTGTGTGTGGCTCTGTGATAGACTGGTGACCTGTCCAGGGTGTACCCCCCCTGCCTTTTGCCCTTTTAGAGACGGCTGGGATAGACTCCAGCAGATCCCTGTGACCCAGAATTAGGGAATAAGTGGGTATAGAAGATGAATGAATTAATGTAAGATTGTCATGGAAACAACAGCACTTTTAAAATGCTCCCCTTTTTAACTGAGATACTGAGGAAAGGCTGAATTTCACAAACTGATGTTACATTTCAATTGGATTTTAAGTGGACCACTACTCCATTATGCTCTGCAATCCATTTAGATATATTGGGTGTGAAGGAAATGAAGTGAAGGAAATGACTTTATATACAGTACGTTATTGCTTCCTGTGGAATGTTGAATGTGGAACGTAAAAATGGCTTTATATTCTCAACCCATGGGATGGGGAGTCATGTGTGTGTGATGATGCTAAAACAGTGTCTGTCTGCAGAGGTATAACGTGATCATGACTTAAAGTATCACTTATAAGTAATAGATTTCTGAGTCTATTTTTAGCAGATCATAACTGTTCTGTGGTCACTGGATAGAAAGAAAGAGTCACTCATTGGGTAGCAGACTCTTGTATACCTCAAAAAAAAGCTTTAGGACACATACTATTTATTTAATATGACTTACAATTACATCCCATCCCACAGATAAATAAATTGCAGAGTTATAAATAACTGTGGCTTATAAAGTTTAGTTTGTTTTTATTCGTAGGTTTAATTGTATATTATTGGTATTGTTTTGGTGTTAAATAAAAAATTAGGTTTACACTTAAAATTTCATGGTAACAATTATAAATGTGTGAAATATATCTTTAATAAGCGGCCTGAAAGCAAGCTATTAGGTACTGCCAGCGTTAGTACATTCATTCCTTTATTCATGTTCTATACCCGCTTATTCCCTAATTCTATCCAAGCCGTCTTTGAAAAGGCCAAAAGCAGGAGGGAGACACCCTGGACAGATCACCAGTCCATCACAGGGCCACACACACACACTCACACTCACTCCTATGGGAAATTTAGAATCACCAATAAACCTAACATACATGTTTTTGGACTGTGGGAGAGAACCGGAGTACCCGGAGTAAACCTACGCAACCACGAGGAGAACATGCAAACTCCACACAGAAAGGCCCCTGCCCTGGAAATCAAACCCGGGGCCTTCTTGCTGTGAGTCAAAAGTATTGTCCAAATAAAAAGGCACAATTTAATCTAAAACAGATTAAATTCTGTTTTATGATGCTGTCTGACTGTATTTTCCTCTAAGGTTTTCCCCAATATCTATTTCCCTCTGGTCTCTACCATCCTAACGTTTGGAATTGTACTTAAAGTTATAAGTACAATTCCCAAAACCACCAAGCTGTCACTGCTGGGCCCTTATACAAAGGTCCTGAATCTCAACTAAAGGGTTGTATAAAAAAGCTAAATGTAAATTATTGTGGATTCGGGCTCATCATATTTGTAAATTTAAATCAAATCTCATTACAACTAATCAGTGACATCTCTGACCGCAGATGCTTGCAGTAAAAATCTAATCAGGATGTCATCCAGGGACAAGCTAAAAAACCTGAAGGAAATCTCTGGGACAGTGGGAGAACAGGAACTCTGTCCACACAGAGTGAAGGGCCATGTAAATCAAACTATTAAAGCCTGAGGGTCCGTGTCAAACATGCTAATAACTAAGCTAATGTACATCTAAAAAAACTAGAAAGATGCAGTCTTAATAACGAATATGCACAGGTTGATTGACTTAATTAAGTTTTAAGTAGGGAAAAAGATTTTATTTCTTGCTAAACCATGTGGGGCAAAACATTGACAGAATTTAATGTTGAAATATTGCATGAGTCAGTCAAGCATTGCATCCTGTGTCTACCTCATGGTGCAATAAAACAACCAATAAACTCTCTCATAATCATGATGATATATCAGACGCGGGGCAATACATTCCGTAAAAATGTTTTTGTGATGTTTTCATATCACTTTCCTATAAATCTCTATATTCCTTTACTGAGCGCTTGACTTATATCCAACACAGTATTCTCACATGTATGCTTTAGCGTCACTGTTATAGACACGTAACAGATGTGTTCCTTATCACTTCCTGGTTATCAAAATCCTAAAACAATCTGTATATAGGATCTAATCCTGGCAACCCTCTAATACTGAGACAAAAAGGTTTTGCGTTGCTGTCCAATTGACTTGTGACCTTTGAGAGGACATAAACCACATGGCTGCGGTCCCGTGTTACAGATATAAAGGATATTTCTCATGAGCCTGCTGTCCTAGTTTCAGTCTTGTATGAACAAAGAAGTAGGAGACTAATGTGTTGAGCACATAGCAGCACACATATAATAATAGCACAATGTTCAACTGCATATGTTTAATCATTACTGGAGCAACTGTGCAAAAATACTACGATTGCAATTAGAGATGAACGATATATCAAAATTATTGAAATATTGCAAATATTGTGATATACATATTGCAATGGCTTGCGATAAATAAGCGATATAATACTTCAAATAATAATGTGTAGCCAAAGCTTTAGGTCCATGGCGATAGTAAAATATATAGCACACGGATGTTAGCTGTGATGTGTGCACGTGCTTTGATACAGGACAATTAACAAGCCGCGAAGCTTTCATAGCGAGCTAATCTGAATAAGCCCGAGGCATCTGCAGCTTCTGCCAAAACAAATAAGCACTTCAAAAATATGGCAATATTTTAGTTTTAAAACAGATGACCACATAAGGACTGAAGTTTAGATTTACAGCATTTGGTAGACATCCTTATCAAGAGTGACCTACATTTATCTTTTTATACAACTGAGCAATTGGGGGTTAAGGACTTTTCTCAGATGCCTAACAAAGGAAACTTGGTGGCGCTGGGAATCAAACCCCGATCTTCCAATTAGCAGTTCAACACCTTAACCACTAGGCTATCACGTTCTATGTATAACACTACAAATCGTTACAGTCACTTTAATACCAAGCACAATTTAGCTGAAACAGCTAAATATGTTCGCAGAAACATATGTTGGTTATATAATTTATAAAAATGTTAAATTGCATATCAGATCTTGAATTTGTTGCCAATTATCTTTAATATTGTGCGGCCCTAATGGCAGTTAGCTTGATGACCAGAAAAGATGGAGGGGCTTGATACATAGAATAAAATTCTTGGGTGATTTAGCAGAACCAGTATTTATATAAAATCACATTTTTACAGTGTAGAATCAATATCTACCAATATGTGACTAGTTTTTATACATACACTATATTGCCAAAAGTTGGTGGTCACCTGACCATCAGAATCGTATTCCAGACATACCCTCCAATTTGCTGTTAGATTGAGGTCCACTATTCTATTACTATTTTCCACTAAAATTTGTAGCTTGGATGTGAGATTATGCTACAGTAGTATTAGTGAGATCAGACACTAACATCAGGCAAGCAAGTCGGTGGTGCAGTTGGTGTTCCAGTCCATCCCAAAGGTGTTGAGTGGTGTTAAGATCAGGGCTTTGCACAAAGCACTCAAGTTTTTGAGTGCTATCCAATCATAACACACCATGTCTTAATGGAGATCAGGAGCTTTGTGCGTTGTGATGTTGGAACAGTGTTGGAGTCTCGGAGTTCCAGTGAAGAAATAATGTAATGCTACAACATACAAAGACATTCTAGACATCTTTGCGCTTCCAAATTTGTAGCAACATATTGGAGAGAAACCACATCTGAATATGATGGTCAGGTTGGCAGTCTATTTTTGAATTATTTTATTGGAACCACACAGTGGTTAAATTTGTGTAAAAACTGCAGGTTTTTTTGTTAACATGTTAACAGTAAATAACACAGATTAACACCGTTAACAGTCACCTAAGGATGATTTGACAGTATTAACTTGAATTATTATTCAATTCCTAATAAACACAGTGGTTAAAATTTGTGTAGACCAAACAGCTGCAGGTTTTGGTATGCTTAACAGTTTTAAAATGATTAGATTAACAAAAACGACGAATTAACATGTCTTACACCTGCTGGGGCAGTGGTGGTTCATTATTATTGACAGTGTATTAACTTGATACTATTCAAATTCTAAAGAAAAAACCTTAAAGATTTCAGCTTACATTTATAATCAAGCCCCACCACCATTGCAACCTGCCACAAATGGTTAAGGTGCTGAGTTGCTGATCTGAAGACCAGAAACACCTGGGCTCAAGCCCCACCACCAGCAAACCAACCACTGTTGGGTCCTTGAGCAAGACCCTTAACCCTTCCTGCTCCAGGGGCACTGTATCATAGCTGATCCTGCGCTCTGACCCCCAACTTACTAAGATGGGATATGCAAAAAATGCATTTCATTGGCTCTGTACATGTATCTTAGACAATGACAATGAAGTTGAATATAATATAATTAATATGAAGACGATTTACCAACATTTCTATTCATTTATCTCCAGCAGAGGCACCACTAGCAAGTCAGGGCCCTATGAAAGAATAAGGTTGAGCTTCTGACCATACCCATTCCAAAACAGATATCTGGGGCCCCCAAAGTTTGTGAGCGATTACAATCATCGTTACCCCAACCAACCCACCCACCATTAACAGTGCCCCTGATCTCCAATATAGGCTCTTCATTCTGGTCAGGGTATAAGAACCTTTTTAGCCAATTCTGGAAACACAGCATGCGTTAGGCAGATATATATTATAGGTGGAACCAGCCTACAAGTTGGCTAGATCTTAAGGAGTGGGAGGAAAACCACAGAACCCAAAGAAAACCCCACCCACACTGAAGATCTTAACACAAGATTGAAAACCACAGAACCCAAAGAAAACCCACACAGACACTGAGAACACATTACTCAAATCAGTGCCCAAGATTGGACCAGGGACTTTGGAGCTCACAGATGAAGAGTTCAATGAGTTTAACTTAAAGCAATAAAGCAAAATTAAGATGAATTAAACAGTATTGCTATAAATCAACTGGCTGTAAAAACTTCTAAATGATTATTTGACATCCATTGGGTTACACTGAAGCTTATGGTGTTGAGTTAGATCCTACAGGTTCTCGCACTGAATTGACACCTACAGCCTGACACACATACATGCTATAGGTGTGTTCATTCATCACTGGGTAGTGTTATAGTTGCAGTGTGTCCCTGCAGGGTGTTATGTGTCTGCTGGAGCTGTCTTACCTCTACAAAGTAGAAACAGGGCAGCAGAGTGACGCTCTCTTTGCTCATGCTGGCTTTAAGTCTCTCCTTGGCCGACATCATGAATTGCTGCGTGTCTCCTGTGGGTATTTGTGTTAATGTTAAGAGAATGTTAAAGTTCTCCTTGGTGTGGTTCGGTAAGTGTTTTGTCCCTTTTTAGTCCTGATTTAGTTTTCCATGCTCAGGGTGGGAATGACAGAAAGCAGAGCCACTGCAGCGCTGTGAACCCATGCAGCATCGTTTGATAAGCGAGACTCCTCCACTCCTCAACGCAGCGCAGCGCAGCAAAGCGCAGCACAGCACAGCGCAGCGCAGCGCACAGGCACCCAGAGACGCAGAGACGCTTCAGACTCCTCCACAGATTAACGCCGAGTGGAGACAGGAGAGGAAGGTGACGTGCCAAAGTGACGTCAGAGATGTACTAAAAACCCACTTTCAACGCCGTTTGTGCGCGTTGTGAGCGCGCGTTCGTGTGACACTTGCTGGTGCAATGTATGCATGATGTGTGCAGCCGTGTGATTTTAGAAGGGGGCGGGAGGTGAATGTTTGCGCGTGCATGCGCGCGTGTGTGTGGGTGCGCGTACATCGGGGTGCTCGCATGCGCGTGCCCGCGTGTGGTTGAGATTGCGTGTGTTTTTGGGGAGGGCACGCGCGTTTTGTTGCGTCCCTGGGTTTTTACATGAAATGCGGCACGTTTTTAAAGACGACTTGAGCATCTGTGCCACAGGTGAACTTGTCTTTTGCGTCTGCCACATTGGTGGATGCGTTAGTGCATCTCACGTGACATACCAATCAGAGTACGCGTAATATGTCTGGTGGTGCAACTAGTGGTTCCCACTAGAGCGCTGTTGCGTTTGTGTGTTCAAATCCCTGGGATGTCAAATGACATTCGTCCCCTACAAAACCTTTGTTTTGTTACGTTTTATCCTGCAGACTTTGTGTAATTTGTCAGTTTGTGTATGTGCTATGAAGGACATGGGAATAAAATTTGTACCTAATTTGTCTAAAATATATCCTCTTACTTGTAGCTAGTGTTTGTGTGTAATCTCTTGTAAATGTGCATTGGTTTATAAAGAACTGCAGTGAATCATTTAAAATAAATGTCACGTTAACTTTAAAACACGCTAGAAAGAATCCTGAAAGTCTTTTTCTTTTACTAATGTTAAAGGTGCATTCGCGCCATCTTGTGGTATTTTAAAAATAAAAAATAAAATAAATATTCAACTTCATTGTCTTTGTCATTGTGCAAGGTACGCGTACAGAGCCAATGAAATGCATTTTTCGCATATCCCATCTTAGTAAGTTGGGGTCAGAGCACAGGGTCGGTTATGATACAGCGCCCCTGGAGCAGGAAGGGTTAAGGGTCTTGCTCAAGGACCCAACAGTGGTTGACTTGCCGGAGGTGGGGCTTGAGCCCAGGTGTTTCTGGTCTTCAGATTAACAACTAAGCACCTTAACCATTTGAGCCACCCTGCCCCTAAATTGTTTTTTTAATTTAAAATTTTAACGCCAATATTCAAAATATTGTTTGTCCGAACTATTACCTACACCAAATACTAATTAAAAGTGGCTACATTTAAAATATATACATCTTTCAAGCTCCACTGTGGGCATGTTTCCAGTTTTGGTGGTATCATTTACACCAGTGTAACAGCTGTATAAAATTTTATAATTAAATATAAATTTGACAAATAAAACCAAGGTATTAATGTGGAAAAAACCTTAATTCGTTCATCTTCTATACCCGCTTATTCCCTAATTTGGGGTCACATGAATCTGCTGGAGTCTATCCCAGCCGTGAATGAAAGGGCAAAACGCATGAGGTGTACACCCTGGACAAGTCGCTAGTCCATCACAGGGCCACACACACACACAGACAATCACTCCTATGGGCAATTTAGAATCACCAATAACCTAACATACATGTTTTTGTACTGTAGGAGGAAACCGGAGAACCTGGAGTAAACGTAAGCAAACACAAGGAGAACATGCAAACTCCTGAGCAGGCATCGAACCCAGGACCTTCTTGTTGTAAGTCAATAGTGCTATTGACTTATAGTGCAATTGTTATTATGCATCTTTAAGTTAATACTAAAATCAACTAAACCCTAGATGTATTGCTTGTATATTAATATTATATCCTTATTTTTTCCTATCCAAATTAACAGTAGTATTGTGACAGCTGGTTTACAAATACCCATGAAAATTGTAAATCTTAGTTGTATTCAGTTCCTGATTTTAAGCAACAAGATTTTTTTTTTTTTACAATAACTCCTTATCAAGAGTTATTCATGTGACAGCAAGACAAAACAATTAGTGCCACAATCTTCTGGGTGACAGAGGCCGACTTTTCATGTCAGCCCCTTTTCCACAGCAGGCAATTGTGTTGTCATTTAGCTGCATGCTAATAAAAAGCCTAAAAAGGTCAAATGACTGGCAGCATCATCTGCCAAAAAGAAAATGTTAAATATAAAATATAATATTCCAACACAAATAAAATGTAAAAGTAATACATTTAGAGAAAATCTTATTTAAGATGGAATATTTCTCTTTTTTATTTTATTATTTTACTTTAGCTGTTGTTTTTAAATCTCTTTTTTTACATTGACCACATCGTTTTTTCTCCTGCAAAGCAACAGCTTTATTTTACAGATCTTTTTTTAAACACCTTTTAATAATCAAGTGATGCTTACAGACAAACTGTTATTGCCACAACATGCCTAAAATGCTTAGGTAAAATTAGATTATAATTATTATTTGTAGTTAATCAGACACCACTACTGATCCTACAACACTCTTATTTATTGTATTTAGATGTCTGGCAATTATTCACAGACAGTTCTTCAGAGCTCCTAAATAAGATAGACACATGGGCAGCTTCCCCATATTTATCTTTCGTTTATAAGGTCTATAAAGGATGCTGAATTTGTATTTACAATTACAAGGTAAAATTGTAAAAAACATCCAAAACTAAAAATATAAACTTATAGGATTTGACTCACAATTACAAGAAGATGTGCATTTGTTTTTATTTTCAGAAATGTGATACAGATTTAAAATCAATTTGTACAAAAATAGTGTGTAAATAAATGTATGTTGTTATTATTGGCATTGCAGTTTTATTAAATATAAAATAACAGCTGGGTGTTTTATTCACAGATAATGTCTATAATAATACAGTATTTTTTGTACAATTAAGATAAAATTAAGAAAAGTTTAAAAAAAATATTTTTTAAATAGATTATAGCTAGATTTTACTTAAGGACTTTCAACACAGTGCACTAGTGACATCTTGTGGTTGAAACGTTGCATAGCTGCCTGAGCAGTCCAAGAATATTTTTTTCTGTTTCTATGTCACTACTTTATAACTTGACTTCATAATTAAGTGGAATAAATTGACACCATCAGTCATCATCAGCCCAGCATTTATGATCAGTCAATCATTTATGATCAGTACATCATTTATTATCAGGCTATCATAAATCATCAGACTAACATTTATCATCAGACCATAATTTTAGATTAGACCATCATAAATCATTTATGTCCACCTATCCGCCTGTACTATTATTTATGATCTGATCATCAATAAATATCAGACCATCATAAATCATTTTTCATGATCAAACCACCAGCCATTAATCACCATCAGACCATCACTTTCATCACTATCGGTCATCATCAGTCACTGTAATAGTATCAGGCATGTCAGTGACCATTGCTTCCTCATAAGGAGCTGCTGTTCCTACAGCATGTGTTAGCTCTTGCTTCTGTTTTATTCTTTACTTTAGTTGGGTTTAGGTTTAATAACTATAAAAGGCCATTTTATCTTAATCAACAATAAAATAACTTTCCTTTGTTTTAAAAATAAATTTCACCAAATTTACCATATCTTTAACATCAACATGAAAAAAACCCCAACAACTAAATGAATTGTGCCTTTGTTGGATGTTTTTCTGACTACGCTGGAGTATATGCTTGTGTGTTCCTTTTCTCCACACGGACCTATGTAAGTGATATTAAACAAAAATGCTGGGTGATTAATCTGATTTTATACAGAAATATAGTTCCGCATCATACTTGCTTTATATTAAACGTCTGACACAACTCCATTGCTGTATTGAAATTAAGATCTAGTTTGTGCCAGACTATCATGTTATGCTAATTTCTATTCTATTTTTCTAATTTCATGCATATTCCTTTATTCATTCATATATTCATTCATTCATTCATTCATCCATCTTTTATACCTGCTTATTTCCTAATTCAGGGTCACAGGGATCTGCTGGAGTCTATCCCAGCCATCTCTGAAAGGGCAAAAGGCAGGAGGGGGAAACCCTGACAGGTTACCAGTCCATCACAGGACCACACATACACACTCACTACTATGGGCAATTTAGAATCACCAATCAATCTAACATACATGCTTTGGACTGTGGGAGGAAATCGGAGAACCCGAAGTAAACCCACGCAAGCACAGAAAGACCCCTGCCCGGCGCTACATTCATAACATTTATGTGAACATAATTAAACATGAAATGTGATATATATTTATCCATCCATCTGTCTGTCCATCCAGCCGTCCATCCATCCATCCATCCATCCATCCATCCATCCATACATCCATCCATCTGTATATCCATTTGTTCATCCATCTGTCCATAGATCTGTCAATTAATTTTTCCATCCATCCGTCATCCATCTGTCCATAGATCTGTCAATTCATTTTTCCATCCATCTATCCATCCATCCATAAGTGCTTTATTCCTGTCATATTATGATTGGATCTAAATCCTATCCAGAGAAAACTGTCTATCTACCACCAATCAATTTTGGACTGTGGAAGGTAACCGGAGTACCCGGAGTAAACCTACACAAGTACAGGGAGAACATGCAAACTCTACACAGAAAGGCTTCTGCCCAGGAATCAAACCTGGCTCTTCCTGTCATAAGGCAACAGTGCTTAAGTTAAGTTTATTGACCATTTTAGAAGCCACATCTCCCTCTGCATGACTGGAATAAATGACTAGCATTGTATCACCGCTTTAGATTTACATTTTGCTAGGACACAGGATGACATGGTAATTGTTTTAAACATCTGCTGTTATATAATTAATACTATGGTTCTCATGGTGTATTTATCAAACTATTTAGACTAGAATCATGTGATTTGTTTTATTTTATGAACGAGTAATTATATGTATAATGTTGTCAGTTATTTTTCTGTGTTTAACTTCAAAAGCTTTTGACCCAAACATTCCTGGATGGTGTTGAAATATTAAATGTTCTAATTAAAAGGAAATTTTACAGTGACTGATATAAATACAATGCTTGTTCATATAACTAATCTAATATCTAATATACTCATATCTACAATTTGGCTATAAAGTATTATTCTAACTTGATAAGGCAGAACACCCGGAATCGAACTTGCTGGAACTTGCTCTCCATGGTCCTGAAAAAGTCTTGAGTAAGCTCTAAAACCCATCAGTTCTACCAAAATGGCTTATTATTATGGTATATATGATCATAAGAACTTGCGATCTGTACCGACCAAATGTAATAAATTATAGAGGAGAATTAAAGGTTGCTTTATAATATCACTTATCGGCAAAAAAAATCAATTCGCTAATATAAGTTAGACAAAAGATTTCAGGCATTAGGTATGATCGAATGTTTTATTGAAATTTTAGACTAAAAGCAATAAATGAACATTTAGATCAGGTTTCCTGTATATTTCTTATCAGGGATGTTTTTTTAGTTAAGAATCACTGAAGTTTAGACCGAAGTTGGACACCTGTTCTAAAATCCTTACTGGGTTTCTTTGCCTGCCAGGTGATCAATCAAAAGTAAAAAACGCACTGTTGGGGAGAAAAAGGAAAAAAAAAACATGTGCACATGTGTTTTCTGAGCTAGAGCTGTGAGACAGACACGCAACCCCCCACCCCCCCGCCGTCCGCCGCGCGCTTTTGCGCCTCATTCCGCTCCAGTGTTTGAGCGAAGCTGCACGCGGTCTTCACGCGGACTACAGACAAACCCGGGACTATGTGGAATTTATAAACTGATCACTATAAGAAAGCAGATCACGGCTAGATTGGACTGATTGGACTGGTTTGACCTTCACGTCCTCTCTGCTGTACGATGCTTTACTTTCAGCTGGTCATCATGGCAGGAACGGTCATGCTGGCGTATTATTTTGAGTACACGGACACGTTTAACGTACACGTTCAGGGATTTTTCTGCCACGACAGCGCGTACACGAAGCCGTACCTCGGACCGGAGGAGTCGAGTGCGATCCCGCCGGTGCTCCTGTACGCAGTGGTGTCCGGGGTTCCTGCGCTGGTGGTGAGTGACCTGCACTCGCCTTTCAATGGAAACTGTTGATTACTTAGTATCTATCTATCTATCTATCTATCTATCTATCTATCTATCTATCTATCTATCTATCTATCTATCTATCTATCTATCTATCTATCTATCTATCTATCTATCTATCTATCTATCTATCTATCTATCTATCTATCTATCTATCTATCTATCTATCTATCTATCCTACATACTAACGTACTTTACCAAATGTTAGGCATGGCAGGCCTTTTACTTTTTTGAAAGAAATTACTCCACTTACATTTTTTGAGCTCTTATTCGTTCTTTTTACAGTGTTTGGTATTACGTCACTATTAACTAAAGAAAGTATAAAATCATTGCTTTTGTTGCATCCGAAAGAGTGTACACGTGACATCACACTCATGACATTAATGTAAACATAATTATCTATCCATCTGTCTGTCCATCCAGCTTTACATCCATCTGTCTGTGCAGCAGTCCATTCATCCATCCATTACTCCACCTGTCCATCCATTCAACTGTCCATCCATCCATCCATACATCCATTTGTCCACCCAGCTGTGCATTCATCTGCCCATTCATCCGTCCATCAGCAGTCCGTCCACCTATCCGCCTGTCTGTCCATACATCTATCTATCCATCCATCCATCCATCCATCCATCCATCTATCCGTGAGTGCTTTATTCCTGTCATATCCTAAATCTTAGAAATGTATCATTAAAAGGACACCAGTCCTAAGTTATACAACTAAGCAACTTGCTTAAAAAAATCCAAACCTGCAGATTATCATTAACCACTGAGCCAGCACAAATATTTTTGCCACAGATTATTAACATGGGTGTCTACTCTATATAGATGATCTAGAGTTGATCAACACAGATGAACATTTTCATGTGAATTGTTTAGCTTTGGCAGACACCAGATTTTTTTCCTAATCTCATCAGCATAAACTATAGCTGATCTGCATTCTCCCTAAAAGGTTCCAAGATCATGGATGTACTGAGAGATTTTACAGGTCAAAATACAGCAAGTTGACATACAATGGCATTTATAATGATAGGGATTTTAAATATATAGGGATTTTATTATATTTAGTGTCCCCAAAAATTAAGGCTCAATGTAAAACATCAACCCACCTTAGACACTTCTTTTCGTGAATCCCTCACTCCTTCACCTCTTTATCAATCACGCATTTGCTCCTTAACTCAGAGGTAACTTAAAACATCTGTTAGTTTTTATAAAGAGTTTTTAAATCTATAATATGCCAACTGATGGACACTTTTCTTTGAGATTTGTTGGAGGTTTGTTGAGCAAGGTTTAAACTCTGTTCTAGAGGGCTGGTGTCCTGCAAAGTTTATCTCCAACCCTAAAGAAACAAAACTGAACTCGCTAATCAATGTTGCTAGTTATACTTGAAATATACAGGCAAGTTGGAGCTACCATATGCCCTCTAGGACCAAATCTTGTGACCTCTGTTATTGAGTATAAAGTATAAATTCAGCATAATTAACTAAATAGGACAGGTCAATTTACATGGTAGAATAATAAATTCCTTACAATGGGGGGTGGGGGTGGTAGATTATTAAAGGTTCTAATTGTTAAGATATTTACAACTATACTAAATGTATAACTAACTATACTATACCTTTTCTTATTATACAGAGAGAAGGCCTAAAACTAATACATGTAATTTATTAATGACTGATCTGTAATTTATGATTTCTAAGTACGTTCAATGTTGTGAAATCTCTGGAAAAAAATATTTTCTGTTATCATTTACATTACAGCAGCTTGAAAAAAGATGCATCTTTCACAGCATCTGTGTTCTTGTTAAGAAAAGTAATAGTAATATTTCATATTGCCAGTCATCAGTATATAATTATGATAAATGAGAATCACACGCATGTAGGCACCCGGTACAAACTTGCACGCAGCCTGGCATATTTGCTCAGCCTTGATAAAAGTGACTCTTCCCTAGCGTAAACTCAATAGCAACAAACACTTCAGTGATTGTCACCGTCATCCATTTGTCAGGCTTTTCCTCACAGACCCAAGTGTAAAAAGCCAAGAGAGGTAAAGGGTCTAATGCGGTGCTTTCCTGGGTGCTCTGGTAGACAGTAAAGGTCAGCTATCCCTAGCTGTCTCTCTGCTTATTTATACTGCTTGATTAATATAGCATTAAGCCTTCGGTGTTGACTCAGAGATGAACGGGCTATGCAGCAAGATTGATGGCCTCTAGGGAATTTGCAGTGATGTCTAAATCAACGTCTCATAGCTTCTAATGAGAACAGATGAGTCTGAAAAGTTACACAAAATCCATTCTTAAAAGTTCGGGGTTCTGGGATTTGCTGGATTCTATCCCAGCCGTCCTTAAAAGGGCGAAAGGCAGGAGGGGGGACACAGTGGACAGGTCCCCAGTGTATCACAGGGCCACACATATACACACACACACGCACACACACACACTCACTCCTATGGGCAATTAAGAATCACCAATCAACCTAACATACTTTTTTTTGGACTGTGAGAGGAAACCGGAGAACCCGGAGTAAACCCATGCAAAATGCAAACTCCACACAGAAAGACTATTGCCCAGGACTCGAACCGGGGCCTTCTTGCTGTGACCAATAATCCACCATTTCATTTAATAACTTATTTAAGGTTTCTATACTCATGTTTATATTTCATATATATGCAACAAAATTGTGCAGTCTATTAGATTTTAAAGCCATTTATAGGTGACAAATCGAACCTTAGTCTAACCACATGTACAATAAGTAACAATAAATATAGCATTAACATTAACTATAGCACTTGCTGTAACAAGCCATGCTCTTATGCAACTTAGTATAATTTAGACATGATGTTATTATGCTTTAGGGTTACTTTTCTTTATTCCTCATATTTTATGCTTATTAAAACATCTTGTTTACTTCATGCCACCTTTGAAAGATGATAGACTTTAAGTGGACTTGGCGCCAGGGTATAAATGGATTTGTCCTTTGACTCATACAGGCTGACCTTTTTTCTACGGCAGGTGATCACTTGTTTGCTTATAGGGGAATCTATCTGTCGCAGAATTTATATCAGTAACTTTTCTATCTTTTGTTTTAATCTAAATCTTTCTAATCATTATTTGTAAAACAACAGCGCTATGATTAAAAGCACGATAAATAATAATAAGAAAGATACTAATTCAGCTTTAAATCATACATTGTTTCTCTATCTGTCAAAGGGAGACATTTTCTGAGTGAAAGCTAATTTACTTTAATTCTGGTGTATTTCAAGCAGACTTTTTTTCGCCCCAAATAATGGTGCAACAATCTGATATTTTTACATTAATCTAGTCTAAAATATATCATCTGACCATGCAAATACACAAGAAAGTGTAATCTAATCTATCTGGCTAAAAGTATGTGGACACCAGAATACTTAATTAAAAATAACTTAGTACTTAGAACTTAGTACTAAGCTGTAGATTTCTAAAAACTTCTTGTACCTGCTAAACAATCAGACTGTAGAGAGAGGCTGCAAAATGTGTTGTACTGACTGCACTATGAAATAATGCTTAGCCAAAATACATGTACTTGTATTATATTAGTCATTGCATGTGATAATCAACTAGCCAGAAATTTACACTTACATTTGTCACATACAAAAGCGTCTGTAGTAAACAACTATAGTGAACCGGAATTTGACTGTACATGTAAGATAATTAAATTAAAAAAATAATTTAAATAAGTATAATTCATAATTTACATAAATTCACAGTGTAGACTTTAGATTCCTAAGGAAGGCACGAGGGCAAGGCTATGAGAAGATCAGAAACCAGACAAAGGCAACCCTTTATCGTAGAGCAAATCCACCATGTCAAATACATTTACATTTACAGCATTTAGCAGGCGCTCCTATCCTGAGGGATGTGCAAAAGTGCATTGAGTCATATCATTGATTCACTTAATACTGGTACATTCGACCAGGAATCAAAGTGTAACAAAACAAAAACTGTTGAAAAGGAAAGCAAAGATTGTTCCCCCCTCCTCTAATTTTAAATGTCAAGTGCTAGTTATTTGGGAAAAGGTTTTTCCAACATCTCCTGAAGACAGCCAGTGATTCTGCTGTTCTGACGTTGATAGGAAGTTCATTCCACCATCTTGGTGCCAGAACATAGAAAAGTATTAAGGCAGTTGGTATGAAGAGCAGTTCCGTTTTGCTAGGGTTCATTTTCAGCTGATGAGCTGCCATCCACGATGATATGGCTGCCAGACATGCCGAAAGGGAAAGGAGGGAGGAAAGGAAAAGGTAAGTTTTGTGTCATGAGGATAACAGTGGCAGGAGAATTACCATGTAAGGAAATAACTTAACCAAGTGGGTGGGTATAAAGGGAAAAAAGGAGAGGACCAAGTACTGAGCCTTGTGGGACACCAGTAAAGAGTTTGTATGGAGCCGATGTCGTTCCTCTTCATGTTACCTGATACAGGAATGTCAGGGTGAGAATATTATAAAAAGGGGTTTGGAAAAGCAAAAAAAGTGGAAAAAACATTTCAACACATCCAAAAGCAGTAGAACACACACTTGATGCATGCACTTTTAAATTGTAGCTCTTCTTTTTTCTCCCCAACCAAGAAAAGTATGTGACACAATTTGGTATTACCACCAGGTTATCAGGTTTATTCTGGTTGTAGGGCAGTACTGGAGACAACAGTTTAACAGCTTATCCAGGCAAGTTAGCATGTCAACGGTTTACAAAAAAACGTTTTGCATACAAAAAAAAGATTTGCTAAATATTCAGATGAAGTCTACAACGTGCTCCTGTTGTGTTGTTTTCAACCTTTAAAGAGTCTAATGCACAAACCTCAATTGCTCAGTTATATAAATAAGATAAATAAGTAAGTCACTCTAGATAAGGATGTCTACCAAATGCTGTTAATGTAAATGTAATAAAGTATGCTGTGTGTACCACATTTCACACTGCATTTACAGACATAACTATGCAGATAGTAAGTGTAAGCTTATTGTTACAGCATTAATATTGAACAAAACGAGTTCACATCCTGTTTAGTATGATACGAAATAAAACAGTCGCCTCATGAGGCTTATGAAGTGTGACATTTATGGGGCAGGATGGCACAACTGTTATTATTAGTGAGCAATGAGTAATAGGTGTCTGTGCACATAGCTCAGGCTCTGCTCATACACACAACAGGAAGTACAATTTCCCTTGACTTGTTTTCATTTTTATCTGTCTCATTAACTCAATTTATTTGATTGAATTCAAATAAACACACAGAAACAGACAAACATGTTGTGTGTGTGTGTGTTTGTGAAACCTAGTTGAAAAGGAAATGTACTGTAATTGTATGAATATTAAATGTATTATTGTGTGGCCCATCATTTTAAACAGTAACTCTTTTTCTGCTAATATAAAGTTTGGCTAATACAAATGATGGCTAAACTAACACTTAATACAATTAATAACACTAAAAAACACTATGTCTTTGCTTTGATGCACTATGGACAGATTTAAGCTTTATCAAGTGACCCAATTTCCTTTTTTTCCCAATGTGGCACAGATGGGATATGACCTAAGATCAGGCCTCAGTCAAATGTACAAACAAATTTAATATGAGGTACAAAAAAATTACCACGAATTCTAATATTTTTAGATCGGTTTCAGACCTCATTCATATGTAGAAACAAATCAGATATGAATCGGATACGTCTGGCATGTAAGCAGAAATAATAAGCCTTTTATAATGCTTCATTAGTCCAGGCTGCAACAAGGGCTACACTCTTTTTCCCTGCCTATGTTGGTTTGACAAACTTTAAATATGGTCTGGAATGCAAAATCATTTCATCTTGGTACATTGTGTCAATTGATTTTACTTGCTTTTTGGTCAGTAATTTTACTTTGAGTTGTTTTGCCCTGTATAGTGTAAATGCAGATATCAGATACGGGTCAGTTTTTAAAGAATCAGGGACCGAAAAATCGGGTTATATTATCACAAAATCGGAATTGGGCATTAAGACTTGCGTTGTATACGTGGCTTAAATAATTAAAAAATTAGCTCTGGCTTAAAATGTCCAGATAAAAGCCATGAATGTTTACACTTGTTTTACAGCTTCCCCCTGAGCTACCCACTGCTGATTACCTGGTTTAGGTGTGTTTAGTCAATCAAATGGTATGAGATACCAAATCACTAGGTTTTCCCCCACTCTTTCCTCATCTGAAATGCTATCTTACATTTTTTGACTGACTGGAAATCAGCAGCGGGTAAGGCAGGGGTGTCTAAAAAACAAATGGAACAAAGTAACTTAAAGAACATGGGTTACCCAGCCCTAAATACTAAAGACAAATCAATGAACACAAAGTGTTTTAAATTTCAACATTTGGTCATGGACATTACAGAGATGATGTACACTTGACTTGTCATTGGTTGCATTCAACAGTGCATTTTAGAATCTATAAAAAACTTCTCAGTAAAGACACTACAGTTGTAGCTAGTTTCTTGTTGACGCTCTTAGGTAAGATTGTTAAAGCTAACTAGCAAGCTAATTCTAGTAAATTATTACTTAGCAAGCTAAGTTTATGGATGTGAATGTTAGCTACATTCATCCTACTTGCGTGTAACCTCTACTGCCTGCTGTGAAGGTGCTGCGTGAACACTTTCTATAAATGATCTTGGCACCCAACAGTACATCATGTCAATTTAGAAAATGGATTCTGGTTTGATATTAACGAACATCAAATTTTCCTACTAAGGTTGGGCTATCAATGTCAGACTAAAGTGCATCACTCAGGGATCCATACTTAAACAAATGTTTCTTGTGTAAGGGTTTATTTGCAGAAAATAAGCAATTAAAACATATATTCTTCAGAAACATGGAAGCCTAGACAGAGGTTAAAGCCAGAAAGTAATCTACTACCGATGGAACTGGACTACTGATGGCTGATCGAAACATACAATAAGTTCAGGTGTGGACCTGCTTGATATGCTGTCTGCCGTTTACAAGTTTGGTTTTAGATGGTATATGTACATTTGGTGGCATACTATCTCGGTGGCAGTCATCAATGGCTCAGATGAAATCCATGGCTTTGCAAAGGTTTCAGGCCTCTGTTTGGCACTTCTCACAAGCGCAGGAAAAAGCTAAATTAAGGGTGGCAGACCCCTGTCCTACCCCTGTCCTATCCAGAAGCAGACCTAGGCTTTACAGGGCTAGACAAACACCTTTGTACCTCAGTATAAGGACAGATGATTCATATATTAAGTTTTTTTTCCTTATTCTAATTCTCTGGTCCCCCCCCCCCCCCCCCCCCCCCCCCCCCCCCCCAAAAAAAAGAGAGAGAAAAAAATCATATCGTCCCGTAAAAAGAGAGAGAAAAAATCATATTGTAATAAACCATTAGTCTGTTAAGTAATAATTACAAATGTAAGTTAGTTGTTTTCTATTTATCTCTACTGTCTAATGGTTTGGGAGAAAACTAGCTAACAAACCTAATCCTGGCATACTGACATAAAGTCACACCTTCAGCCTTTGCTTCATATTACAACACAACCCGTGAAAGCCTCATGCCTTCCTGAATTATAGCTACAGCTAAATCCTGAATGCTAACTTCATTAGAACCCTAATCATTTCCATTGTGCTCCATAAATGCTTATTTCCATGTTCTTATTTTTACAATGCCAGTCTCTCGTATACTTTTAGGTTTACTCTAACTTTATGCCCTATCACTTATGATAACATAAGAAAAAGCAAATCCAGTTAGCGCGTTGCACATGGTAAAATGCTCTGGCTCAGCTGGTCTTCTGTTCTTTGTTGATGTTCTCAGATCACAGGAACTGAGTCTGTGCTTTTCCTGCTGCAGTACATCTCTGAAGATCTGGACAACAGGGAGAAAATCATAGTGATGGGTGACTGCTGTTACCTCAACCCCCTTGTGCGCAGGACATTCCGCTTTCTTGGTACATCTACTCGTTAAGTGACACTGTCTTTCTTTACACTACTAAAAAAAATAAAAATACCAGTTTTCATGAGTGATGGCAGACCTGTTAGCTTGTCCTTGTTCGTTTATTAATCCTATTTGCTGAAATGTCTCACCGTTCCTTAACACTCAGATCATCTTAAAATGATTAAAATAGATTAAATTAGATTCAGCACTGACACAAAAACACTTTTGTCAGGAAAACATGGATGTGTTACTTTCTTTGGTTGAAATATCTTTCTATTTAATTCTAACATCTTTTCTTTATTTCATTGTTCTTTGGGAAATATGTGCGAGGAACAAACATTCCTCAGGGGGTTGTTAAGGTTTCCTGTACATAATATTTTTTAACAAATAACAAAGGGACCAAATGTAGCAGTGCAGAGATTAAGCTTGTAATGAAGACAGATGATAAAGCTTACAAGACTATAGTGTGGATAACAGGAAGTCCCTGAAACTACTCATGTAAAAGGGTGAATGTGATTTTAGGATGTGATTCTAAATTAACTTTTTAATCAACCAGTTGTGACCACCTGATGTCATCAGTGTGTGTCGACCAAACCCCCTCAATCCATTTTTAAATCTTTTCCTTTTTCGTCCACAAACAAACTGAAAAACTTTAAATGAGTAAATACTAAAAAATAGTTTATTGTCTGAGACTGATAATTTATTGATTCTGGAACAATTTACTGACAATGACGATTCCTGGATTAACAATGAATCACAATATGAAATTAGACAAACTAAATTAAAATAATTTATTATATTCCAAAGACAACATGAGTAAATTTAGACTGTGTTGATTAAAATGATCCAAAATAAACATTAATGAATTTAGACAGTGAATCATAAAAAAAATCACTAATAAACAATCGAACATAAAACGTTCTAAACCTGTAGAACCGCAATAGAGCAAAATTTTTACTATAAAACAGGGTTTAACGATTATTTAATTAAATCACAACCTTTTAAATTTAACAATTACAAGTCACATTTTTTAAAACCAAAAATCCACAAAAATCTAATGTGCTTTTTATTTTTGCACACACACCTAAATACATTTTACTGCACACACATCTATGTTAGGTCATGAAGGTGAGGGAAATGTTCACACATTAACTAAACTGTACATACATGTTGCATGCAATTGTTCAGTACAAATATCATTTAGGTATTTTATGTTTTTTCATTTAATAAATACATTAATAGTTTTACATTTTGGTCTACAATGAATAAAATATTCAAAAATGGATTGAGGCGGTTTGGACGGCGCACACTGATGACATCAGATTATGTTATAATTAGTTAATTAAAGTGTTGATTCAGGATCAACAGAGGATGTTAACCCAGTATCACATCCTGCTTGGCAAAATCACGTCCACCCATGTAGAACAGACAGGGAGATGTCCTGAACTGGACAGTAGGGTTCTAAGTCATGTCAAGTAGATTATTGTCTTCACATACACACAAAGTGTGCAGTAGCCTACAGCGTAAAAAGCAACCGTTCTCCTGCACCACAGATATAGGATGCACATACAGTAATGACAGGACATAAATAAAATGCGTCAGGAACAGGAAGCATGTGTGAAGAGGAAAATTTGGTCAACATAGCATAGAAACTCTTATAAACATTTTATCCAATTAAGTGTCAGTAAATTAACTGCTACAAACCTGAAATAAATGATGTTTAAAGCAACAGTGTATATAATCTGACAATAATTATCACAATTAAAATGTAAGTGTGCAGAAAATTGTGTGTCAGTGTAGTAACTGATGTGTGCATCGCTCTTAATTTTAAGTGTGTCTGCAGTAGAGGAGTAAAAAAAGTTCCTGTATTTATTTACATCTACAACAGCCAGATTCCCTATTGATTGATAGGATTCATGTAGACCTTTTTTTAAAGATCTAGGAACCCTTGGATGACCCTGTTTATTTTATTAAGCATACTAGTGGGAACCAGTTCTGTTTCCTAAACTATTTCTTGCCCTTAGTTCTTTTGTCTGGTCTGAAAAATGTTTTTAAAGACTTTTAGTCTTATGAGGAAGAACTTTTATTAACAACTGGTTTAATAAGCCACTTTACATTTTTCCCCCTTTAACAGCATATACTATTGTGTTTCATTTACTTTGGCTTATGAAAAATGTGAAAAATGTTTATTATAATATAAAAAAAGGAAAAAAATTTTGCAGTGCTAATCACACACAATAAGATTTTTTTCAGTGTGACTTTCTACTAAAAAAATGTTTGTTCTTCTTCATTGTCTTTTTTCTGCATCTTCTTAGCTTTTTATTTTAGCAATCGGGTTAAAATAGATTTCTCTAGCTCATAATAAATAGATACACACCAGAGTTACCCCCTGGGAGAACAGTGTCAGATCTGTGGCTTGCTAATGCTCAATTTAATCACATCTGATCCCACACTAAAGCCTCCAGCTCTAAGATCCAGTGTGACCAGGCTCCCTTTCCCTTTTTCCAGGCTTAAATCTCTGCAATATTGGAAAAGATGTAGCAGACTCTGAACACAGTGGACAGTTAACGAGCATACGTACGATTATTAACTTACTCTTATTGTGGGTCTTTTTTTTTTATTAATGAGAAAATGTTATGAAATTTTATTGGAAGTACTTTCTGATTTATTTTAATATGATGAATATGTGCATGCAAGTGACGTTAAACAGGGTGAGAATTTGAGAACTGTTGCTCGTTATTTTTGGACAAAATAACTCTAATGAAATTGTTGTTGTTATTTTCAGGTGTGTATGCATTTGGCCTCTTCGCCACTGATATTTTCGTCAATGCGGGTCAGGTGGTGACGGGAAATCTGTCCCCTTATTTCCTGACTGTGTGTAAACCCAACTACACGGCTCTGGGCTGCCAGCATGGCGTCCGATTCATCAGCCAACAGGAAGCGTGCACGGGGAATGGCGACGACATCCTGCATGCTCGCAAATCCTTTCCTTCCAAAGAGGCCGCTCTCAGTGTGTACGCCGCACTTTACATTGCTGTGAGTACAGCTTAGTTTAGAGTTTAACAATATCTTCAACTTCACTTAAATCTAAAATCTAAGCACTTCTAAGGCAGAATCCGTCCTTCCGAGGCTATTGAATATAGGGTCAGCCTAAACTGTAGTATTGTAGAGTAACCTTACTATAGATCATGTGGTAACATTTCCTGTGGTCAATACTGTACTTTAATCTAGTAAATATATTATAGTAAATTCTAATGATGGTAAATTGTTGTAGTAATTCTACTACATTTGTTATAGTAACTATAGTAAAACAAACACAATTATTATATTAAATACTATAATAACTTTTATTATATTTACTCTTTTATATTGTATGTGTGATAACGTTAACAGCACATATCAGAGCAAGAAGTGTACCAATGCAATAAACACCAAATCTATAAAATAAATAAAACAAAACAGTATTTTAAAAAACCATAACTTTTTTAATTGCTCATTTTTTGTTAAAAATCTTAGCCACATTGTTTAATCATTCATTCATTCATTTATTCATTCATTCATCCTCTATACCCGCTTATTTCCTAATTTGGGGTCACAGGGATCTGCTGGAGTCTATCCCAGCCGTCTCTGAAAGGCAGTAGCGGTACACCCTGGACAGGTCGCCAGTCCTGTCCTATTGGCAGTTTAGAATAACCAATTAATTTAACATACATGTTTTTGGACTGTGGGAGGAAACCAGAGAACCCGAAGTAACCCACGCAAACACGGAGAGAACATGCAAACTCCACACAGAAATGCCCCTGCCTGGGAATCAAATTCAGGCCTTCTTGCTGTGATGCAACAGTGCTAACCTCTTGGCCGCCATGCTGCCCACTAATTGTTTAACTTTTGCCAAATCAATGATTTGACACTTCTGTCCATTAGAAATGGGAATCTGGCTTTTCACACTGGAACAGTCTGTTTTCCACATAGCAACTCTTTTAAGAGATTGTTTATAACTTCACTACATTTTTTTTTACAACCATGATTTAATGACTGTAACAAGCAACAAAGCCTGACCCAGACAGACTGTAATGCAATGATATATAAAAAAAAAACAATCAAAACAATCCCCTGAACACAATGTGGGAACAGGTAATCAGTGACAAGACGGGGAGACTCACGTGACACAGACAACATAAACAAATATGGAGCACATGTTCTACACACAAAAGCAGAAAGTCACAGTTGCCCTCTGGTGACCCGACAGGGCAACGAACCCGGCAAGCCTGACTGATTCTTGACAGACTAAGATTTACAGCTAAGATTTTAATGCTAAAACAAAATCTGGATTGAAATGTTATTTATTTAACAAACTTCTAAAAAACTATCTAGGTATCTGTAGAGCCTGAAACGTTTTTATTACTGCCTAAAACCAGATGGAATTCAATTGTGTTTTTTCTGGTAGAGGTTGATATATGAGAGTCATGGGTTTTTTTCATGTCACACTACTGGGTATAAAAATAACCAAAGCTGACTTAGTATTGTGCTACTTTTTAAAAATCGATTGCACCACCATCAGCACACCTGCAGCCTAAAATGTTAGCCTAGTTCATTCATTCATTCTGCTTTATTCCTGGTGCCTTTCCATGGGACACTGGGTTTAAGGTGAGAATATAATCTAGAATGGATGCAAGTCTATTATTTAGGTGGAAAAAGGGAAAAGTTACTAGTAAGAAGTAACTATGTGTACAACAATCCGCATATGTGGCTTTAAAAATAAAACATATACCTATAGCTATTGTTTAGTTTGTAAATTGTCCACTGTAAAAAAAACTTTTTGTGTAAAGCACTAGTAAAAGATTAAATAATCATCTTATTTGCCCCCTGTTTCACTAGGACCCCAGTCCTCTGTAAACCCCTGACTTAAAGAAACTGCAGTTTATATAGAAATATTACTAATGGGAAAGATCCAGAATCCTGCAAACTGCAAATAAATTAAGCTCGTGGGAAAGTATAGACGGAGGAGTGTTAGCTTTTGTTAAGTTAATGCTTTGGGATCTTAGTGCTTTTCTATATGGCATGCTGTCCCTGTGTGCATAAGGGAATTGTAAGATTTCTTCTGATGCTGGTTTTGTAGCGGTGTGAATTGCACTGGTGTGCAGGACATCGTTATATCACAGCAGGTGTTTCTTATTTGGTATAAAAGTAAATATTTAAACGTTTGAACCTAAAGCTTTATTTATTTTGATTTAAAAAGGACTACTTTTATTACTGCAAGACATTACAGCACAGTAACATTCTTTTCATCGCATATCCCAGCTTTAGTCAGCCATGTGATTGCACTTTTTGAAGCAGGGAAGATAAAGGACCATGCTTAAGGGCTCAACAACCTGAAAACTTTAAAAACCTTGCTCTCAATGGTTTATAGACCGCTAAAATGCTAAATGCTAAATGCAAATGTCAATTCATCATTAAAGCATTGATGATGTTTGGCATTCTTTACAAAGTGATGTCAAGGGACGGTTATTGGTAACTTGCATCATTCTCTTCAATGGTAATCCTCTTAAGTAACATTTTGATCCTCTTAAGTTTTTTATCTATATCCTTAAAATGCTGACATACTGTAGTATTGCAAAACTGTTAACGGTCCTTAGTAAGCCGTTAGTTAGATTATTCGTTAGCAAACGTTTCAGGCCTGAAGCTGCCAAATCGGACATGGGGTTGATCTTCAACAACAAATTGATATGCAGTTTTTAATGCAATAGAAGAGAATGAGGAAATATGGACTAAAAAAAGAGGAAATAAGGCGGTTGTACTAAAATACCTTCAGTGAGCAAATATATGCAAATATATTTGCATAATTCTATAAATCAGAGGAAAGAATTCGTTTCCTTTAATTTAAATAATTATGCAAATATTTTTCTTACTTGTAATTCTACCAGCTTTGAGGTAAGTAAAGGCTGACTGAAGCATCATACTGCAGTCAGTACAAATGTGGCCTGACCAAATGTGTGACACATTATTTTGTTATTGGTTTAATTCCTGTTTACTTTAGCAAACCCCTGGTTCTTGATGGTAATTGTAGTAAATTGTTACATACTGTGAGCTAAGACACAGTACACAATTGCATAAACCTATTAAAAAAATCCATGACCATAAACATTACACTGTAAGGAGCTAAACAGAATGTTACCAGCGGTATGGGCACTTTAAGAGCCTTATGGTTGAGGGTTCTATAGCTTGGATCTACTTTGCATCCCAGGCTCTGTGGTGCTATTTCCCTGAATGTGTGCCTATTAGTATACAGTGGTGGCTCATGGTTAATGGCTTATGGTTAATGGTTAAGGCGCTGAGTTGCTGGAGACCAGGAAGAACTGGGTTCAAGCCCCATCACCGGCAAGCCCTTAACCCTTCCTGCTCCAGGGGCGCTGTAACATAGCTGACCCTGTGCTCTGACCCCAACTTACTAAGATGGGATATGCGAAGAAAGAATTTCACTGTGCTGTAAAAAAGTATATGTGACAAAATAAAGGCACTATGCTTAACCAATGCAGTCTGAGCCGGAAAAAGAACCGCATGAGCGACTGAACGAATTGTTCAAGAACAACTATTCACTATTGTCTTACACGAAAACAGGCTTTTGGCAATATGATATAATGGGTACCTTGTACCTTATAGCATCAGTATTCTGATACAATGCAAGTTCCTTAAAGAAAAATGTCTCCAGTTATGTACAATAACCAAGCTACATTGTTGTCCTGCAATACTTTATACATGCCTGTTCAGTACTTTAGAAGCATGCCGACACGGTCCCTGCTGAGACACAACACCAATTAAGGTTGGATTTGTTGCACAGGTTTGAGAGTTTTCTATAGTATTATCCTCTTGACGTGCTGTCCGGTTCTCCTCTTGAAAAACCATAGTTACATACATAACCTTTTAATAACATCATAAAGCATATTGCGACCCAATTCAGTCAATGATCACAATGTTAATTTTACGTGACATACATTGCCCTAACCCTAACCCTGCCCAGGGTGTACCCCTCCTGCCTTTTGCCCTTTTACAGACCAGCAGATCCCTGTGATTCTGAATTAGGGAATAAGCGGGTATGGAAGATGAATAAATGAATGAATGCAGGCTTATGGAAGATGCATAAATATTCCTTTTGATATGAAACCATAACTTAATTAAATATAACTCAGACTGAAAGCAAAAATCATTTTGACAAAAAAGCCCATTGAGAAGGAGGTCAGACAGGTTAGGTTAAGTTTATAGGTGATTAGATCAATGACTTCTGTGGCAGTAATCACTGCTGTCGGGTTTATGTATAAAAATGACAACAGGTTAAATAGACTGGGTTGTAAAACCTCTGTGCTATTTAAGTGAGAAAAGAAGATTATAGAAAAGTACACTGATTCAGTGTGTTTCTGCTGCTGTTTGCTCCAGGCTATGTTTATATATGTGTGTGTGTGTGTGTGTGGAGATGGAAATAGAGGGCACTTTCTTTTCTAGTGCCCTTTTCTTTCTCCTTTTTACCTTCAAGGCTGAGATGAAACAGCAGGAGGAACAGACTGAACGCTACCAATGACGTAGCCATTTTCCTCCGAGTTACACACTGTCTGCTGATGTCTCAGGAGAGCTTCTGCAGCTGCAGGCAGACTAATAAACCAATACTGATGAAAATATATGACGCAGTGCTGATAAATAAATATAAAGGAAACTAAAAATACAGTAAGGGATTGTGATGTACAATATGTAAATATAATAAAGCCTACAGCATTATTGCAGTGGTATTTTTGAGCCATCCATTCATCGTCTATACCTGCTCATGGGGGTTCAAGGGGATCTGCTGGAGTCTATTCCAGCTGTCATTGGGTGAAAGGCAAGGGGACACCCTGAACAAGTCACCAGTCCATCACAGCGCCACATACAGACAAACAACCACACATTTACACTCACTCCCACAGGCAATTTAGAATCAGCAATCAAACTAACATACATGTTTTTGAAATGTGGGAGAAAACCTGAGAACCCGGAGTAAACCCACATAAGCCCAGGGAGAACAGTCTAACTTCACACACATGGACCACAAACCTGGAACCTTCTTGCTGTGAGACAAAAAACATTAAGCCACTGTGTTGCCCAGTATTTGTGAAACAATCCTTAATTAACTTAAAACTATTTCTAAAATTTGTATATTGTACATTTCTTATAGGACAGATGCCATTAACTTGGTTTAACCCTTAAATGCTGTCCATGTTTTTGTTAGCTAGCCAATGTTTACGGGTCTGGTGGACCCACCACATTACCCTGTTAGATTACAGTTACTGAAAGTGTTACTGAAAATATTTTCTTTTTTTATTTTCTCCATTAAAAATAACCTGTGGCCAATTAGTCTTAAAAAATGCTTAAAAATAAGCATAAAATAAAAATAGTGCTATGCTCTTTATTACAGTTACTAGTATTAAATCCCACTCTATCTATCTATCTATCTATCTATCTATCTATCTATCTATCTATCTATCTATCTATCTATCCATCCATCCATCCATCCATCCATACATACATCCAATTTTACTTTTATATTTTAATAATAAAAAAAGTTTTTTAGCTATTATAAAAGCTGTGGCTAAACTAGAATTTTTACACACTGTATGTTATTTATTAACACCTGTTTATTATAACTGACTTTTTTTTCAGTGAGAATGAAGAATGATTACAGCAGATGTGTGTGTGTGTGTGTGTGTAGATGTACATCACATGCTCGGTGAAGTCCAAAGGCACACGTCTGGCCAAGCCTGTTGTCTCCCTGAGCCTCATGTGCCTGGCTTTCCTGACAGGAATAAACCGTGTGGTGGAGTATCGAAATCACTGGAGCGATGTCATCGCCGGCTTCATCATTGGAGCGGCCATCGCTATCTTTATGGTAAGATTGCACATTTGCCAGGACATTTTACTCATACTGAAATATATATTTATTTATTTTCTTAATACAGTTTTTTACTCAGTATATTCAATTTAAGTCTCTGAATAGTACAAAAAAACGCTTAATAGTATTTACCCCTGGAACCAGTCCTAGGGGTGCATCCAGCATCTGGTAATCCTTGCAACCTGGTCAGGTTCAGCTCAACATGCTGACATAGACAAAAACTGGTGCAATGCCAGTCAGGCAGTATGTCTTAGATGAAACCCCCTTTTTGCATACAGTACAAATAATGTGCAAAAATGTTGTTTGTGTTAGATGTTCTACATATTCTTTTCTAGCCAGTGACTCCAGGAGGAGTACATGCCCTTGTTCTTCAAGGTTCTTCACCTATCATGCTATAAATCCTAAGATGATTATCACAACGTCCGCTGATTTCAACAGGACAGCTGACCTTGTTTTTGCATTTTATCTGTAGAATTGATCGTACTACATGGCCTGAAGAGGTTTAGTTCCATCACCACAGGAACACAGCAACATCACAGAATTTTTGTAGGACTCAGTTCCTGGGCTACTCATGTACATAAACAATAAATTTACCGTCCTTAGGACTTGATTTAGCACTGCTCTGCTGATGAAACAGAGCTTTACAGGGACAGGATAGCTCACAGTTTGAGCTTGTTTTAGAGGTTCAGATCCCAGGTCTGCAAGAGAACCAATGCTGAGCCCTTGAGCAAAGCACTGGGGTTGTTTTTGTGAGGAATTTTTTTCACTGGTAAATCATCACATGACAACACCATTAAAAGTTAAATGTAAAGTTTAGACATTCTCTGATATTTCTGCTTTTTTAGGCCCTTAAATATCTTTTTGATCGTCTTATGGTTACACTGCATACAAAACAAACTGTGCTACAATAACATTTTAACTACATACATACACGTGTTTTTTGTTTATATGCATAAAATTACTGAAATAAGGCAAGAAAACACAGAACTAGTCGCTGAACTAGTTTTAGGAATGTTTTTAATGTATATCAACTGATATATTTGAATATATTTAATCTGAACAAAATGTTTTAATGATATTGTAATTTTCACTGAAACTGGCAGAGTGAATCACTTAAAGTCATATTAAAACTGTTCTCAACAACTGCTTTAAATAAGTGATTTCTTTTACTTTGTCTCTTGATTTTGTAATTCTTGTGAAATGTTTTATAAAAGGAAAAGCATGACTCCTGTATCTTGTACGAAAAACAGCTATTTTTTAATGCTGGTGTTGAGAAGGATAATAAACTGCTTCATCTCTGTAAAGTTGACCATAGGGCTTTGTGCTGTGCTCCATTTAAAACCATCCTTTACCATCTATTGGAACATTGCCTGTATTGTCCCTGTTTCAGTGAAAATGTTGTTTTTGTCTGGGTAATGGATGATTATGCTGTGGGACATGCAGTGCTTCATTTAGGGCAACTATTCATGTAAGAACACCATGCAAAGTTATATAAACCATTACGTATACAGCCTTTGCCAAAAGAATCCAATCGGTCTAAAATTCTTGCCTTTTTCTGTTTTTTGAAGGTGGTTTGTGTAGTGAAGAACTTCAATGGAAAATCTTTCCTAGGTGAGATACCGCCTGAGGGGAATGTTTCCAAAGATCCAGTACTTGGAGAGCCTAGGATGGAGAAATATATTGTCTCACAGGTGAAGTATTGATATAAAACTGGTTTACTGTATCATAATCACAGCAGGTGGTAGTGATTAGTGATATTTGACATGCTGGGGTTGATGGGTAATGTAGTTCTGTTTGAAATGGCTTAACTATGTAGTTCACATCACATTTTTTGTATTAAGCTGTTTTGGTTTGAACTTAATATTAACAATTAACTAAAATTTTGCTTGATATTATGCATACCAGCTCCAGTACAGCCATCATGTGTCTCATCATAAGACATTCTCATTTTCTTGAACACAGTAGGACTTTAAGTCGGCACGAATTAAGTAACCAAAACTGCATTACCTAATGCCTGTAGGTGCAGGCTCCCCTCTGGACAACACAACTCTATGCTAGCTTCGTAGGCGTCTAGTAAGGTTTATAGTGCTGTCAGTTTTTTTTTATATTGTGCTTTTTACATAATTTAAATAGTTCCTGAGATGTTTTGCGATTGATTTTGTGTTCTGTCTCTGTCCCACCACGTCCTCTGTTACTTGCTGTGAGGTATTTATATTCATAGTTACAAGTTTAAAAAGAAAAAACACAGCATAAATTAATTTGCAGTAATTAAGTTCCTTAATCCTTAAATAAGATGAGACGTGCTACAAAATAAAATACTACATGGCTACATGGTGATATAATAAACAATAGAATTAACACCCAAATACTGAGGCAAGACATACTAGAGTTATTTCTCTTATAATAAAATAACCCTAAAACAGGTGCCATTATAAACTCCCTTTTTACCACAGGCTAATGTTGAATTTTACTTTGTTTTGTTCCCTTGGCACTACACATTGTTCAGCATTAACCAAAGGGGTGTTAAATGTTATAAACAGTTTTGATGACCATACTCTTTCTATATCTGTCCTAGTAACTTGGAATATTTATAGTTATATATCCAAAAAACTTTACAGAATCTTTACAGCTTTAATTTCTTAAATTTTAATGATGTGGAGAAAAGAAGGGGGTGGGAAAAATTCCAGACTCCAGACGCCTGGAATGTAAAAGCGCTGTATATGCTGACATGCTACCAACAACGCTATTGTGCTGACTACTACATTTTTCAATGAAAACTTCCCTAAGGCTACATATGTGACCCCGATTTCCCAAGTGAATGAGACGCAGCATTGAAAGCATTGACATCTCCCTGCATGTCTTGAAGAACTTAATTGGACCAATTAGAAAGCAATACGTAATTTGCATGGTGCATCGCAGGCGGGGTGACATCATCAACCGGGAAGTACAAAGGAGAGCATCCAGCTATGGTACAGCAGGCTTCGAGCTCTTGTTCCACCTGCCACCACGCTTTCCTTCCAGGCCCTTTTGACGGAAGTGGGGGTGAAGGGACACAAAATAGAAACACAAGATTATCTTCCTTGGTCTGGGTCTCTATGCGAGATCTCACCTCGTGGAGTTTTAATGATGATGAAAACCGGGGGATCTGGTCAATGATATCATGATATCCTTAAGCCGTGAAGGACTTAAATCCTGCACCACCTGTAAAAAAAAAACACAAAAAAGCCTGAGTAATAACATGTAAAGGCTTGTGTAAAATTTTCTCATGAATATCTGAATGATTAAGAGTTAACTGGGTAAAAGTGTTGTGGTCAAATGAGACCAAAATGAGCTCTTCGACATCAACTCAACTCGCCATGTTCGGAGGTGGAGAAATTCTGCCTATGACCTCAAGAATATCATCCCCACTGTCATTGGAAATGTTTTGGGGGACAACTTCATTGCATCAAATGTACGCTGGATGGGGTAATGTACTGTCAAATCTTGGGTGAGAACTTCCTTTTCCCTATTCCAGCATGAAATTGACCCAAAACACCCAGCCAAGGCAACAAAGAAGTGGATCAATAAGCAGCACATTAAGGTTCTGCAGTGACCTAGCCAGTCTCCAGACCATAATCCAATAGAAAATCCGTGGAGGAAGCTGAAGGCCAATTGTCAGCCTCGACATTGAGAGGATCTGCAAAAAGGAGTTGGACAAAATCCCTCCTGAGATGTGTACAAACCTTTTAGACCAACTACAAGACCTCGGTGATTGCCAGCACGGGTTTTGCCACCAAGTACTAAGTCTTGTTTTGCGAAGGGGTCAAATACATATTTCAGTCATTGAAATCAATTTATAACTTGTTGGAATGCAATTTTCTGGATGTTATTTCATCTTCCACTGTTAGAATAACCCTTCTATTGAAATAGCCAATGTTTGAATGTTATTTCTTTATGTTTGTGAGTGTCTGTGTGTGTGGGAAGGGGGACTTCGATGATAAGAATAGCCTTATTAATCATATTAATCATAAAAATACATATAAAAACCTGATATTGCTAATTGTTATATATTTTTTTTAACGATTCGTTTGTACTTCTAACTCCTCCTCAAACAATAAATAATTGCATTCTGGTGAACGGGTAAAGCATAGCTTATGTAAATGAGATGTAACATTTTCTGCACTTTCACCAGAGCATGAGTAATTAGATTCATTTTTCAAGTATTAACATGATTTGACTCAGAAGCCATACTGCATTATTCTTCAAGCGACTGCATGCGTATATGTAGATTTGCTCCCATACCACAGAGCAGTTTTAAAAAGAACCAATAAAAAAACTGTCGGGATTAACTCCCTGTCTCAGGACCGAGCTATCTTTATTTACCCTCATTTAATAAAACTCAGAGGACTTTGTACTGCAATGTTCATTAGGCTAGTAGAGAAAGCAGCTCTTACTGTGTACTCGTATGATGAATAGATCAATGTGACATCCCCAGAGTCATTTTGGATTCATATTAGGGTGAGGAAAAGGGCATTTAGAGGAAGCAGCAGGCAGTTCATCAAGATTATCCTAGTGCCGAAGACAAACTGTTTGTGCCTCCAAGTACATGGCTAGCATTCACTCCGTAATGTGTTACGTCAAGGTTACGCCGTTTATCTTAGGAATTGAGTGTGGGGTGAACTGTGGTAATGTCTTAAAAAATTTATTTATTAGTTAATTTATTTATTTATTCATTCCACTACTGATGACCAATAAAGACTTATACATAATTAAAAAGCAATAAGAATAGAATATTAACCTTCCTGTTGTCCCAATTTAAATGTTTTTATACTAGAAATATAATTTTATTTATTTATTTATTTTTTTAAAGTAATTTTTTATGTTTATTTTATGCTTGTTATGAATGATGTTGTAACCCAAAATTGAGTTACTTTTGTATTTCATGAAGTATAAACAATACGAGGGTTAATTAAGTGTCTGCTGATCTAAAGTAGTTGAAGTAAATAGACTTAAATTTGAAGTTTAATTTGTCTCAAATATATTTAGATTTATGTTTTATGTAATTTTTTATTATTAGTGGACAAAAATACCAGGCTGTGTTTTACACCATTAACAATTCATTAAAATTATGTTTATTGTTTTTAATATGTATTAAGCAAATGAAGTGGAAGATACTAAACAGTCTTCAAAAAAATCCTAATCCTATTTTAACGCTAGATCCTAACCCCATGGCTAACTCTAAACCTTAACCCTTCAACCTAGACAACAATAAACAACACATTAAATGCAAACATTAATAAAGTTTTGCAAATTAGCAAGTCTATTTTATACCATGAACTACATAAGGCATTCCAACATTTGGGTGGTCATTTAAATTACCTAAATCATTTAGAATCTAACCAATCGGAGGGATTTATAAAATTATGACAGGAACTACTGATTTACTGAACGTTAAATATATATTGCCGTACATTTGCACCTCTGGGAGGAAATTTGGTTTGCTGTAAATGTGAATGTAAATATGCATAACAAAAGTTCAATTTTATTTATTGACCAACAGTTGAATTTGTTTATCATCCTGCTTAGGGCAATATATACTCAAAATATATAGTATATTTTTGATATCTATATTATATTTTTGATATAGAGTATATTTTTAATATATAGTATATGCAACTGTGGAAATAAATTAGTGTGCTCTATAAGTTAGATGCACTACATGAAGTGAAGGTTACTGGATGATGTCTGAGGCTGAGACTAGTGTTTAGGTTACATGTGAGTTTTAAAATCTAGCCTGGATTAAGGCAAAGAAGTGATTATCATAAAAATAATATCAATAAAAGTATAACATTATGTAAATTAATTTTCTGTTTTGTTTTTAGAGTCCCATTACCTACGCTGAGGTCACATGACGGTGACATCATCAGAAGGTCCCAAAAGTTTTCTTGTTGACTAACAAGTACAAATGTTATAGGGATTTTTTTTAATCTTAAATTTCTGCAGCACTTAAACTCAGAACAAACCCAGATTTTCCGTATCTTGTTCTTTTACCAAATGTAGAACATAATTCCTATTTTTATAAAAATGACCTGTTTGTATCAGCGTCCTTGAATTCCCAGTAACAGGAAGTAATGTTGCAGTGCAACGGTATGTGTAGTGCATTTTCTGTTGTCATTCTGAAACCAATTGGTCATAAGTGTTGTGATATGCTGTGTGTTACATTACATCTCTTCATTGGTGAATTTATTTTACTGTCCATAAATGGATGAGGTAATGAGTGTTACATAAACAAACCCTTGACTGGAGCAATACTTAAATTAGGATCATTCTTTTGCACCGTGGATTGTTGTTATCTGTATTGTTGTCAGTGTCTGTAATGACGGCTATTATTTTCTTGGTTGTCTTAAAATAATAAATAAAATGTTATGTAAGAAATAAAGTATAATGAGGGTGTGCCGTTACGGGAAATATCAGGGTGTGTTAAGTAGCTTTTCTCATTAAAATGGATCTTAAGTTGTTTTATTTTCCTTATAATACAAAATTTGTCAACAATATGTATTTTATTTATTATCTAACAAATGTCATCATACTTGTTGTCTGTTTATAGCTACGTATATTACAGAACGTCTATGAAACAAGTCATTTCCTGTTATCATTTATGTAATAGCACTTAATTAAGCCACAGGGGTCACAAGCCAGTGACTTCGGTGCCAGTCCCAAGCCTGGATAAATAGAGAGGGTTGTGTCAGGAAGGGCATAAAAAATTTTCCGACGTAAAAATTTGCCAAATCTAAATATGCGAATCATCCGTCAGAATTTCATACCGGATCGGTTGAGGCCCAGGTTAACAACGACCGCCACCGGCACTGTTGACCTACAGGGTGCCGGTGGTAATTGGGCTACTGTTGGTCAAAGGAGGAGAGGAGGTGGAGATGTGAATAGAAACGGGGACATGAAGTGAGTGAAGAAGATGTAGAGAATTGGGTTAGGTGGACTCCGATGATTCTCTGTGGCGACCCCTAAAAGGGAACAGCCGAAAGGAGAATAAGATTTATGTAATAGCACTTATTAAATTTTGTTCATTTACCATTCTGTGTTGATTTACATTTACAGCATTTGGCAGACACCCTTATCAAGAGCAACTTACATTTATCTCATTTATACAACTCAGCAATTAGGGGTTAAGGGTCTTGCTCAGTGGACCAACAGTGGCAACCTATAGGTGCTAAGAAGCTAATCCACAATATTCCGGTTAGCAGTCCAACACCTTAACCACTGAGCCACCAGCTCCCTTTTTATTAAAAGTAGTAAGAGAGCTTGAAGCTAACTCTTCTTTTAAGCCGGCCCCCTTAACTCATTTTTACATCTTTTGTTGAACTTTTGTTCATCTAAAATATCAGTCGTGTAAATCCCTATTTAAGTTGTTGCTGTAGAAATGATCCTAGAAATGATTGTACATTAGCAGCAGTCCTTATCCAAAGCCACTTACATTTATCTCCCTGTTATACAACTGAGCAATTGGGGGTTAAGGGCCTTGCTCAGGGGCCCAGCATTGGTGGCGTTGGGAATTGAACCCGGGTTGGTAGTCCAACACCTTAGCCACTGCGCTACAACTTTTAGAGAAAGAACGGTTAATGTAAACATTGCAGCCAGAACTACTGTCTAACAGCTAAACATAAATTAACACCTTCCGACCAATCAGATTTGAGTTGTGACGGATAGCTCCTGTTTAGCAAGCAGCACTGTCAGACAGATTTGGTTTAACATTTCCTGCCATGTGAAAAAAGTAAAGCTAAAATTGATTTTAGTGTCATTGTAAGAGACAGCGGCTTAGCCAGGACCAGTACAATTAATTGACAGGGGATTAAAGAACTCACAAAAGATTAGACACACTCAGATTTTGTCCCCGCTGTCCAATCACTCGGTGTGTTTATGTCCTCTATAAGGTCCACTTAAATGCTAGCCGACGTAGTTTTTATCACTCAAGCCTTGTCAGACCATCTGCACTTTACTTCTAAATGAGATCTTTACCTTTGAGACAGATCTTGCTGTGACAGAGCTGTTTATCCTTCTTTATGTGTCACACTCACGTCCTGCAAGGCCAGCGCATAGTTTATTGGTTATCTCTGTCTAACAAGGTTATGTTTTATGTTAGACTTTAAAAATTAGGTTTGAGAGAAACCTTTTTTTTTAGAAAAAAACTAAAAAACTAAAAATTGAACAGGAGATGTTAGAAATAGGCAGGTCCATAATCAATATCCTAGAAAAAATGGGCCAAAAACAGCAAGATAATCAACAGAAACAGGAAAGGCAGACACGATGTTCTCCTAAACTCAGTAATCAACTATATTTAAACCCAACACATACTGTGTATATTTTTAACTACATTATACATGCATTTTTTAAATAATTAGTTCGATCATCTCTTATATAACGGCGTGTTTTTTTCATTAAATCCATTTAACACAAATTAACATGAATTAAGTCAAGACTGAAATAATTAATTCCAAAATGATGCAAATAACATTTACGTTTATAGCATTTGGCAGGCGTCTTTATCCAGAGCGACTTAGATTTATCTCTTTTATACAACTGAGCAATTGGTAGTTAAGGTGGCTCAGCGGCTCAGCATTGACGTCGTAACTTGACGTTGCTGGAACTCGAACCCACAATCTTCTGGTTAGGGGTCCAACACCTTAACAACTAAGTCACCACTTTTACATAAAAAAAACAATTTGTTTTAACAATTTTGTTGTGAACATTAAAAAATAACAATGTGAATACTTTATACTTAATAATTTTATGCAGATTCTATTATTTCTATCGTTTTAGATTTATTAAAGAAGTAAAGTATATATTTTTTCCCACTGTTAATAAAACCTGTTCATATCATTCAGTTAATGTTATTTATAGTTTGTGTTCATATTTTAACTTAAATATATATATAGTCTATTGGCCAAAGTTGGACATCTCATCTCATCTCATGCATAAATTTATGCATGTGCCTCAGACTCCCAGAGCTCTATGAAGACATGGTCTGCCAAGGTTGATGTGAAAGAACTTAAATGTTTTGCACAGAGCCTTGACCTTAACCCAAAAGAACCCCCTTTGGAATAAATAAACGCTGACTGCACCCCTGACCTCCTCATCCAACGTTACTGTCTTATTTTACTAATAGAATCAAAAAGATCTCAAGTTATATATTAGTCATCACATTTTTGCTTAATTTCTCATTACTAAAATCACAGCTTAGTGATGTACACAGGAAATGAATAGCTGCCTATTACTTGGACAACATATGTGAACATAGGGGCGGATTTAACACTCTTGGTTTAACTCATCAGTTAGGTGTTGAGAAAGATTAGCAACTTCACACGCTCATAAGTAATAAACAATCCATCCAAACCAACGATCTATCAACCACCAAAAAAAACCCTGTATAACAAACAAAAATAAAAATATATATTAAAAAAAACCCCCATTGGATTCAACTGTATGCATTTAAGTGGCACATCGGTACAAAGAATTATTATTGAAGGTACATTAGGTTTTAACCTCATAAAACGCTTTAATTAAACTCTCTTTTTTAGCAGTTATTCTTTTTATAATATATGGAATCTCTACTACTTAACAGCATGAAAGTAACAAAATCGCAAAGCAGATCACCAAGAGGTCAATTTGTATTGGTCTTTTTGCATAAAAGCATTTTCAAAAAATGAGAAACTGTGTTTGTGTGTGTGTGTGTTTGTGTGTGTGTGTGTGTGTGTGTATTTAAATGAGGACATTTGCCTTGCCTTATATGTAAATAACCTTTACAATTGGTTGACTTCTTGTTATAGATAGATTATATAGATAGACTTGTTGTTAAATAATTGTTTTATCCCTAAGTGTGTCCTGCCTCGAACCCAGTGTTTATTTGGATCTACATCCACCCCCAACCAGCCTTAAGCAAAAATGAAATATAAATAAATCAATGGAAGACTTTTGGCCCAGACTGTAATAATAATCAGCAATTTGATTATTATAAACATGACTAATACTAACTAAATAATGACTAAGCATACAAAGCTTCCTATAGCTACGTCAGTATGTAAAGAAGTGACGCCATAAAAAAATGCATTCTAAAATAAATATTATTATTGCTAACTTTTCAGCATTTCTGTCCTATCAGACCCTAAAAGCTGGTTTATAATGAGCTAAAAATAACTCCAGACACGTCTTCAAGCCAATCATTTATGAGAAGAGTTTTAAATGCCTTAAAGGGCCATCCGGCACAAGGAGACGCATTAAAGTAGATTTTTATCCTGAGGCTGGCTGAGTTCTTTCACAGAGTTTCAAAGATATCTGGGCTCTCCTGAGCATCCATGACACCAAAGGACAGGAAGAAAAAGAAACATAGAGAAGAATAAAAGCCTGGAGCAGTGAGGCTATCCTATCTGCCTGTCTTCCTGAATCGCAGGAAAATCTCACAGCTACAAATGCAGCCTTTTACAATGGATGAATGGATTTGAATGGAGATAAATGGAAAGCTCCAGAGACTAGCACTTTCTGTACAGCATTACCTTCTCTGTTATTGATTACAGTCTTCCTGTTATCTATTGTTCATCTGGTTCAGTGATGATAAAATAATTGTTTTTCATATACTGTTAATTAGATGGTGTCAGGATAAAACACTTTCAGAGCTTTTAAACACTAACGCTTTCAGGTTAGGATGGTGTTAATTGTGTGCCTTAATCATTACCTATGAGTCTAACAATGGTCGTTTTTGGATAAAAATTACAACAATAAAAGGACATCTGTGTATCTTTTTCTCCAGATGAACCTTGAACACTAATTTCGGATGCCTGTTTCATAAAGAGATTTAGTGCAAACTGAGTATCATTCATTCTTTCAGTACATTCATTTATTGTGCACAATTCTGTCACACAGAGACCGTCTAAAAATTAAAAATAGCATGCAGTTTTATTCACAGGTGGTTACATTTATACTTCAGGAAAGGGAGTGCCAGAGTGCAATTTTTTTTGCCATATCACCAAATGTTCTTATTTGGGCGGCAACCTGCGGCTCCGACGCCATCCCTGAAATTTATACGAACATGAAAAAGTATACATTAGAAGTCCTGTTGATCTTCAGATTCACACACGTATGTAAGCAGGTCTTCTCAAATATATAAACCATATAAAAAACAGACATCGTTTGTGCCTCACAGACAACAGTTTACAATCCTGTGTGAAAATAAAGGTGACGTCTTATAGTCCTGATATGGAGACCCTGTGTGCTGAGGTTTAGGAGTAAACATCACATTGGCCAATAAATATTTTTAATTGGCTAATATTTTGCAAATAAATATTTTACATTATATTCAGGTTTCAGCTGACTGTGCGCTCTGGAGCGGACTAAATTTTGGTTTGCACTTTTGGTTTGCTGCAAGTGGATTATTTAAGTTTGGTTTTATATTAAATAAGTACAAGGATGACTTAAATAAAAACTGATTCATTTTAGCGTTTTACAGAATTTATGTCTTTTGTTGCATGCAGGCAAAATGTTTGCTGTAGTATTTCGTAGTATTAAGTAATTATTAATGTAGTAATAATTTTATAAATACAAAACACAATAGTTTTTAATACATTGCATAAAGGTAATAGAGGTATATGCAATGTTATCTGTCAAAAAGACTTTGTGGTTCTGGATGCTTTTTTTCTGTAGGAAACTGTCTCAAATGGCTCTTTGAGTGTTATAGGTTGCCGACCCCTGTTCTAGACAGTCAATTAGCTATATCTATAATTTCAACCATAATTAAAGAGAACTAACATTCTGCTCTAAATACAAAAGCACAAGAAAAAAAACTTTATTTACCCTGTAGATTTGCAGAATGAAACGGCAGTTGGAGATATTATGATGTTATAAAAGAAAAAAAGAAATAAATGAAAATCACAATTTAATGCTTTAATTGGTTTTCTTTATCAAACAGAAAATCAACTATTACATTTTAATATTCTTCCAATGATTCATACAATTCACCTACTGCACAACCATACACACACCACTAGCTTTTAATTTAGCATTTCGATTTCCAGATCTGCCTTTTTGATTTGGTGGTCCAAGTCTAGAATAGCTTTGTTGTTTATTATAATACTTAAAAAATAAAAATCCGTCTACAGAACTGGAAACTGAAAGTACAGTAGAACATAGTTACATGAATTATACAGAGTTTACTGAACTGTGTTCAACTGTGCTTAACTGTGCAGCAGAATTTAATGCATCTTCCTCCTGCTGTTCTTCCACACTCTGGCAGTAGGGGAGAGATAAGAATGTCAGTTTTTACTTGGAAATAAACTTAAATTCTATATGTTTTCCCAAAAACACAATGTGAAGAAATGTGTGGGTTTAGATAGTTTGTTGTGTAGACATTATATTAATGTTATCTTTGTAGGCCTCTCTGTGTCAGAGGAGATTTCATTTCCATCATCCTGTGAAGATTTGCTAAGATTATTAAATATTAAAACCTGGTCATAATTTATGATTTATTTTGTAGGCTACAGGTACTACAACTTGTGTTAAAAAGTCTTTAAATAACCTCAAAAATAAAAAAAAACTGAGCAAAAGAAAAGCTAAATAAATGTAAAAGCTAAATAAATGTAATTCATATATTTTTTATAAAATAAAAGGAAATAAATCTATTTAATGTTGGTCGCCTGGATATTCATCATGTAAGTATTTTTCAATAAGTGCAACATTTTTAGAGAAAATGAAAATGTATAAAATATAAATGAGATATTAGATGAATCAACTTTGGCGATTAATCATTTATTCATTCATCTTTTATACCCTAATTCGGAGTCACAGGGATCTGCTGGAGGCTATCCCGGCCGTCTGTAAAAGGGTGAAAGGCAGGAGGGGTACACCCTGGACAGATCACCAGTCTATCACAGGGCCACACACACTCACACTCACTCCTATGGGCAATTTAGAATCACCAATCAATCTAACATACATGTGGGAGGAAACCAGAGTACCCAGAGTAAACCCACACAAGCATGGGGAGAACATGTAAACTTCACACTGAAAGGCTTGTGTAGTGGGAATCCAACCCTTCTTGAGGCAACAGTGCTAACCACTAAGCCAGCATGCTGCCTGGCGATTAATCAGCTGACTGATATAAACTATATATATATATATATATATATATATATATATATATATATCTATATATATATATATATATATATATATATATATATATATATATATAAAACAATATATCTGATAAAGAGTAGGTATAGATGATTGCTTTCATATAGATGCAGATGAAACAATATCCAAGGTTCTTTAATTACAACCTATTTCTATAGAAATCGCTTTCCACAACACTTTATGTCATACATTGCCAGTGTCTTTCTTTTAGACATCAGTTTATTTTAACAGTTACAGTCTGTGTCTCCCTGCTAGTGCAGCACGTCTGTATGTCTGCATACACATGTCTGTGTCTGTATCTAATACTGAGGAAATAACCGGGTGTCAGACAGTAGCCTTGGCTGTATCAGAAGGACAATCTGAACAAGACTGTCCAAAATGCTTGGATTTATAGCTCTGTCTGGTAGCCTGAACACTGGCTTTAAATAGCTCCTAAAGCTCAGACATGTGTTTACTGGCTCTCTGGTTTACTGGTTCTCATTTTAGAATCTTACTGGCCATCATTTAAATAGTCATCAAAAAATGAGCTGATGTCATAATAAAGGTAGGCAGTGTATTTATGCTACAAAACGAGTTCAGTTCCAGAGTGTGAAAGAAAAAACAAACAAACTTGATTAAAGCTTTTAAACAAATAATTAATCAAAGCTTCAATCAAACATCATGTTCTGCTGCATGCTGATCTCATACATTTTTAAAAGCACCTCTCCTGTGAAGACTTGAACCGTAAGCAGATGTACTACATAATTTATCCTGCATGATGTGTCAGTCAAGCTGAGCCCGAGATGTAAAAACGACAGGAAGTAGCATAACAAAACTAGAACCAATTGATTGTTGGTCTACGTTTATTTATCTTCTTTCAGTCAAAGGAAAGTATGGTCTTAATAGGGAGAGAAGCAGATGGAGAATAAGAATGTTGTCATAAACCCGTTAATTAACCTGATCCGCATCTCTGGAATTATAAACTGTTAACATGCTGATGCCAAGACTCGTTTACAGCTTGCAGCATCCAACATGTCCGGCATCCAACATGTATATATACTATATATATATATATATATATATATCTATATAGAGAGAGAGAGAGAGAGAGAGAGAGAGAGAGAGAGAGAGAGGGAATTTTAATACTTTAATAAATTTGAATTTACCCCCAGTTCATCAACCTACCCCACACTCACAAACTGCCCCTCCTACTGGGGGAAAAGAAGGAGAGTTGCATTTTAGCAGGGCAGTACGTCTCCGCTTGTCACATACTGAGGGACAGTCAGTAACACACACATACACACACACCACACACACACATGCACACACACACACACACACAGCCCTGTTTGTCCCATATACCTTTATTTATCTCACTACTGTCTTTTTCTCTGTTGTTTTTCTGTATATTTTTTATATATTTTCTGTATATTTTTGTCTTTAATTTGTGTTTTTGTTTCTTTGTGCTTTGGCAAAACTGTAACGTAAATATGGTCATGCCAATAAAGCCTTTTTTGACTTTGACTTTGAGGGAATATTAATACATTTTTTAGCATTATTTGGTTTTTAGGTAAGTAGCTTTGTATGTCGTAAAGCCTAGATAGATCCTGAGCTGAAATTTGCATCTTCTTTTCACGTCTGTGTGGGTGTCCTCAGATTCCTTGGCTTACTTTAATCCAGGCCCCAACAAGGATAAATCGAATTACTACATTTTTGCCTTTACAGTGCAAGTGATTTCATATTGCCTTTGCCAGTGTAGTTGTAGTTGTCTAATAACTGCATGCATCCTAGCGCTTTCCTTTAGGTACTCTCTGAAGTATATTCATAATCATTACCATGCAAGCGATCTGCCGTACAGGGGCACGTTTCATGCAGTTACATATGCATAGCTGTGCTTGGGCTTTAGCGAGAGGCTGAAGAGCAGAGGAACAGCTGATGGATCCATCAGGGGGGCAAAATCCAGATGGCAGATAAGAATAAAGATGTCTGATCTCCTCTAGCTTTTAATGATCTAGCACACACTTGATACCACAGAGAAAAAAAATCCATACAATTTAAATAATTTAACCTTCTAGGTTTGTTATGCTTTCAAAATAAACCTAGAGCTGAAAGGTTCAGTGAACTTGATGCATTCTTTCACAAATTAACTGTATGTATGAAAACAGCATAGGCAATCAAATAATTTAACTCTGTCTTTACAACAGCCAGTAGAAATACTTGAGAAGTAGCATTAGACCAGAAGACTGTGGGTTCAATTCTCAGCATCTCCAAGCCTCTACTGATCAAGGCCCTTAATTAAATTCAAAAGTAGAAAAAAAAATTGTAGGTCTTTCTAAATACCAATAAGGGGGCAGGGTGGCTCAAATGGTTAAGGTGCTGAGTTGTTAATCTGAAGACCAGAAACACCTGGGTTCAAGCCCCACCTCCGGCAAGTCAACCACTGTTGGGTCCTTGAGCAAGACCCTTAACCCTTCCTGCTCCAGGGGCGCTGTATCATAGCTCTGTACGCGTACCTTACACAATGTCAATGAATTGAATATAATATAATATACTATATAAAGGTCCCCTATTACTACTTTGGAACAAAAACCTTTAAAGCACCAAAAAAAGAGTATTGGTTAAAGAATACGTTGTTTAAGGTGTTGGTTTACCAATCCGAAGATTGTGGGTTCGATTCCCAGCTCCCCCAAGCCATGTAAAAACCACTGTCCACACATACTGTTTTAATTCCCTTTTACCAGGCCCCTGAGTTTTAATTCCCTTTTACCAAGGCCCTTAACCGCCAATTGCTCACTTGTATAAATGAGATAAATGTAAGTCGCTCTAAATAAGGGCGTCCGCCAAATGCTGCAAATGTAAATGTAAAAACCAGAACAAAAAAAAACCCTTTTGAGCTGTGAGATGCAAACTCCACACATACAGATCTCGGTAAAGGCAAGATCTCAATTAGAAACAGACTTCATAGATTAATGAGACTATTGGAATGAGATACTCACTGAATCAAACTCAATTGTTTTAATTCACCCATAAAAAAAACATTACAATAATCTAACCTTGAGATCATTAGCGCATAAATTAACGTTTCTGCTTTTGACATTTAGACGTCGCAATTTAGATTTATTTAAAAAAAATTAACACCTTTGGGAGGAACTGCACCACAGACCTGATGTTAGTGCCTGATCTCATTAATAATATTCTAGCTGAATGAACACATATCTCACATTCAAGCTCCAGTTGTGGCAAACCTTACTAAAAGAGTGTAGCTTAATGTAACCACAAAATAGGGAGGAAATCTCAGATGATATGTTTCAAATCACATATGATTGTGATGGTCAGGTGTCCACAAACTTTTGGAAATATAGTGTATGGGTTGCTTAAAAAATATTTCTCTGATGATCCAAGAACTTACTTTTAAGCATTAGATTAGATTAGATTAGATTAGATTTAATTTTATTGTCATTGTGTAAGGTACCATGTACAGAGCCATTGAAATGCATGGGTTTATTTACTACAACAGACAGCTAGCATGGATCACCAGAGTATTGTTCATTATCTGAAGTGATCTAGCATGTCTTGACATTCAAAATAACCTCAACGCGTCCTTCTGCGTCTCAGGCGGGATCTAAAAAGAACCTAGACAATCCGTCATGAGCTGGAATCTGATCTGACATCTTCCTGATCTGATCTACAGTTTATTAAGCCGGGAGTGTGGCACAGGAGAGATCATGACACATTTAACACCTGCAGTTAAAGTCCTCAGGATAATGGACTGGGTTGATGATGAACTCTGTCTTTATTTCTCTCCTCTGTCTCTCATGCACACACACACACACACACCCACGCTTACACACATAAACACAAATACAGATGCACACGCTGCTGTGTGCAGGACCCTGGAATCAGTGCTAATTACCACACATTATCAGGACTTCACACAGCTGTTAGGAAGGCTGTTAGGACACACACACACACACACACAGTGCACTAGAGGTAATAGCATGCATTGTCTGTAATCCTAAACGCTACATCACTATTACCATTTGTCTGTTCGGTGCTTAATAAAATTTGGTAAGATTTGGTAAAGACTTTATTGTTTATTTGCTTAGACTTTCATCACTTACCAGAAACCTTTGCAGAAAATCTGGTGGATACCAGCTACCAATGTTATAGAGGAAGGCTAGGAGCTGTTCTAGACCTTGTCTGTCATTCCGACCCCACTATAAATCTCTACTATCAAACTACTAAACTTTTATTGAAAGTATAATTTTGACTTTTTAAAATAAAAATTAAAACGCAATAATGTGAATAAAGAAATTGATCCAAGTTTATTTTTTAATAATTTCCTGTGCTATTCTGTGTGTGCATTTAAAAGTCAGGGGAAAATGGTGGCTCATGGGTAAGGTGTCAGATTACCACCCTGAAGATTGTGGGTTTGATTCCCAGCTCTACCAAGATACCACCATTTGGCTCCTGAGAAAGGCTCTTAATTGCTCAGTTGTATAAAAGAGATAAATGTAAGTCACTCTGGATAAGGACATCTGCCTGAATGCTGTAAATGTAAATATCAACCCTTTGTTAGAAATGCACCAGTTTTGATTTTCCGAGATGTCAAAAAAAAATCACATTTATAAAATGTCTCACAATGCGTAGGTTATATAAGTTATAGTCTGTTCTTCTTAAAAATTCTTTAGCCTGCATTAATGCATTTAATGTGTACAGTGCAGAGATAGGGGGTGGCCAGTGCTGGGCAGGTAAAATGTAATTAAAAATTAATTAGTTATAGTAATTAGTTACTTCTCACAAATAGTAACTAAGTGACATCATTATAAGAGTGAGTAATTCCAGGGAGGCAACTATTTTGTTACTTTAAAGAAAGAAAAAAATCAAATATGTCAAATATTATTGCCCCAAAATTAAATAGGCTACATTACTGTAATGGACACTAAATGGAAGAAATGATTGTTATAAAACATGTGTTGACATGTGATGTTGTGAGTTGCTTTATTAGATTAGAATTACCTGCCACCAGCGTGGAGAGACTCTTTCTTCCTAGTCATAAGTTGCACCTTACATGAACAGTCTTGCCTTTTACATCAACCAGAGAAAAATAGTGTTTAAACTTCCAGTTTGTGAAAGTTACCCTTAATCTCATTGGACTTGCCCTTGCTCATGTAGTATGTACTTAGTATGTACTGTGTGGAGTTTGCATGTTGTCTCTGTGCTTGCGTGGGTTTACTCCGGGTACCCCGGTTCCCTCCGACAGATCAAAAACATGTGTTAGGTTGATTGGTTATTCTAAATTGCCTATAAGACTGAGTGTGTGTGTGTGGTTGTTTTTCTGTATGTGATGGACTGGTAACCTGTCCAGGGTGTACCCCTGCCTTTTACCCACTGACAGTTGGACTCCAGCAGAACCTCTTGATATAGATAATGGATGAATGAATGGATGGATGGATGAAAACATACAGGTTTTGAACAAGACAATGACAAACAAACATAATATCAAAATTTGACAAAACCAAAAATATGATATCTTGAAATACAGGGTTTTTGTATAAATACTTATCAGGGTGAAACGGCGCACAGGTGAGGGTGTTTGGGACAATGCGCTCTGTCGGCATAATTGACACACAACATGGGGCAGTGATGGTTCAAGTGGTTTCTGGGTTGCGAGTCCCAGCAATGCCACTGTTGGACCCCTAACTCTCTCTCTCTGCTCCAGAGACACTGTCTCATGACTGACCACATGTTCTGGCCTCAATTTCCAAAGCTGGGATATGTAAAGAAAAAGAATTCCATTGTGCTAAAATGTAATGTATGACAATAAGCCTAAAATAAGCCTAAAAACGCTTAAATCTTAAAATTAATAGAAAGGAGTGGACTGAAGGCTGGAGGAAACTGAGGAAGATGAGGATTGGGTTCTGCAGATAGTCTAAATTTGTTAGCTGACCTGAGTATGTTTATTATCGGGTAAAATTTGGGTCCTATGTCCTGTCTTGATTAACAAACAGACATTACTTAAGTATCTTGTTACGACTTTCTTTGTGTAAATCAAATCTTTTCTCCGTAACATGCAGATGCTATCAGCTAGACTTGAATCCATTTTTCATGTCATAAATATTCATCCTTGCAGTTTGTTTGGCTTTGAGTTTGCTCTTTATACTTATTCATTTGCAGTTTGCTAACCCAAGGAGCTAATTATGCTGTCTAGTCTTTCCTGATTCCACCCACGCAGTGCATTTATTCTATTGTGCTGCACTCGATCATGCATTTTGCATTGCATTGTCTGGAATCGTGCAGTGTGACTTGCAGATAAAACGGAAAAACAACATTTCTTGAATATCTTTATGATTAAAATAGCAGTCAAATACTTGTTTATTCCCATAAGCTAAGAGGTTCATTGCACAGCACACTTATTTATTAGAGTGTGTGTGTGTGTGTGTGTGTGTGTGTGTGTGTGAGAAACTTGACATTGCCGGCAGAGATAACGTGATCTCTATTGATCTCAACACTGGACCTCCATCTTTCTTTGGGTCCACTTGATTGCACATCCCTCCTCAAGCGTTAGTTTTAAACATACAGAGGAGCAACAATGTCACTTTATCTCGCTTTGTAGACAGCTCAGACACTCCTGATTCAATCACTTCAAACCTACAGGGGGACTGGTCGAGTGCTGTAGAAATGGGACATGAGGACTCTAGTTAAGACAGACTTGAACGGTTTGTCAGGATAAAATCAAATTCTCAAATTTTTTTTTCGTCACATACACAATCATACACAGTACAACCTATAGTGAAATACGAACGTCCGAATTTTAAAAAGTATTACAAATAAATTATATAAAAAAGGATTACAAATTCTATGAAATAGAATAAAATATGATAAAAATAAAAATATACTGTGTATTGTACAGTTAACTGTGTGTACATATATAGTGACTGTGTATATGTAAAGTGACTCATTAAATATAATGTGTGGTTGTGTGTATAGTTCTAGTGAGTGTGTGGGTGAGTATGAGCCCAGAAGAGTCCCGGTTAAAGGTGTTCCCCTGGTTGAGGGCCCGAATGGCCTGCGAGAAGACATTCCTTTTTATTTTCTTTGTGTTTGCTTTCAAAAAGTGAAAGTGCTTCCCTGACCCCAACAGAGAAAAGAGTCCATTGTTGGAATGACTGAGGTCCTTCGCTATCTCTTGGCCTTGGTCCAGCACCGATTTCTGTAGGTCATGGAGTTCAGTGCGGATGGTACGTTCTGCTGATCGCACCACCCTCTGTAGAGCTCACCTGTCCTGTTTGATGCTGTTATTGAACCAGGTTGTGATGCTTTCCATGGATGGTGCAGGTGTGGAAAGTCCTTACCACTTTAGGTGGCAATTTAAAGTCCTTTAAACGTCTAAGGTGGAATAGACGCTGAAGGGACACTTAGGACAAAAGGAATATTTAACAAAAAAAAATTTAACAAACTAACAAACAGATGCAACTCACTATGATACTAACAACATAGATGTTACAGCCTTAAACTATTGATTAAATGTTTAATCGATTATTACCAGCAGACTGGACTATTGTAATGTACTTCTGACCGGCCTTCCCAAAAAGACCATCAGAGCTGCAGCTCATACAGAACGCTGCCACCAGGAGTCTTTAAATCCTTAAATTATTCAAAATGATTACTGATTGGACAGAGCGTAGCAGCTGACTTTGAGTAATTTGCCTAATATTTATCATTATTGATTATATTTCAGGAAACACACAAACATAGTCAACATTTAAATGATGTGATTTAATATCCTGAATGTACTTAATGTATTTCCCGAAAAACTAAATAAAGAATAGAGCTTATAATTATTATATGTATACACGTGATTGTTGTTTTAAAATTATGTAATATGTCATTCTTAATAAAACTGGGTTAAAAATAGGAAAGCTTTTATTATATTGTATCATGTTAAGTGTGTGTGTGGCCCTGTGATGGACTGGCGACCTGTCCAGGGTGTACCCCTCCTGCCTTTCGTCCTTTCAGAGACGGCTGGGAAAAACTCCAGCAGATCCCTGTGACCCAGAATTAGGGAATAAGCGGGTATAAAAGAGAAATGAATGAATGAATACAATAAACGGAAAATGTTTAAATTCAGTGTAATTTAAGGGTTATTAGCTTGGATTTTAGCAAACGTATAGCAATAGCAGTTACAATTTAACTGTAACATTTGCTGTCTCATTTTGTTTGCCTGTCCGCCATCTTGTCTGCCTGTATTTGTGCTGAGTAGCTATAACTGGAGAGAAAAAAGGAAAAACCCCTTTTTTTATTTTTCTCTTCCCTCCAGTATCTATTATTATATATAATCATTTAAAACATTTGCTGAAAAACTAAGAGTTTAATGTATTTCAAAACATGCATCATCATGACTGTATAGGCAATGAAGTGAGCCTCCAAACGAGTCCACTTCTGCATCATAGTTTGGGGACCAACTAATAAGAGCCTCTCATCGATCTGCACTTCAAACAAGTGAACGAACACCAAGGGGCCTTGCTTATGACCCTTGTTGTTTATTATTGTGCGTGCTAATTACAGTATGCATTAGTATGCAGGTATGAGATAGATGACAGAGATGTTGAACTTTGCACTGATTAGATTATGTGCACCAATGTACAGTATGTGGCTAAACAATAATGAGTTGTTATCCACTGGTAAATAACTATTGTATGTCTATCCTTTTTAGATTAGCAATTAATATAAATATCAGCTTAGGTTTGGGGTTAGGATAATAACTACTTACTCATTAAAATATATTAGTTTAGTGGTTAAGGTGATGGACTACCAACCTGAAGACCCGGGTTCGATTCTTAGCACCACCAAACCACCACCGTTGGGCCCCTAAGCAAGGCCCTTAACCCTCAGTTGTATAACAGGGTGTTTTGTAAGTCGCTCTGGAGAAGGGTGTCTGCTAAATCCTGCAAATGTAAATGTAAAAAATAGGAAAACATTTTTATCAATCAGACACACAATTCTGTAAATGACACTAGTGGGTTATTTATTTTGTGTATTTTTTATTGTGGTTATATTTTCAGAAACATCAGACTGTCTCTTCTGTAATGTTATTAACATGTGGGCAAAATTATATACTATATTACAGAATCTTACAAAAGGACAGGCAAACTTATTGTAATTGTTACTCAATTACATCAGTTGAAAGGAAAAAAAAAGGAAAAAGACAAGTGTGTGTGTGTGTATGGGTAGAAACATGAAACCGACTGTGCAAAACTTTCCCTGGCTATATTTTGCTCCTTCACTGAGCACAGCTGAGGCATTGCTGCTAATTGGGCTCCTTTTCTAATTTTATGTGCATTTTCATGTTTTTTTGGGGGGTTTCACTGAATAAAACTTGTGATGTTTATATTTTTCTACTCACTAAAAACACTTTATGCTTTCACAGAAATAATGATGGTATGATGACAAAATTAAGTGGCGAAGTGATAGCTTAGTGTGTTGGACTGCTAATCAGAAGATTGTGGGTTCAATTCGCTGTTACAACCAAGGGCCCCTGAGAAGGACCCTTATTTCTGCTTAACTGCTTAGTCGGATAAAGAATTGAATAAATGTACGTTGCTCTGGACAAGCATGTCTTCCAAAAAAAACCCACAAAACAACTTGAAATTTTGATGCAAGGTAATCCTATAAAAGTTCCATCAAAAAAAAGAGATTTTAGGATCCTAAAATACATAAACACTCATCACCTGTACCACGATTATTTCTGATGCTTTCTTGACCAGCTGTCACATCACTATATCATAAGAAATGCCACAGGAATGTCCTTCTGTTGCACTTTTGCTTCCATCTGTTGGATATAAAGTGTATAACGTCAATTAAAAGCAGTATGTTCCTTTTGTGCATAAAATAAATGCTTTTTTAATGCAGCCATATTTAATTAATTCACACACTGCCAATACCTGTCTTTATTTTAAAATATTGAACTTAATGTCGGAATGTATCAAGTATAAGTAAAAAAGTAAGTTCCTGGCTTTTTCTTTGAGAGAAACAAGTTAACAAACCTGACACGTTACATTATTAAGACATTCTAGACAAGAGTAAGCTTTTCAACTGTTGTATGTAGCACCAATAAAAAAAACCCCACAAAGTTGGTAGTGGTAGAACAAAGGTTAAGGACTGATAACCGGAAGATTGTGGGTCCGATTCCCGGCACCACCAAGTTATCACTGCTGGAACCCTGAGTAAAATCCTCAACCCCTAATTGCTTAGTTGTGTTTACCAAATCCAAGATACCCAAATACGTTTGGTCATATAAATAGTTTAAATAGTTTTATTCATGGTTTATTCCATACCTGGAATACTGCATTCTTAAATAAATGTTCTGTTTAATTTTTAGGTAATAATACTGCTTTAGACTATGGTGTCATTGAGGTGGGAGGAGTAATTTTTTAACAAGCGTCCTTCTTTTCTGGTAATAAAGATTTCTATAACAGACCTGCTTTTTGTTAACATCAAAAATAACTTCTCCATAGTGGCAGCATGGTGACTTAGTGGTTAGCACTGTTGCCTCACAGTAAGAAGGTCCTAGGTTCGATTTCCGGACAGGGGCCTTTCTGTGTGGATGTGTTTGCGTGGGTTTACTCCGAGTACTCCTGTTTCCCACAGTCAAAAAACATGTATGTTAGGTTGATTGGCGATTCTAAATTGCCCATACGAGTGAGTATGAGTATGAGTGTGTGTGTGGCCCTGTGATGGACTGTGTACTGTGTACCCCACCTGCCTTTTGCCTATTTAGAGAGCCTGGATAGGCTCCAGCAGATTCCTGATACCCAGAGTTATGGAATAAGCAAGTATAGATTAATAAATAAATAAAGTTCTCTCTACACACTCCCTACACACTACTACACATTTAAGGTCTAAAGCACAACAACTGCGAATGTGTTTAAATGCATTAAATCTCTTAGTTTTGGTTTCATTCTTAGTAATTTATAGAAATTGGTCTATTTTAGTTCCATTAGTGCTCAGTATAAAATATTTGAAAGTGTTATTTTATTGTTGCTGTGAGGCAACAGTGTTAACCACTGAGCCACCATGCTGCTAGAAACAATATATTGAGCATCATTCTCAAGTTATTTTTACAACCATACGTTCAAATAAATTGTTTCTAAAAAAAATAATTAAAATAAAATAAGACAATCACATTTTTTACGTGTTTTTTTATTCCATTTCATATTCATAAAAAAGTGTCTATGTCTTATATAGCCAGGAGATGTCAGTGTTGTCTGCTCTAAAATGCTCGATCAGCCTCAATAAGGCTTCACATGGTGGACCCTTCAGTACAACCCATTTCATTTTAATTCATTGACAAACCAGCAAAACATGTGCTACAAAATGGTGTTGTGAGAGTGTTGCCATTGCTGTGAGAAAAAATGCAGTGCATAAACTTATCCAAGCAACATTGACAGTAATATTAAAATTATAAAAATAATATAAAAATATATAGACCATGAAATAGTTGGGAAACAAATTGAACCCTTTATAATGTTTTGCAGCTGATGACGTTAATACTGACAGATTATTTAAGCATTCTTTAAAAAGATAACAAGAAATTTTACTCCTCTGCAACTAGAAAAATACTTCAGTGAACACATTATTACTCATTCATCCTCTATATCCGCTTAATCTTTAATTCGGGGTCACGGGGATCTGCTGGAGTCTATTGCAGCCGTCTCTGAAAGAGCAAAAGGCAGAGGGGGACACCCGGGACAGGTCACCAGTCCATTACAGGGCCACACACACGCACACTCACACTCACACTCACTTCTATGGGCAATTTTGAATCACCAATCAACCAACCTAACATACATGTTTTTGGACTGTGGGAGGAAACCGGAGAACCCGGGGTAAACCCACGCAAGCACAGGAAGAACATGCAAACTCCACACAGAAAATAAGGCAACAGGCAAAATCAGTGATTGGAACTGAAGAGGAAACTCGCTATTTTGGAAATATTGTGCAAGAAGAGACGGACTATAGTTTATAAAAGCTCCTTTAACCTTAATAAACACTGCAGAAGAAGCACATATGCTGTTAATCTCTCCAGTAGATTTCTTTAAAAATAAATAATTAGGGAGATTCTGATTATATTGAAAACTGCTTTGTTTGAAAAACAATTTCCGATAGAGTTAAACGGTTGACTATCATATGATTGCTTTCGAAATACTCTCCATTGCACGTGTTTGTTTTTATATATTAGTTTTTGCTTTGTTTGAGAAATGGTGCCAATCATTTAAGACTTCAGGGAGAAGTAACTGCATGTAGCGTATAACAGCCTGGGTGTATGTGAGTGGGTATGAAGAACTTAACAGCTCTAACATAAAAAAACAGTATCTATATTCCGTGCCAAATTTTCTTCTCTACTCACAAAAGCATCGACTCAGTGCCTTTGTGCCCACTGCTTGTTATAGACGAGACCAGTTTAATAATGTCTGCTTCGCTTTGAAATGTCTCATTTAATAAATAAAATGTTTTTCCCAGCTTATGTTTGCTTCAGTATAATTGTTTATTGAAATGTTTTATTGAAATCCAACCTACAAAAAAAAAAAAAAAAAAAAAAAAAAAAAAAAATCCTAAATTTGTGTCTTTTTAAAACTTGCACACAAATACGAATGCAGATTGTATGCCAGCAACATCTTCATCCGGTATTGATCGGGGCTACACAGAAAAAGCAGCAAGAGTTTTTTGTGCTACAACTTGTAATAAAAGAGGAAAAGGAGGAGAAGGAGGAGGAGGAGGAGAAGGAGGAAGAGGAACGAGTGTGGGAACAGAGTGAGAGACAGAGATGAATTGCACAATTCACTCGTTTTTGCAGCCTAATGCAACTTTCTCTTGATGCGTCATCATTCGAAATCTTCCAATTGTGTTTGTATCCAATTTATTGTTTGAATTTTTCAATAATATCGAGGCAGAACGTAAGCTGGGACTTTATTTAATCAGAGCACAATCCCCCCCCCCCCCACCCCCCCCCCCCCCCCCCCCCAAAAAAAAAAAAACCAACCTCGATACTAGTTTCCACACAAACTCACCATTGTGTGACTTCTATCTTAAAACAATAGAGCAATAGAATGATTCACCTATATTAAAAGAGGTACAAATAGATTCCAGAGAAACAGGAAGTTTCCGGAAAAAAATGTTGTTGTTTTTTCCTCAGCTATGCAATCCAAGTGATTGTGAGGAGTGTAAGAAGTCAAACCAGTAGTAATTGAAAAAGGGTAAAATGCAATAGCTGCTGTCACAACATGACATTCATTTTATGTATCCACATGAGCAGCTAAGCATTCGCTCAATCATACAATCAGCCAATCAAAATGATTGTTGACTTTTGATTGCAGTATTGTGATGGGGTCAGAAAAGCTGGTTAAAGTTTAATATAGATATATATATATATATTATATATATATATATATATATATCATATATATATATATATATATATATATATATATATATATAGATATATATATATATATATATATATATATATATATATATATTCTGTGGTCAGAATAATAACAAAAACAAATTTAGATACAGCATTTCTATTCCATTCAAGCCAGACCATAAAAGACGGTCTGGGAACCTTGGCTGCTTTAAATGACTAAGGCCCAGCCAAAAGGGCCGTATGACTGACAGGAAAAGCAATCAATGATTTTATGTTTTGTGGGGCATCACATTTGGGGCAGTGGTGGCTCACAGAGTTAAGTTGCTGATTGGAAGACCAGAAAGACCTAGGTTCAAGCCCCATGACAGCCAGTCAGCAATTGTCGGGTCCTTGAGCAAGACCCTTAACTCTTTCTGCCCCAGGGGCACTGCATCATAGCTGACTCTGCGCTCTGACCCTAACTTTCTAAAATTAAACTTTTTTGATTAAACAGCTTTGAGATGTTTACAGCTTGACACACATGTCTCCCAGATATTCTGTACACTTTAACCAAGCAGAGGATGACCTGAAAACTCCTGAAGTTTCCAGCTAAGTGTGCATACATTCAGCCAGTGGTTCATAGGTGTGACATAGAAAGCTGAGACTAGGTTTGAGCTGATATTAAGGCTATGGTATGTCAAATTTTCACGTCATTTTCACAACCATTTGAATTCCAACATATCAAATGTTTAACATTTCAAATCTTAAGGCAGACGGGTTACGCAAGAAGCAAATTACATCAGGTTTCACTCCGTTTCTGTCAGCCAAGACCAGGAATCGGAGGCCTCTGAGGAAATTGGACAATTGAAGATTGGAAAAACATCACCTGGTAGTTTTTCCAATCTTTAACTGTCCAGTGGTGATAGTTCTACTGACCACAAAATTGAGTTCAATTCCCAGCACAGCCACTGTTTGGTCTTAGAGCAGGCCACTTAAAGTTGGGGTCAGTGATTTTTAAGTCCTTTGGTTTAGGTCTTGCTGACATTTTTTCAGCTATCAGTAAAATGTCTGTTTAAAGAAAAACTCTAGTCTTGATGACATCTACAGCATCTGTACAGAATACTAATACATATTTAATCAGAACAAGAAAATGTCTTTCCTTTACAATCATCCAATCGTGTTATCAGTAAATTCAGAAAAAGTATGTATAGGATTATTATTCAGGAGAATTGAAGTGTTTAGACCTGTCCAGGGTGTACCCCTCCTGCCTTCTTCCCTTTCAGAGACGGCTGGGATAAGGCAGATCCAGCAGATCCCTGTGACCCCGAATTAGGGAATAAGCTGGTAAAGAAGATGAATGGATGAATGAATTTTAAAAGAGTTTCAGCATGCTTTCGCTGGAACTACTGACTATTTTAACCATTAACTAATTAAAATGATAAGTGAAGTCGTTTTTGCCTGGGTTGTAACACACTTAGGATAAATGTGTCGAGATAATTAAAATCTGGATTTCCTGTAGGCTGTCTTAGGTTTTTGAGGTATCATGAATCTTTGTACGTTCGCGGAGCTCCTGATGGAGCATCGTTTCGCCACTCCAGCTTTACACTTTATAGCTTAAGTAACTTACAATTTTCTGTATTTAAAGCTCCTCTTTATCTAAATCAGACAGGATTAAAACAGAAAAACACTCTAGTCCAACACTAATCTATTCCGTCTAGCCATCAGACGTTTTCTGATCGTATTACTTTTAACCTCTTTATCGTTCAAAGATTTACTCATTGTCTGAACGAAATGGCTCTACATTCCATTTACATATGATGGGTGAGTCTTGGCATGGCTCCACAGAGATCATATCAAAAACCAGTTAGGCCATGCTGGATGAAAGCGAGCTCTAGAAAGGTCATCATAAACCAATCATGTCGTCTAACACACTTTGAATAGATTTTTCATTCAGAAAGCTTTAACCTGCTATTGTTCAGCTTGACAATTGATGCATATGCATTTATTTGAATAAATAAATAAATCGGAGACAAGTGAATGCACTCGCATATGAAATTCCCGTCCTGTGGTGACCTCTAATCAAATTGATCCGAGATGATATCCAGAAATATATTGTAGCATTTTGTAGGGCAAAAAAAAAAAGTCAAGGCCTAAAGGAACCTAATGCATTTACGGTGAATGGAAGACGTCCTGTCGAACGAGTCAGGGACACGAAGCTCCGAGCAGAAAAATATTAAGACTAATGTTCCCAGGGTTGCCGTCTTGCACATGCCAATAGTAGAAAGCAGAGCCATGCATCGTGGGCCCAATTGAGCCCGGTGGCGTTTTCCCAGCTCTGGCGTGAGTCAGACCTCAATGCTAGGCTCTGCTCCATCACTGCCAGTGTGTAATTAGATCAACACTAACCTCCCCCTCAACAGCAGCTCCCATACATCAGGCCTTTTCACATGGTATTTCTGCCCATTTGGTCCATTAGCGCAGCCGAAGCAGACTGTCTTGCCTTACACGGCCACATTGCAGTGGACGGATGCATTAGACACTATTACAGCTGCTGGATTGGAGGCCACGATTATAGAGGTTTTGCAGGAATGACCGATTATTGGGAGTGAAGTGCTTTTCGTCTATATTATGGCTCATAATAAAAAGTAATGGTTGTAAAGATGTAGCTTGTCCTACATTTTTGCGTCAAACCAAAGGAAGTGCTTACATGACATTTTGTTGAAAGTCTCTAATTACATATATAATTGTATATAATTCAGGAGGAATGCAGGTACAATTAATGAATTAAGTGTTTACTACAACTTTACTTTATTTGGGCTGGACCAAGATGGAAAAGTTTACATTTGGTCCTGGTCCACTTAGCGTTTACACTTGGATTTTTAACAGCGAACATAAAGCTACCAAACTTAAGGGCATAGTGATACATTCACAAGCTCATTTTTTTGTGGTGGATATTGTGCGACAGAACTTACCATCCGTGGTGGATTAAGTGCGCTCATCGGGTGGATTTATAGATAATTTTACTGTTACGGTTATTAGCATTAGAAGATAATGTACATGACTAAAGAGTAAAATCGCGGACGAATAGATAAAAAAGTATAAAATCTACTCTTGGACAATTCTCTACTCTAGGACAATTCTAAGGGCCTACGTATTTTGGGGTCCCCAGGTGTGGGTGTAGTTGGTTGAGGTATGGGGCCCAAACTTATATTTTTTTAAAGGCCCAAAGTGGTTAGCGGAACCCCTGAAAATAGATCAAATTTAAAAGTAATGATTAGAAATCATGTTCAGTAGGTTAAAAAAAATAGAATCAGTAAAAACTTTTTTAGTTCCTGGACTAGAGTGACATACTGTCAGAAGGACGTTTTGAACTTTTTTCTTACTGTAATTTGGCATCCAAGTGTACACAGCCATTAAGACTCAGTATCGCTATAAAGCCAGTGGATACTGGGCTAGCTAAATTATTAGCGGTAGTCTGTATAGCCAGTAGGAATTAGTATAGCAATATAGCCAGCAGGCCCTGAATATCCAAATTAGCAATAGAAACAGTATAGCCGATTAGCCTGTTGGAAGCTGTTGTGACGAAGAACCAGGAGAAGGATTCATAATGCAGGTAGTGGTTTTATTTAACTAGTTCACAATGTTAAACACAGGTAACCAAGCAAACAGATCCAGATCATAAAGCAGAGAGTCAAAGTTGAGAACCGGGCAGAGATCACAAACCAGACAGACAGAAAACAGATCAGAACGCTTAGTATGTCTTATAACAACTATACTTCGCAGCATGACACTGTTATAGGCTAGTTTAAATAATAAAAAAAACGGAAGTGACATGCGCTGGCTAAAACTCGGGTGACGTAGACCTCTGGGGGTGGGAGGGCGGAATCGTTACAGCTGTATAGCCAAAAGCTAGTGGAAAATATTATTATTATTTATTATATATATATTATATTATTTATTATATTATTTATTATTATAAAATATTATTACTGTGCCAAAAACAAGTTTTTAGTATATGAAGATTTTAGTAAAGTCTGACTATTTTTTTTAGCAGCTAAATTTGCAGAAACAGATTTGTTTTGTATACCTGGTTATAATTCGGCCGGAGATGGCTTACAATGTTTTGCTGAACTCTTTAAAGATGTTGCAGCTGAGGTACCACTTCAAATTTATTTAATATTAAATCTTTAGTAATATAACAACTGTGAAATCCAGCTAATCTTAAATAGAAATCTAAAATAGGTTTACCTTCTGTTTGCATCATACCAGTTTCTGCTCTGCAATAGCCCCACCTACTCATCTGCCTTTTTATATATATATTCACTTGCCTCTTCATTTAGTTTGGACAGAGTTATAGAACGTTATAAATGTTAAAAGCTCACCAGAAAACATTATAATAAAAAAAAAATCCAAATGTTGTTGCTCCTAAATAACACTTTACTATCCTTTTTCTCTCTAACCAGTCAGTTAAATAATGAATCAAATAATTAATTAAATAATTAATTATTTAAACTTGCCTGTGTATTAATAATTCTTCTCGGTTGGTTAACTTTATTCAACGCTCCATTTATACTTATACATATTAAAAATATCACAATTTTGAGTTTAAAATTATTCTGTTTTTGTGAATGTGTAAATGTAGTGTACACAATATAGTATACACTATATTCATTTGTGGTACTAGTTGGAGTACTATATAGTTCTGTCTAAAAGTATATGTATAGTAGAACCATTTCATTTTCACTACTTTTGTTTTCTGCTTTGTTAAGTCCAAGACTTCTTTCCTCCTTCTTCTTCAGCTACTCAACATCTGCTATCCCTTACTTCATTTCCTCTGAACATATCCTCCTCATGCTCATCTTCCTCTATCAGATGATTCAGCTGACTCGGTCTTGCACCAACACCCCGCTTACATACACAAACTGACCAGCCTGTAGTTACCACGGCGACAGGCTCTCACTGCGGCCCAGATCTCCTAGAACAGCATTCAGAGTCGGCAGCTTAGGTTCAAAAGTTACATCAGTATTTACCTAGGGGAATATTTGCCTATTAAAAGCTGTATTATAACATTATAATTACATTATTCCTGAAATTTAGCGGCCCGAACACTGTTCCAGTAGGACAATGTGCACAATCTGAGTACCATGATTTGTGTGTGAAAGAGCTCACACAGAGAACTGAACTCCACTGAACATGGTTGAAATAAACTGGACCACCGACTGAACCGCGGATCTCCTAACCCAACATTAGTGCCTAATGATACTTAGAACAAGCTAGCTAGCTAATGCCAGCTAGTAATGATAGCAAGTTATATATGTTTTAGAATAAGCTAATTAGAAAAACAATTACAGAGCAAGCTAGAAACCAAACTTATATGCTAGTGCTATAAGTTGCTTGCTCATCAGGGACAAACTGATTTGTTTAATTCTGTTTTATAATTTCTTCAATTGTAAAGCTGCTTTGTGACAATCACCATTGTAAAAAGCGCTATACAAATAAAACTGAATTGAATTGAATTAATGAATGACAGAATTTCAGCCTTTCACCTAAAACCATGCCTCTTTATGTCGTCTCATTTTATTTCCTAGCTTTGCCATATTTTGAACATTTTTTTTATCAGCCGGCTGCTCTGCCTTCCCCAAGTACAGTATAATTGGAGATGAATTTTCTTGGAGTTAAATTTAGATGCATATGCTGTCTCAGTTCCCAAATTAGTTATGGCAGTTAAATTAAACATCTTCTTTTTCTTTAATTCTTCTGAAACAATAACAGATCTTTAACTGAAATAAAATATCATCATGAATGTTTTTCAGATCAAGATTTAATTTGGTCTATCAGCTGCATTACGTTATAATTGTAAACGTATAATGTATAATGTATAATTGTATACGTATCCATATATCTAAAACAACATTATATGGAGTGCTCTGAAGACACATACACAGTTATGTCCGAAGGTTTTTTAGATAGGAGCTCCACCGTCTTTGGGTGGAGTCTCCATTTTCCGGGACCTTGGACCTTGAAGTGGCAATGTATAAACCGATGAAACCCCACAAATTTTCTTTTCACTTTCTGGAACTTCTTGGAGACTGATCGTACACTGGTTTGATCGGGGCATCCAGAAGGTAAACCCTGACTTTTTCCTCCATTCAGGAAAGGCTTAACCACAGCTGCCTCTCCATGGCCAACGTAGCTGTTATGTAATGGCCGTCAAATAGTGAGACAAATCTGTGGACAAAAATGTACGAATGCTAGGAGGTAGATCTCTATGCAGTTCTCAAACCATGTCGAGATCTACCTCCTACCATTCATCCAGGTTCCTTAGCAAATCAGCTTGGTAAGCCTGCAGCAATGACATTCTTTACTTTCTGTCGCCATCGTTTGCATTCTACTAAACATATTTCAGATTTTTTTTCTTAATTTCTTCATTTTTTCTCACATCACATATTTATAATGTGAGAAAAAGAAGACCACAGAAGGAAACTAAAGGAGGCAAATATGTTCAAAACTAAGCCACTTAGTTTAATCTTTAAATGTTTAATCCAGAGATATAGTTCAACTCATTATAGTTTGGATGCTTGTCTGACCAGAGTCCGAAACATCAATGACTCTACACACCCTCATAATGTTTGTTTGTTTTCTCTGCTGCCTTCTGGGAAAAAGTTCTCCAGCATCAGGGACTGTACAGCCAGATTCTCCAAACCATCAGACTGTTAAACTAATTAATAGTGACCTCCGCTGCTGTTTCACATGTTAAAATGTGCGATATGTCATGTAACATTACAATATCCTTTACAATATGTGCAGCCCAACATTTACTTTATATTTTTTATAAATATCTGCTGGAGTTTATCCCAGCCGTCTTTGAAAGGGGGAAAGGCAGGAGGGGGACAACCTGGACAGGTCGCCAGTCCATCACAGAGCCAAACACATATTTACTCTCACTCCTATGGGCAATTTAAAATCACCAATCAACCTAACATACATGTTTTTGGACTGTGGGAGGAAACCGGAGAACCCAGAGTAAACCTACGCAAGCACAAGGAGAACATGCAAACTCCACATAGAACGGCTCCTGCAGCTGTTTTTTTTTCATTATTATTACATGTCACACTGTATGAGACACTCTCAATAAGGATTCTATGTCAGATTATACATAAAGATTATGAGCGAAATGACTACATTCTGTTATAGTCTGTGCGCATCAACACCGGGAATCGAACCCGGGCCTTTTTGCTGTGAGGCAACAGTGCTTATTACCATTATTACATGTCACACTATATAAGACACTCTTAATAAGGATTCTACATACTCTGTGCACATTGACACAGATACAGGTTTTCCGACTGGAAAGCATGAATTAGCCTCACAATGTCATAATAGTAAATAAACTATTTAAATAAAAGTAGCTGAACACCTGGACGCTGTTATTCATCATCTGTTCTTCGTATTCTGCCTGTCATGATATACTGTGATGAGACATTACACAGACTTTCTTTTATGCTGCTGCAAGTGAACACACTGCTTTTCTACCAGGCAGAGCAGTATTCACCCATTTAGGATAGAACATGCAGCTCACATTGGCATCTAGTCTTAAATCTCTATAATCATAAGTTAAAATCTGTAGTAATGGTGCTTCAATTCGTGGAACAGAATGGAAGTAAAAGCCTCAATGCCTCGTTAGTGACCTGATGGAACATCTGACAACAGAACAGCTTGCTCCTAATTTTAATTCCATTTTACATCCTGTCCTTAAATCATCCTAGTCGACGTCTTAATTTTTAGCTGTTTTTCGGTATTTAATTGGTATTTGCTTTTGCTTTTCGAACATCCCAACATTTACTCCCAACAGGATATGTCCTAGCAACAGTAATGTCATTTCCTATGCACATGAATATTTATTTGAATTGATAAGACATATTGGCCACTTTGATATGAACCAGAACGCTGCTCATGCGGAATCAGGTCAAGAGCTACAGTTAATGTTTACTACCAACTTTTGATTGCGGGGTTGTTGGTGCCAGACTTGCTGGTATGAGTATTTTAGAAACAGTCAATTTTCTAACACACAGAGAAGTGTCTAGACTTTATACATCTACTGTAATAAGTATAAGTCCAGTGGTAGAAATACTAGTTTATGAAAAAGGTCAGAGGACAAGAAGGAGTGGCAGCTTAGTGGATAAATCCAGGCTTACACTGGGCCATTTTTTATAGTCTTTTGTGATTGTTTCTTGCCAGACTGTACGAACGTGATCCCCGTGTCATAATGTCGGCGCATGATGTATAACGGTGAAAACACACCAAAAATACGTCATCGATCCGCTAACCTGAGTTTTCTTGCTAAATAGTAGCTAGCAGGAAAGAAAAACAATCTGTAGCGGTAATTTTGCTCATGACATACCTCTATAAAGTTAAGTTCCTTCTTTACTGTCCACCAGATTCGTTCCTGCTAAATTTCTGACCAGGACCGCCCGCTGCCACGGCGTGCGTTTTCCACTTCTGCCCACCCTTGCAATATTTGTTTTTACTCTTATCAGCTGATTTTTCGTTTAAACTAATGCCAAAAATAACAGGCTTTAAACTATGACGTCATACTAAACCAAAGCACCACGTGACAAAAACTTGCGTAATAAAACATTTCCCATTAATACAAAAAAAAAAACACCTAACAGTACCTCAGTTTTCAACCTTACTGCATGATTAGACATGCACCAAACGATTAACTAAAAAGATGTCCGACTTGTCTTGCCAAAAGTTTATTGGGGGGAAAAAATGGATCAAAACTGCTGTTAATTAATTAATCAGCTGCCGGTAAACATGCCAGACTAGTGATCAAAGTCAAGATTTGATTTTAGCGTAGGATTCTAAGACTCTTTTCGGGTATCAAAATTAGTCTTAGATGACCAAATGGTGGCTAAAATTGCGAAGTCTTAGCATGGCTTAAGACATTGGTCTACTGCTCTACTGCTCACCCCTAAAATAAGATATAAGAGTGTCAAATGCCCTAAATTAAAACGGCCAAGCTGTCATGAAAGCTACAGTAACCACTCTTTACAACTGTGGTGAGATAATAATACACAACATGAGGTAGATGAACAGGAACACCAAAAGAACTCTACAGGTTTCATTTCTGTCAGCCAGGAACAAGTGGTAGCTCAGTGGTTAAGGTGTTGGATTGCTAACCGGAAGATTAACCAAGAGCAAGGCCCTTAACCCCCATGTATGAAGGAGTTAAATGTAAGTCACTCTGGATAAGAGCGCCTACCAAATGGTGTAAATTCAAATGTAGGAACAGGAATTTGAGCATGGTAATACTGTATATACGCACTCGAATGTGTGTTGTCTAAAATGTCTTTGTATGGTTGAACATTACATTATTTCTCTACTGGAACTAAGAGACCCAAACACTGTTCCAGCATCACAATGTCCCTTTGCACAAAGCTTTAAACTCTATGAAGTTATGGTGTGTAACGTTTGGCGCAGGAGAACTGGAGTGCCCTGCACAGATGCCTATACCTCAGCCTTAGTCAACACTTGTGGGATAAACCCGAACTTTACCCCAGACCTTTGATTCTTCTAAAATATTCCAGTATATTACATGTCTAATATGAATGAAATGCTTTGTTTTGCATTGTGGCTAACAGCCCTGTGTTGGGCTAATGAGTGTACACTGATTGCCTCACACACACGCACACACACACACATTTGACACTCCTCAAACTCTTCACTAATACAGTGTCTGAATGAGCTGACTAACAAAAACAGTGACAGAAGAAAGGAAAGACAGATGCAAAAAGAAAAGTGGAAAGTAATAGTTTAAAAAAAGAAGAGAAAATAAATAAAAGATGGAAAATAACTGCAAGACTAATTTAAAGGGTTCACTAACAAATCGAAAAAGAATCATATAGACAGACAGAGAGAGAGAGAGAGAGAGAGAGAGAGAGAGAGAGAGAGAGAGAGAGAGAAAAGGAGAGCAGAATAAAGAGAGATAGGGAGAGGGGGGGGTAAACTTTATTGATTGAAAGACCCAATTAAAGAAAGACAAAGAGATGTAGAAAAAATCAAGGAATATAGAGATAGAGAATAAAGACAAGAGACAACAGACCAGGCAAGACATTAAGAAAGACTTAAGCAAAGTCATTAAAAAAAAGAACGGAGAGACCAATGAAGAAAAGAAGAAGAAAAGGTTTCCGGTTTAAAATAAAACAGACAGAACTGATCAGAGAAAAGACAGACAGCATGGAAGTCTAAAGAAGCAACAAAGTGAGACAGAGAAAAGCAGACAGACAGACAGACAGACAGGCAGACGGACAGACAGACAGATTATTTTAGACATTTTTCGATTTAGACTATCTAGCTTCCCTATTTCACCCTTGCATAGTCCCCTATTATTTTTGACCCCTAGCTAAATGGGATGTTCTGCTTTCCACGTTTACACACCTCTGCATTTCATTATGTGCTCTTGTTGTTCTGTGTGTGTTATAGAAATGCGACGGTGTTCTTTATATGGAATGCGGCCAAAGTGGAATACAAATGCCCCGGGAAGCCGTGTGTATGAGATAATGCTGTAATGAGAAAGAAAAGGAGTGGCAAAAGCTTTTCCCCCGACTTTACAGGAGCCGGTGTGAGAGAGCAGCAGTTTGGACACATTTCATAGCCTCATCTTTAGTAAGTTATTGATTTTATCTCGGCTTGTGATTAGCACAGACACAGCGAGTGCAAACACACAGTCAGTATGCAGGAGTTAATTTAATGTGATAAAGCTTTGACCCCCATTATAATTATTCATTGCTTGTGCACGACAGTATTATTGGAGTAGTGACAGATCCCATTATCAGACTTTAGAGGCTTACTACACACACACACACACACCCACACACCAATATCAAAGCCAATATTTCTTTACACACTGATCATCACTTCATTGTATGTATCATGTCATGATTAATGTTGAAGTCTTGATTCTGATTGGTCGAGAGATGTGTATTACTTTTCTATACTAACGACACAGACATACTATACATTTCTTTAATAGGGTAGTACTGTGGCTTAGTGGTCACGGGTTCGATTCCCGGAGTTTGGAGTTTGCATGTTCTCCCTGTGCTTGTTCTCCGGTTTCCTTCCACAGTCCAAAAACATGTATGTTAGGATGATTGATGATTCTAATTTGCCCATAGAAGTGAGTGTAAGTGTGTGTGTGGCCCTGTGATGGACCAGTGACCTGTCCAGGGTGTACCTCTCCTGCCCTTTCAACATGACCCTGAATTAGGGAATAAGTGGGTATAGAAGATGAATGAATGAATTTCTTTGATATTATGTTAGTAGTAATAATTAATAAATTATTAATCGAATTTCAACTGTGTTAACTCATGAATAATCTCATCCCAACAGGAAGACATTTTTGCTATTTGGTAAATTAGGCACTAGTAATGAACAGCTGTTTGTAGCTGCTAGAATATACAACTCAATATACAAACAATTAAAAAAAAAAATTAAAGAATACTATATAAAAATAATTTATCTATAAATAAAGGACTATAATATTATAATATATATATATAAAGGATAATAATATAAATAGCAAATGAATAATCAAGTGAGAAAAAAAATCAAATGTGAAGATGAAATAAACCATGTCTTATATTGTGCAAAAAGTACATAGATATTATAGATAGAAAACATATAAAACAATTAATAAAAATGAATCATTATTTTTTCCCCTTAATTAATTTTCATTGATTTCTTTTAAAATGTAAAAACAATTTATTATGTAGGAAAAAAATAGAATATTATGACACAAAAATAATTTTAAAAATACACACACATTTCACTAAAGGTTGTGTTGTTTGCATTGTGGCTATCAGCCCTGTGTTGGGCTCATGAGTGTACACTGATTGCTCACACATACAATTCACACTCCTCAAACTGTTCACTATTACTGAATGAGCTGACTAACAAAATCAGTGACAGTAGGAAGGGAAAGATAGATGGGAAAAGAGTAGATAAAGAAAATTTTAAAGAGAGAGAGAGAGAGAGAGAGAGAGAGAGAGAGAGAGAGAGAGAGAGAGAAAATGGGAAAAGGAAGAGAGAAAGACAGGGAGATGGACAAAGGAAGAGAATGAGAGATAGAGAAAGGGGGGGAGAGAGAGAGAGGGAGAGGGAGAGAGAGAGAAAATGGGAAAAGGAAGAGAGAAAGACAGGGAGAGAGACAAAGGAAGAGAATAAGAGATAGAGAAAGGGAGTTTTAAAACCTTTCCCTTTCCCTTCGCCTCGGACCTTTTCTCGTTTTGTTTTGAACTGGGACTCCGTGTTCGTGGGGAGAGAGAGAGAGACAGAGAGGGGTGGGGATGAAGAGAAATGAAAAGCAAGGGAAGGGGAAGAAAGAAAGAAAATGAGAGATAGAGAAAGAGAGAGAGAGAGAGAGAGAGAGGTACAAATGTGCAAAAAATCATGTGCAAAATGTATGTTATTTAAAGTTCACCAACTAAGCTGCCACTGCTGGGCCCCTGAGCAAGGCCCTTGACCCCACACTGCTCAGTCGGATAAAAAATTAGTTAAATGTATATCACTCTATATAAGGGTGTCTAACTCTAATATAAGAGATACAGTGACGAGAATAACCAGGAATTAGATGTGATGATCTGATCGTTAATGTTAATGTGGACTAATGGACAGGTGGACTGATGTTGCAGGGCTCAGTCACCTGCTACACAAGCTGCATATATCATTATAAACAGCCAATCACTGAAGCACTTTGCTTCTAAAACTGTAGGTGTCTCGATGATGTCTATCTTTTTTTTTTCCTTTCCTTTTTTCTGTTTTTGGCAGGCATATAAAAATACTCAGGCACACCCTTGTCAAACCACACAGGCCCTAAACAGCTATCATCGTGTTGATGCTGTCGCTGTTCTGGGAAAAGTAACAAAGAGAACAAGCAGCCGTAGTGCACATGAGAGATGTTAGATCAGGACTGGCGCTTTGTCTACCTTTGATTCGCCATGTTTCTACAGAGACTCATCTGTCAGCGAAGACGCGTGAATCACCTGCTCCTCCTCAGTTCTGCTAGCTGCATGTTTCTGGATCTGGAGCATGTGTAAGAAGAGTAAACATATAAATCTGTAAACAGAGCTGAGACTACAGACGAGCTGCAGAAACATGACAGAACAGCTGTGGACTGGGTTCCTTCTGAATGCCTCGCTCTGCTAATAAAATACACCAAATAAATATTTCATTCCACAAGGCTGGGAAAAGAAAAAGTTTTTTTTATTTATTTGATTTGAAATCCATACCGAATAAATCCATCCTGGGGTTCCTGGCTGCAGGGCTGAGAAACAGGAGACTGATTTATAAAGAGCTCCATATCGCTGAAAAGACTTTTTTTTTTTTTTCCTTTTATTTCATCCTTTTTGAAAATCCATAGCAGGGGTAACAGAGTACACATAAACAGGGTCAGTATAGGCAAGTCAATATCTTTTGAATGTAACAAACCAGCACAAAACAACACAAACCATAAGTATAGAAACACTATATATGCAATGTGTATGAAATTTTATAGGACTGGGGGACTGAGGGATTCTATGCAATGCGGATGGGTGAATTTTAATAGGCTAAATAATAAAATATCAGCCGAAGTGAAAGACAAGATCATAAAAAGTAAGTCGAGTGTGAGACAGCAGCAGTCCTGTTTAGTCTCAGTCCATTTTACATTTACAGCACTGAACAGATGCCCTTATCCAGAGCGACTTACATTTATCTCTGTTATACAGCTGAGCGATTGTGGGTTAGTGGCTTTGCTCAGGGGCCCAGCGGTTGTGGCTTGGTGGTGCTGGGAATCGAACTCGGGCGCTACCACTTTCCCTTCCTGTTTTATACCAATAGTTCTGCACGTAAATCGAACTTGCCACAAGATGTAGCAAATAGGAAACAGAAATCCATTTCTACAAAATAAAAGTTAGGGTTAAAATGATTGTATGGATTACATAAGAAAATCCAGAAACCTATTACATTATTATGGGATGTCTGGAGAAATACATTAGACTTTTATTTTAAAATTTGAAATCTTTTTTCAGGTTTTAACTCAAAACCTTGGAACCCATTGGTAGGAAAAATAACTATAGAATAAATCTGCCGTTGAAAGCTGCTTAAAGTTCATTAATCCACTTTATTATTATAATTAATTACAGATGTGACTTAGAAACACATAGAAAGTTCAGCTGGTTGTCTTTAATATAGTAAGTATTGTTTATAATATAGATGAACTATTAGCCCACACAGGCTGTTAGTAAGCATGTTGGACATCGTGAGCATGTTTATGGCTTCCTGAGCCTCAGCTTTACATCTGACTGCTCGCTGGTTTGATTACAATTAGAGGAGGTTGATGAAAGATGCCCTTATTTAGACTGAATTACACAACTGAGTAGTTGAAGGTGAAGAGTGGGGGGTAAAGGGACGAGCAGTGGCAGATTAGCGGGCCTAAAACATACCTAATCTTCCGATCTCAGTCATAATGCACACATTATCTCAACCAGTTGCTGATGATAAACCTTTCTGCCCTTTAAAAAAAAAGCCAATCCGATTCATATCTGTGTCTATCCTAAACACGATTTATTTGACAAATTGACACAAAATCGAGTAAATGATCATAACCCAAAGGAAGTGTATAAGATAATTGGAAATATGATCATGATTGATAAAAGAAGACTTAAAAAAATTTATTCTAAACTATATACTAATCTTAACTCTTCGCAGAATTATTAAGCCTTGCAATATTTTTTAAGAGAATATGGTTTCAAATTCATAAAACTTGCCAATCTGAGTGTCTAGCAAATGCTGTAAATGTATCGATCCCTGTAAGTTACTGAGGAATATCATATATCTTTTCTTACAGCTATCATAAGGAATCATTTTTTGGGGACAGCTCAGAAAACATAGCCTTCACTGAAAACATTATTTGTGCTTCAGTCATTACCTGGTTTGTTTTCACCATGAGTTTAGAGTGGTGAATCTTCTCAACAGTTTTTGCTACAGATCCCCTCCACCTCAGACAGCCATTATTTCTCAGGAACCCCTTCCAGAAAATGCTTCAAAGCACTCAAAAGCAAAACCAACAGGCAGCTGAACAGTTTCTTTCCCTAAGCCAGATCACTGCTGCAGGAGAATCGTTCCTCACTCCGAGTGAAAACTAGTGTAATTATATCCCATGTGCTTCTTACATCTTGCACTACCAGTCTGCTCAAACGTCTCCAGAGCAGGCTGCACCTTATATTTCTCACAGATATGTATAAAATGTTGAATATATCATGTATTTTAGTTTAAATATGTTTACTAGTTGCTGTTCAGAGGCTAATCCAGACTTAATGGTAGATGAATGGTAATTTCTCAGGTAATAGCTGAATATAGAGTGGGTCACTTTGGAAAAGCCTCCCCAGGGTATCAGCCGGCAGAATAACCAGACAACTGAATGTTTAAATGTTATTAATATACATAAAGAGTTTATTTTGGACATACACTATATGTTAAAGGACCATTAACCAGCACACCTACATAACTGTGGCCTCTCTAAACCTTTGCTACAAAGTTGGAATTGTCCAAAATGTTATTTTTCCTTCATTGAAATTTTTACTTCACTGGAACTCAAAGACCCAAAATACCACTGTGCACAAACCCCTCGAGCTCCATGAAGACCTGATGTGCTCCAGGTGGAGTAGAAGAACTTGAGTCTGCACAGAGCCCTAACCCTATTAAGATAAATAAGAACAATGACTGCATTCCAGACTACCTCACCAAATATTAGTGACTGATCTCACTAACACTATCATGGCTAAATGAAGAAAAAAAACCAGTTACACTCCAACATCTATTGGAATTTCTTTTCAGAAGTGTGAAGAATTCGTCTTCTTCTCTTTTCGTCTGTTTCCTTGTTAGGGGTCGCCACAGCGAATCATCTGTCTCCACTTAACCCTATTCTCTACATCTTCTTCACTCACACCCACTAACTTCATGTCCTCGTTTATCGCATCCATATGCCTCCTCTCTGGTCTTCCTCTTTGCCTTCTGCCTGGTAGCTTCATTTCTAACATCCTCCTAACAATATGTTCACTATCTATCCTCTGTACATGTCCCAACCACCTCAATCTGGCTTCCCTGACTTTCTCCCCTAAAACATCTTACATGAGCCGTCCCCCTAATGAACTCGTTCCTAATCCTGTCCATTTCGTCTCAAAGAAAACCTCAACATCTTCAGCTCTGCTACATCCAACTCTGCCACCTGTCTCATCCTCAGCACCACTGTCTCTAAACCATACATCATAGAGAAGTGTGAAGAATACTATAGGGATTGTTAGTGAAAATAAATTAAACCTGGAATGTTTAGAAAAACAATAATTAAGTCTCCTAATACTTTTGTCAATACTGTGTATATTACATCATTGTATGTTATTTTAACTGTAACAGAGTCAAATATACATGTTTTATAGCTAGGACTGTAATATGTAGCATATCTACACTATGTCTGTTCATTTGTGTACAAATTAACACAGACTTTGCAGTAATAGAAACAGTTATAACTTGCACAAATAAGTATTATTAGGTGACTATGAATGCATGATGTGCACACAGTTAAGCGGTGCTAGTGGATCTAAGGAAGCACAGTGCAATGCGAGGGGTGATGAGTGCTTACTAAACACTGATACTAATATTTACTTCTAAAAATGTTGCATAAATATCTTCTCTGATCATCTAAAATAAAACTTTTTCATATCAACACTTGCACCGTAAAATATGTTTAATAAATTGCGTTATGCAAATTATATATCAATTAAGCCTATTTGTAATCTATTATTATAAAGTGAGTGTAGCACAATTTTTGTGCAAGAGTTGCCTTTTTATAAAGAAATCATTTCTGTGATGTACAGTATTCTTTTGCTCTTTTACTTTCAATCTTTAGCCCCAGAGTCCTGAAAGAACATGTTTCATTTCAGTAACTAAACCTGAAGCAAATCTTTTTAAAGTTATAAAAAAAAAATCTCATTGAGTTGTTTAAGCAGCTGGTGGTAGTATTAGTAATCTAGTAACCAACAGTAAATAAAACGAGGCAAAACATAATGGGGCGGAAACTTACAATTAGTCACATGGGTTTAATGTTTGCTACATCCCAATTTATTTATAGCAACCGACAAAGCAAGCCTAATAAAGACCCGACTTTAATTAGGAACCACCGGGCAAGTAAAAAATGTCAGAGCAGTGCAGATCTCCGGAAACGGAAATGCAGAATAGTTTTTGTGTTTAATATTCGTTACGTCAGAGTTTATTCGTTGAATGCGTTTTCAGCTACCCTCATTCATATTAACGCTTTTTTGCACAATTTAAAAACAAATTGTGGATATATTTCCATCACTTATATTTTAAAAAGGGTGAATAAAACATAGCAATAGTCTACTGCATCCGCTATACATGCTTTAAATGACAATAAAAGCTTTTTGACTTGAACTCAACACTCTGACCAGTTAGACTCAACAGTCTTACAACATTTACATTTACATTTACGGAATTTGGCGGACGTCCTTATTCAGAGCGCCTTACATTTATCCCATTTACACAACTGAGCCTTGCTCAGTGGCCCAGCAGTGGCAGCTGGATAGAACCCTAATCATTTAATTAGCAGTCCAACACCGTTACCACTGTGCTACCACTTCCCTCTTACAACATTTTTGGTAGTACATAAAATTAATCCTGAAATAGGATGACTGGTCTCAAAGAATGTTTCCTTATTACGCAGTCTAATAAAGAGTTATCTCTCAAACACAAACGCTGAGGATCCACTCCGTGTCACTTATTAGAGTTTCTCTTCCATTTATCCACTGCCCTGTTTAGCACAATTAGTTTAGCTATTAACACTGTGCATGCATGAAATGAGAAGAACAGTGTTGCATTATTCATTAGAAGAAGGGCCTTTGGCTTGGGCCCGGCTCTTAGCCTTGGTCTCCGTTTTTTGTTTTTTTTTCTCTCTCATTTTTTGTGTTTATTTGTTTTCAGTTCCATGGCTTGGATGGAATTGGAACGAGTTAAGCCACTTTACTGAGACATTTCACAGGAAATATAATCGAGTCATGTTTGGCAGACACCAAGACACCAAAATTCTCGCTTTAGAAGGGATTGTTGGAGTGTTTTATTTGTACTTCTTTGCATCTATTATTAAGAAAGCTTAAATATGGCAAGGATTGAAAATCCTTTTTTTCCCCTAATGTCACACCTGTGTATGTAATTTGTTAGAAAATTAAGGGAAGGATTTCATTATTTTTTGACAAAAGCCCTTTTCATTCTCACAGGCACCAACAATTACTCATTTTATTAAGGCTTTTTGTGTTCATTAAATTCTTGTTCAATAACTGTCTGTTTTCTTCACTGTTTTTTTTTAACTTTCACATTGTTCCTAGCGTCTTCACTCAGCACTGCAAACTGAATTTGTGTAGAATTTTTGCCCAATGGAACACATTAGAATTTGTTTTCAGTTTTCTTTGGGTTATCAAGGCTTTATTGTAAGAGCTTCTTGTTTTTATCCAAAGATAATTTAAATTGAATTGGCATTGTGCAGAGTACAGTGCAGAGCCAATAAAATGAAGTTAGCATCTAACCAGAATTGCAACTATATATATATAAATGGTGTTTATATAAAAAAGGTAACATAGAGTGCAAGTCTCGCAGGATGCAGGAGCATTAGTATAAACACAGAGGTGCATTATATCTACTGTAATGAGGTATATAAAACTAAAAAGTGAGGTATAAACTATGATAAAGTGTCTTGCCAGTGCAAACAGCATCATAAGGTAGAGATGCTGAACATTTATGCCACTGCACTAGCACACCATTTTCGACTATGACTGTAAATATGCTATTTACTGAAGTTGAGAAATCTGTAATAGGAAGTACATTGACATTAACAAGGAACAATATATAATGATTGCAATGCTGAAGTTTTCCATATGGACATGGATCAGGGTTCCCACGAGTCCTAAAAACACAAGAAATCCTGGAAAATTACATAGGAAATGAAAAAAAAGTCAAGTCAAGTCTACCTTTATTAATATAGCACTTTATAACAATAGAGATTGTTTTAAAGCAGTTTTACAGAATCCAATCAGCACTTACTAAAAAAAACACTTAGTTCACTTCAACCCTTATCTGTAAATAAAGAGTCCCCAACTAAGCGAGCCAGAGGCGACATCAGCAAAGAACTAAAACTCCATCAGTGACAGAATGGAGAAAAAAACCTTGACAGAAACCGGGGTTGGGGGTGTGTGTGTTGGGGGGGGGTTGTTTGCAGTTCTTCTCTGACCAGATAAACCAGCAAGTTATTCTATTCTGCAACAAAGTTTCTTTCGTCTTGTTTGAATGACCGTCTAGAAGACAAGGTCATCACTGGGAAACTGCCTCTGGGGCTTATTGTCTCTAAGTGCTGATCCACCAACTGGGCTGGAAACAGTCTGGATCTGGTGGTGATGGTAAGCTTGTAATAAAAAAAAAGTATTGGCATAGATGCCATATTACTTACGATATACAAATATACAAATAAATTGTGTTATTATTGCAGATTAACAGATTTGGATGAGGAAAATGTGTGTGGTATTTGTAAGTCAGGTTAAAGAAATAACATTTTTCAAGAAAAAAAACCTGAAAAATAATAATAATTATTATTAATTATTATTGGTCATTAAAGAGCAGTTTACAAATGGTCTGAGACAAAAAGCGCTGTCTTTAGGGACGCTGAGTTTTGATGTGAAAAATAATGCTACGTGAAAAAGTGACACGCCCTCATGAAGACTCCTGGTTCTTTCCTCCGTTCTAAGATTGTCCTTCTTCGTCTTTTCCAAGCCTGTCCCGATAGTTCCCAAGGTCAACACAGCTTTGGGTAGTCTTGTCTATTTTTGTTATCGATCTCTCTGTCCTCTAAGTGACTCTAAGTTTGCTATTATCCTCCGTCAGCTGTCTCTTTGCTGAATAATCTGGTCTGTTTGGTTGTAACCATCCTTCGTTTCGAGTTCTCCTGTAACATCGTGTCAGTAGTTGCACTAAGTGCTTGGATTTTTTTAGCAACATTGTCTGCTAAACACGTACCTAACCTTGCTAAAAGTGGTTAAATGAATCATAGCTGACCCCATGAACCCTACGGACCTGTCCACATCAGTTCACCATGGTATTACCATGTATGTACAGTAGTTCACAGATCAGTTATAAAATGACCATCACAAAGTGAAAGTTTATTAGTTTTGCTAATTCACACACAAGTATTTTCAACAATTTCATCTTGAAAAAGTCAAATGCTTATAGAAAGTGGGAGGAGCTCGCAGCTCCAGAACAAAATCTGGAAAAGGAGAGTCTAAAAAGTGCAAAAGTACACTGTTCAATGAAGCTTATTAAATAAAGTTTTGGACAGACATATTAATGTTGTTTAGTCTGTTTGTTGCAGAATATTTTTGCAGAACGTCTTGATTTTACAGAAACTGCATACCAAACTTAATGGGCACAGCCTAGGCAGTCGTTGTAAAGTGTTCATTTTAATAAAGAAGACATTTTAAATGTCCCTGAAAATGAGTGTAAAAAGAAGTTTATATCATTAGGACAGAGGAATTTGTGCTTCCTTCTTTCTTAACTGGTCAGAATATATATATTTTTTCTTTTGTAGTAAACTCAAAAACAGAAATTTCATTCTGGGAAATTTAATGGGAAATTTTTTTGTCTTATAAATGTTCTATGACAATAACAAGCAGCTTCGGTTTTCTTCCTTAAGTACATTATTTTATAAATATAAACTTTTACCCAACTGAGAAGTATTTGTTTTATCTCTGAATCTATTTACCATCATGTGATCTTATGCTAGAAACATGGATTAATATTCATTTATTCGCCGGCTTATTCCCTAATTCGGGGTCACAAGGATCTGCTGGAGTCTATCCCAGCCGTTTCTGAAAGGGAAAAGACAGGAGGGTACACCCTGGACAGGTCGCTAGACCATCATAAGCCACACACACACACTCACAGTCACTCCTATGGGCAATTTAGGATCACCAATCAACAGAACATACATGTTTTTTGGGGTGTGGGAGAAACATATATATGCAAACTCCACACAGAAAGGCCCCTGTCTGGGAATCGAACCCGCGCCCTCTTGCTGTGAGGCAACAGTGCTAACCAACATGCTGTCCTAGGGCTTATTATTTTTTTATTATTTTTTTTTATTAATATTGTGATATTGATGGATGGGGTTTCTTTTTGAAAAACAGTACCTACAATATATATATATAAATTGGTAATTTGAAAATGTACCTAGAAGCCTGACATTATATATTAAAAGGTAATTTGTATTTAAATATTTATCAACATTTTTCTTTAGAGTTGAAAAAGCATCTTGTTTCATACAAATGTCCCAACCACATTTTCTGTGATTGCATTATTCTTTAAACAGACACTAAAAAACAAAACCTCAACAAGATTTTTTGTGTGTTTACAACAGTTACATGTTGAACATTTTAATTAATGGGTAGAAAATTATTTTAAGATGAGGCTTTAGTTGATCTTTCGTTCTCCACAGAACTTTTCTACTAAAACTAACCATTCAGAGCTTTCTATCTCTTCATCATGCTGACGGTTTCATGTCCTTTGGTTTGTTGGGTTTCCAAATATACTCAGGGAGCCATGTCGGAGAGCAGGAGCGAAGGAGAGAATGAGAACCTCCCCCGAAACATTTGGATGTCCATCTGTGTGTGGAGTTTTGAGAGAGAAAAAAAACCTGTCTCTGTGCTCTCTGTCTGGCTGTTTTCCAAACCGGTCTTGAATTTGCATTTAAGAGGGAGCTTTAGCACTTTCTTGACAGCAGCTCTTCCATTCGTATCTCCACCACCTCACACACATCCTCCCCTTTCTCACATCTTCATAAGGCAAAGGGAACAATCTGAGGCTGACCTTTTGAAGCTGGACTTTGATTCTATTTCAGAAATCTCTCTCTCTCTCTCTCTCTCTCACACACTCTCTCGCTATTTCTCTTTCTTTTTCTGCAGGCGATGTGTTCCAGGCCGGCATGCTCTGTGGGCTACAGGCACACCGGACTTTTGGAAAAGCATTAATGATTTTTAAACAGCTAAGAGAGCCGCTGGAACCTGCCAGACATGGAGACATCAATACCAACAGCCTGTGGAATCCATGCACGGGGGAGGCTTTTGAGGAGGGTGGTGTGTATGACAGGGTTTGTGATGCTCAAAGGCAATTTTTGTAACACAATTAATAGAAACTAAAATGTGTACAAAATAAGTGTAAAACATATTTTAAATAATGTAACTTTCATGTTATTGATAACAATTATGTTATTATTAGCAGTAGAATCTATCTATCTATCTATCTATCTATCTATCTATCTATCTATCAAAGAAGAATCAGTTCTGCAGGTGAAAAGTGACATGGTAACACAGTAATGTGAAGGCACAAGCCTTTAAAGGGCTCTAAAAAAAATTTATTTGGAGGGTCGTCGGTTCTATAATTAATTCTATAAATCTAACACACCATTTATCATTTCTATCTATTGTAGCTATGTTGCTTAGACTGTACCAATGATTTTACTCTTCTACGATTTTTAAGTGAACAGTAGCAACCCCACAAGAGTGCTTAGGGGTTGATAACTTGCACTTAAGTTACATTAAAAGTTTTGCAGTACTGAATGGCACGTGGCGTACTGAAAAGTAGCGAAATAAACTAGCACACTGTAAAGTCTAGTTTAGTTTACTTTAATTTTTCTAACTTACATTTCTATTTTCCCTGTGTTTTCTTCTTTTTTGTTCAAGAAGGAGATTTGATTTGGTGACATTAAGAGAACTGCAGTGCCGCTATTTTATTCTAATATTTTATTCTTGTATAATTACAGTGCCTTGAAAAAACCTTGAACATTTTGCCAACTTACAACCACAATTGCACGCCACACTTTTTAGATTTTTATAAGCTTCAAATTTTGAAAAGCATGTATCAGTTTCGTTCCACTTCACAATTTATGTGTTACTTTGTGTTGGTCTATTACATAAAATCTCAATACAATAAATTTAAGTTTGTGGTTGTAAGGTGACAAAATGTGAAAAAGTTCAAGGGGTATGAATACTTTTCTGTATTCAATCTGTACAATCGTGCTGAAATGAAATACATGTCAGAATACACAATGTGTCCAAGGGGGGAAGTGGTAGCGCAGTGGTTGGACTACCAACTTGAAGACCCAGGTTTGATTCCCAGCATTACCAAGCCACCACTGCTTGGCCTTTGAGCAAGGCCCTCAATTGCTCAGTTGTATAACAGGTAATAATGTAAGTCGTTCTGGATAAGATTGAGGTGGATGAGCTACGACAGCAGACCACTCGAGAGCACTCAAGATAAAAATCGGAGACTAAACTAGCCGTGTGTTTACCCAACCTTGACAGTTATAGACTGAAAAAAAAATAAAAACAGGTGATCATCATTAATTATTAACTACTTGTGACCAGTATCCAGATAATAATTTGCAATGCACTCCTGTCATGTGATTGGCTGGAAGGGTAATTGCCTGAATGTGCAGAGGTACAGGTGTTTCTATTTAAGTGGCTGCTGAGTGTATTAAAACAATAATCGGAAAAAAAAAAAAACACTCATGATTCATTGGGTCAGAATGGCTTTCCTGCTGGAGATTAATTTTAAATGGAACCGCAGCAGTACCGACGTCAAACACAGACGAGTTGATTAGAAAAAACATTATGTTCCGCGGTCCATTATTTTCAGTCTTCAAATGCGGCAGTACGGTGGTGTCAATTATTCATAGCGATTGCAACATCCGGGGGAAAAAAAAAAATATCCACAAAACCCTTTTTCTGTCATCTGTGTTTTGTGACCATTTAGAGAAGTCTGCACTGGCTGCTTCAGTCAGCTGCTGTTTTTTTTTCTCCATGGTGGTCCTAAGCTTTGAAGATAACTGCATAAGATGCTGGCTGAAGGACACACGCAGAGCAAACTCCCTTATTACACCAGCCTCAGTTCTCCTGAAAAAAACACTTTTAAATCAGGCTAGATTTATTCTACAGATCAGATGAAAAACACACACACACACACACATTATCATTGCATTACAGTGTTTATTAACACTGTTCTTTATTAACATATCTATAGCTCCCTTCTCCTTCCTTGCCTTTAGTTTCGATTTATGCGCTTATAAATAGCTATCGGAATTCCCTGGTTCACCAAACAAAGCCATCAGGATAAAGTCGGTGGGCAGGAAGGAACCTAACGATCGATTGGGCGGATCTATGAACAGCAGTGGATATTCCATATTATAAAAAAACCCCAGCTGTGTGTTGCCTGCCCAATCATCGGGACCAAACTGACTTTAAACAAGATTTGTTTTTTTCTATGAAATGCATTTCATCACTTTATAGACGTGTGTTTGAAGTGAAATGTCAATCGCTGGACCGAGACTGAGGAAGGTAGCATGGCTAAGGTTTACAGTTTTAGCCAAAACGGATGGGGAAGTGGTAGCTCAGTGGTTAAGGTGTTGGACTGATACCTGAAAGATCGGGTTTGGATCAATAAGTTACTACTGCTGGGCCCCCTGTGCAAGACCCCTAACCCCAGTTTGTTCAGTCGCTCTGAATTAGGACGTCTGCTAAATGAGGATGGGTTCTCTGTTGAGTCTGGTTCCTCTCAAGGTTTCTTTCTATTCCGTTTCAGGGAGTTTTTCCTTGCCATCGTCGCCCCCGGCTTGCTCATCAGGGACAAACTGATTTCTATTTCATTTTCCTCTTATAATTTCTTCGATTGTGTAATGCTGCTTTGTAACAATGACCATTGTAAAAAGCGCCATACAAATAAAATTGAATTAGTTTAAATTGAATTAAAGTGGCGTAAATGTAAAAGGGTTAGTTTGTTGTACAAAATATTGATTTTAAAAGCAGTTCATGTGCTTATTAAGGGTAACAGTTACTGTTAACTGTTTTTTTTTTGGCCAAAACACTATTTTTGTTTTGTGATCTAGGGTACTAGTATTAATCCGTTCAATGATAAGACTCTGAGCATTGTTGTACGTCACTCTGGATAACAAAGTCAGCTTAATGATGTAAATGTAAATTTAATGAGCTGCTGATGTTGCGTTTTTATCTGCATGCGGAAGATCCCAGATGAGACATATGTGTGCATTAGAAGAACTTGCAAAAACTCCTCTTAGGACCGTAAACCATACAGCTGTAAGGCAGCACTAACATTTAGTATACTATCATCACCACCACCACCTTCATTTAATTATTATCTGAGGCTTTGGCTTTTTTTTGACTGGACTGCATTGATGCTTGTTCTTAAACCTGTGATGAAAGTCCTGCCACTGTCCTGCCTTTAAGCTTTATCGTATATAATACTTAGTCGGCCTTCGATATGGTAAATGGATCATTTTATCCCATTTGCACATCATTACAGCCTGTTTATCGCCAGGCAGAGATTTGCGATCTGTTTTTAGACTCCGATTTAGAGAAAATTGGATTGTTTGCCGAAACACGCACGTAGTTATCGGTCTTTAATTAGAGGAAATAAAACAAAGCGGATCAATCACAGTCAGCTTGCTCACACACACACACACACATTTACCCGGATACAGACATGCTTCAGAAGTATATCCGACCTCTTAAAATAAATCAGGAGGGACTGATATTATAGGACAATAGCGTTATAAAATCTAGACCGTATCAGAGCGTGCTTATTCCTCAATTCTCTCTGGTTAATTTTTCATTTGGATAATTTACTACTTCCATAAGATAGCTTTTACAAAGTGCCCGTACATCATCCCTACAACAAGAAAATTACTTCATGTGCATTTATGTGCATAAAATGGTGTCCCTGGAAGAGGAAAATTATTACTGATTAGTTAACATGCCTTTGCATGCATGTTTAATGCTTTTACATCATCCTGAATTGTTAGTTATTTCAAATCATCGTAAAGCAAATAGACTTGGTGTCTTCTCAGCAGTGGCTTTAGCTGTATGTCTTGTACTGACACACACACACACACACACACACACACACATAGTCATGGTGCCACAGCAGTAATTGCTCTTGATTTAACCAGCAACAAATCAAGCTGTAAGCAGCAGCCACTTCCAGGTCAATAATTTCTATTTGGGTTTAAATTAGCTTTTTCTTAACATATTGGTATTTCTGGTGTCTGACCCTTTGCCACATCCTCCTGAGGTCGATCGGCCAGTCAATTTCAACGGAAATCTGCTAGTAATGGAGGCTTACGTAACATTTTCAAGGCTTCGTGTCCACAAAGCTTTATTGGATCAGGCTCTTTTGGAGCTCTCTCCAAATGCCACTGGATGCCGATGATGACAAAGCAGCTGGACTTTTAGAACTTTGGAGTATACACCAAAAGTCTAAAACTGCCCCGAGAAAATCAGTTTCGATTATTGTACTTATCGTGTTATACATTTGATTATATTGGGTTTCTGAGAAAATCATCTAAACCATTGACTTAAAGGCAAGAAGCAAAACAATAAATAACACAAAAACAATTGTGTTATATTAACATATAAAAACATAACTGTGTGTTAGACATTAATAAAGACATTAATAAAACATGATAATAAGAAAAAAATGCCTATTGAACTAATATTATTATTATTATTATTAATATTTATTAAATTAGTGATTCTCTAGTGGATCTATTGATATTATACAGTACATGCAGCTGTTTTTAAGTAAATCCTCAAATACATTTAACTATAGAATATGACAAATCCTTACTTAACCTTTCAAATGAATCTAATAAATTAATTAATTAAACTTCGGGACCTCAGACGACATTGCATTAATCATCAGCATGATTGACAATACTAAATGAGCCCGGAAATACTTCCAGAAACCACCGTCGGTCAACACAATCCGCTGTGCCATCTGCAGATGCTAAAGTACTAAAGTCTATCATGCAACAAGGAAGCCATATGTGAACATGGAAGCGCCGTCGTGCCCTGTGGGCCAAAACATATTTAAAATGGACTGATTCAAAGTTGAAAAGTGATCTATGATCAGTCGAGTCCAAATTTGACATTCTTGTTGGAAATCACGGATGCCGTGTCCTCCGAGCTAAAAAGGAAGACCTTCCAGCGTGTTATTAGCATTCAGTTTAAAAGCCAGCATCTCTGATGGTGCTGGTGGTGGTGGGGGGTGTATATGGTCTGAGCAGCTTGCATGTTTGAAAGCTGAAAGGTACATAAAGGTTTTAGAGCAACATATGCTTCCCTCCAGACAATGTATATATTTCACGGAAGACCTTGTGTATTCCAGTAGGACAATGCAAACTGCAGCTATAACAATAGCATGGCTCTGTAGTAGAAGAGTCCGGGTACTGAATTAACCTGTCTGCAGTCCAGAACGAACTCTTCAGCAGCTGGAAACATGTAGTATACAAGAATAAAACCACACCAAAACTCCAGAAACTCATAACCTTCATGTCCAGACAACTTCAAACTGTGATACATCATGGTAAACATGCCCCGTCCCGACTATTTTAGGACCTGTGGCAGGCATCCAATTTAAAATGAGCTCATTTTGTGCATACAATTGTAAAATTTCACAGTTTAAGCATTTGTTTTGTTATCTATGTTCTGCTGTGAAGAAAATATTGACTCCTGTGATTTAAAAGTCTTGCAAAAAAACTTTTTCACAGAATTCGAGTTGTAATTCGCTGGAATAGGGATGAAACCTTACTGTTGTTTTTATTTTCCGCTGTTTTCTTTTAATTCAATTTAGTTTTATTTGTATAGCGCTTTTTGCAATGGTCATTGTCACAAAAAAGCTGTACACAAGCCAAAAAAAATAAAATGCAATTGAATCAGAAATTAGTTTTGAGCAAGCCAGGGCAATGGTGGAAAGGAAAAACTCCCTGAGATAAAATAGGAAGAAACCTTGAGAGGAACCAGACTCACCAGAGAACCCATCCTCATTTGGGTGGAAAAACAGGTAGCAGGAATTATGCAGTCACACTGTGTGTGTGCAGCCAACTGAAGTCATAAGTCTTCAGAAAACAGCTGGAGCGTCTTCATGGCAAAGTAAAAGTGTCCTCAGTCACCCTGGTGATGTGATTATCAACCGGATTGGGCAGTTTTTGAGCTCAGGTCATGTGGTCCTGTCATGGAGTTTTGAGCTACATAAAGGTTGTATGTATCTTAAGAGATATTTTTGCTGGAAAATGTAACATTACAGACTTTTTTAAAAGTAAAATCAACTGCATACAACAGAGAGTTTCTTCTCTCTCTATAATGTTAAAAAGAATTTACTAAAAAAATACTGTCTGCTAAATAATAGACTGAGAGAGATGATTTATTATACACGCTGGCAAAAATATATCCAGTATTCCCAAACTAATGTGTGGGACTAAAGGACTATGGGTGTGGTTTTGCATCATCTAATTTTTTTCTAAATCCCACAGATGTCCTCAAATACTTTGATGGGTTCGACCCTGGTAATTGCTGCTTGCAGCTATATTTATCTCTGTAATTATCTTTCCTATTATTTGTTAGTATAGGTTTCTGTATTTGTGCATGCTGCTTCTTTTTGTGAGAAAACCATGTAATGTGTAGCTTAATTATATAAAAACTGTTTCAATTGTATAGAATCTGTAGGATTTACTGTACTGGCAAAAATTGGCAGCACTCACAAAAGCTATATGCAGCAAATACATTTCTTTTCTAACAAAGACAAAGTGCACAGACGCTGATTTATTTAAAATGAATACCATTTAAAGAAAACTAAAAGATTCATCATTATTTCCTAGTTGCCAAATACCAGATTATAGCAATAACTCTTACTTTAAAAATAATATAAATGCGCCTTTTTCCAAGCTAATCTTAAAAAACATATTTAACATCTTTTTAACATTAATTAACCTAATGTAAATATACTGTAGGTGTATATATATATCATGAATTTGAATTGGGTTACCCTGCTGACCCATGTGATGCCAGTTTTAGTGATATGTCCAAAGGTATGTGGACACCTTCAACACCACAACCAAAATCAGATGGTATCAACTGAAAATTCTGGTGTACCAAAATTCTTTTAAATAAACATCTCTAGCAACACAAGTATCTCATTTCTCTTATTTAGAGAAATAAGACAATTCAACAATGATGCAATGAGAGTTTTCAAATCGGCAGGTAAATGAGTCCCAGGTGACCCTCATTGACATGGCTTGCAGTTAATATGTGAGAAGGAAAGCTGGAAAACCTGGCAATAAGTGGAACTACACTTAAAAGTGACAAACACACTTATTATCTGCACATGATTCCTTAATTCAAAAGCCAGCCTGGTATTCTGAGAAAATACATTGTATAGCCAAAGGTTTGTGCACACCTTACCTGCACACCCCAATGAGTATGTTGAAACTAAGATCACATTTACACTGCATGCATCAAGTGACCAAATTCTGATTTTTTTTTCTTTAATTCCCAGCACCACCAAATTAACACTGCTGGGCTTCTCAGCAAGGCCCTTCACCCCCAATTGCTCAGTTGTATAAAAGAGATAAATGTAAGTCATTCTCGATAAGGGCGTCTGCCCGAATGCTGGAAATGTAAATGTAAATGTAAATGTAGCAAAGATGGGATATGACCCACGATTGTGTAAGCAGGAGAAAAGCACATGAATTCCTTATTCAAATGTGAAAATTAATTAAATATGAATTGGATACATGCTTTATCGTCTGACGCATAAGCAAACAGATCGGATTTTCACTTGTCAGTACAAAGTGTGCGTCACTGAATAAACCACGGTGGCGTTTGTGACATCAACTCGGCTAGACACAATCAGGGACTATATATATATATATATATATATATATATATATATATATATATATATATAATTTACTTTTTTTCCTGGTATAGTGTTATTGCAGATATTGGCTACAGGTCACAAAAAAAGTTACAAAATTGGAACTGGGCATCAAGACCTGTAGTGTAAATGCGGCATAAGGCACACAAACAATCCAGCATGACAATGCCTCTGTGCACAAAGCCCCTAAACTTCATAAAGACAGGATGTTATGGTTGCATACAGCTCTGATCTGAACCCTACTGAACACTTTTGACATAAACTAGAAAACCGACTTTACCCCAGACCTCCATACCCTGAATAAGTGCCTGATCTGATGGCCACTATTGTGGCTTAATTTTAAAAAGTTCAGGCTTAAATTTTTTTAGGGTTTAGAGATGTAAAAGTGAGACATATTATAATTAGATGTGTCAAAACATTATACTATATGGCATATTTACAGTACTGACAAATTCCAGTAAATCAAAGGGCATAACTTTATAGCCACTGATATAATTATAATATTTATTTGAAATCTAAATTTTCCATTTTAAATAAGTTTATTTTCAGTCTTAAAGTAAACACACATGTGACTGCATCACATTAATTAAATCCACTATTAATGTGTCAGGCTTTAAACCTAAGCAATTACCCTATCCATAAAACACCCTTATCTTTTTTTCTGTTATGTTGCCTAGCAACCAAAATTACATTAAATGGTGGAAGAATTGTTAAGTGCAAACAATATGTAAAACAATCAACATTATATTGTAATTATAACCCCACATGTTGAACAGTTCATGGCAGAATAAAATTAGTTGGTCTTACTGTATAATATTGCAGTATTTTTCTGTTACTTTGTGCTACATTTTGTTGTCAGTTTTTATTATTGTTGTCATCACGTTTTTAATTGCGTAGCTTGAATGATGATTTTAGCTAAATGTAGTTATTTATTTATAATTTATTTACAATGTATATTCGGATATAGTTTACAATTCAACTGTGGCCCGTTGATTAAATATAAAAATATACTATTAGTATTTAGTCTGTAAAAATACTCGATAACGATACAGAACCATGTAAGGTTAAACATTTTGCTGAAAATGTGGCACATATTATTTACAGTAAATATACTGTAACTCAGGTATTGGACATGTTGGTGAAAACTCAGAGATTCTACAGAAAACCTATAGAGACACTGCGAGAACATGTGAACCCCTACTTAGGATCAAATCAGAGATCCTTTATCTGTAAGGTTGTACGTGCTGTACCGATGTGCCACCCAAATATATCCATAAAAATATCAGGCGACAGATTTTATTCCATTGATATGTATGAAAGATAGCATTAGACTCAGTCTTGCATAGAGTTGCAGTGATTTGCATCACCTGTCATGATACCGAAAATCCCTCGGCCAAAGCTATGTCAAGTAATATAGAACAACAAAACCCAGATTTCTCAAAGGAGCCGTGGAGCTTGAGGAAAATAAAAACCTGTCGACTGGAGGCCATGATCCAACAGCCAGTGGGACATTCATAATAGAATGTGCGTGTTGGACTGTATGCGTGTGGGTGAGGTGCAGCATCCGGAGCCAGGCTCTCAGGGCCAGAAGCAACATGAGCATGGCATAATGAGAACGTGTCAACAGGCTGTCAGCTAGCAGTCCAGCATGCACGCAGGCACACACACACACATAAGAACATGACCGCATAGAGTGATGTGGCTCTTACGCTGGAGTGGACATCCAATCAAGAGCTCGTGTTTTGCATGATTTCATACACAGTGCCCTCCTGTCAGGCTGCGCTGCAGTCTGAATTGGTCTTGTCCTCTGCAATGCAAATTGATCACTGCTGTACTGAATGATATACTGTGGTTTGTTGCCCTGCACATTGCAGCATGAGAAGGACTTCATCACTGCGCAATATGTGTTCTGCACAGTGGAATATTTAACAGTTGAGCAGTGGGCCAGGCTTTCCTATTCACCGTGCAAAATAATTGCATTAAACTGCAGTTACTCAACTTTTTGTTAGCATGCAACATATGAACAGTCACCAGCGTGTACACACACCGTCTACTATAACACAAAAACACCCAGTTTTGGAAAAGCTACTACTTAATAAAACAGAGTGCGCTAAACTATCAGTTACTCTATGTTGAATGAAGCTTCACACTACACATAAGCTACTACCCTGTAGCAAGCTAAGCTACAGAAACATATTTGCCTAATAATTAACAATAAATATTTGAGTTTTAAAACAAGTTGTTGATATTCTGAACCTGTGTCTGTGTGATCATGACATAAAACATTTGTTTGCATGTATTTATTTATCATATACAGCTTTATTAAACAGACGGCGGAGGAATTAAGCAGGTTTTTGTTTCTGCATATTTAAAGAATATAGCGGATGCTCATCCGCTATTTGTCTTATTTATACATCTCATCGGAGGTCTTATTCGAGGACAAAGTAGTGTCAGCTTGGAATAGAACTCACGGCCTTGTGAGCATTAGTTCAACTCTTAAACCACTTAGTCCCTCACTATATTTAAATACATTTAAAATTATTAAAACATTGAATGTAATTAAATGAAAAGAAAAGAAACGCATCAGCTATAACATTAAAGACTTGTATTATGTAGGTTCTCCTTGTGCCACCAAAACAGCTCTACCTCACAATCTCCACAAGATCCCTGAAGATCTGCTTGTGATGGACATATTACATGTTCCTTAAACTATTTCTAAACAATGTTTGCAGTGTTGCATTTTACTGCTGACACTGAAATGAGGAAATACCATCACCATGAAGAGGAAGACTTGGTCTCGAACAAGGTTTAGGTGGGTAGTACATGTTAAAGTAATAACTACTTCAAAAAATATCTTTTAAAAAAAAAGGCAACACAATGGTGTAGTGGGTTAAGGTGCCGGCACCCACATGCGCAAGTTGTGTGCTCTCTGGCAACCTGGGTTCGATTGTGGCTTAGGTCTTTTCCAGTCCCACCTCTCTCTCTCTCTATCTTCCCCATTTCATCCCACTGTCCTATCAATAAAGGCAAAAAAATATATTTAAAATAATATCTACAGGAATGCCACGATCCACACTGTGTCTGCCAGCTTGCTGTCTTTTTATAGTACATCCTAATGTCCGCTAGATGCACATCTGAATTCCACATGTTGTAAAGAAAAGCATGAGTTTTCAGACAAAGACATCTTTTTCTGCTGTTCAGTGGTCCAGTTCTGCTGTTCAGATGCCTCGTAAAGGTGCTTTTGCTGGTGAACAGGGGGTCAACAGGGCACCCTGAGCGATCTGTGGCTGCACAGCTGTAAATGCAGCAGACTATGATACACAGTGTATACTTACACCATTCTATTATAAACTGGAGAGCTTTTCAATGCTGGGACTTACGGAAAGATCACAGACAACACACACACATACACATGAGTATCTTTGCCAGCACTGACAATATAAGGTATTTGTCCTGTGAATTTGGATATTTTCTAAGCTGTAGACAAATCAGTAGGGACAATAAAACGCAATTTGTTTACGGTCGCCTTCATTTTTTTTGTACAGTGCTAATAATTCTTCACACATCTGATCAATTTTGCCAACAGGGGGCAGTACGTCTTTGCAAAAAAAAAAAAATAGGAAACAAGCCTAAATCCCTGCAGCCCTAAAAGCCTTCAGAGATGTTTTATATGTTTTAATATTTTCTATTTATCCTGGAGATTGTAATGTTTAAATTGTTTTCCCTCCTCAGTGATGCGTCTCCTTAATGCAAAACGCATAAAACCCTAATAGTGGTGAATAAAGCATCAGGGGCAAAAAGTAAAATCATTTCCTTTGGTGTTAAAGTAACAGCTTGACTTATCTTTCGGTGTAAAAAGGAAAAAAAAAAAACACTGAATGATAAGGCGCCAAGGTTTGTGTCAAATATTACAAAGCTTCATTTCAGTTCCGGGCCGGTAAAGCTGTCACTTGTGAGATATTACTTATTTCAGAAACAAACACGTGCTCCAATAAGTGAGACACAATAAACGCAAATCTGATTTGTACCAGCGCCAAAACGCAAGACTGGTGGAAACGAACTCGCATTTCTCAACCTTTTCAGTGTTGTTTATCAAACACTTTATCAATTCATCATCATTTCTCCATCATCACACCATCCATCTGTTCAGACAGAAGCTTTGCTGGATTTATGTCTCTATCAAGTGAATTGTCTAAGAATTGGAACGCTGTCCATAAGAAACTTGGAAAGGAGATTGAAACACAGCCTGCAGCACGAATAGGAAAAAAAAAACAAACAAATAAACCAACACATAACCTGCATGAAAGTGTGTGTGAACATTTTACTCTTTGAGTGAACAGTGTTAGTGTCATAAAGGTGAAACAACACACACTGTAGATTTCAAGACAGTTTTTGTATAGCTATTAGTCGGTCCTCTTGAAGAAAAAAAAGGTTTTATGGGATATTTTAATAATTTATTTATGAATCCTTTTTTTTCGGCCAGAAATTAATGGCAGTGTGTGAAGCGGCACAGGAACTTAGAGAGTCCCTGGAGACGGAGCGCCCCTCCAATAGGATGTCATGATGGACGAGACTGTGGAGCCCACGTCAGATCCAACACCAATGAAGCCACCATTCTGGAAATCTCTCTCTCTCCCTCTTTCTCTCTCTCTCTCTTTCTCACTTACTCCACACACTCGCTTCCCTTATCTCTCTCTCCATCAGTCTTTAGAGCCAGTTCCCCTTTTGCAGCTATGTAGTTAGGTGCATTAGGTGTACTCTCTCTTTCTCTTTCTCCTGCTCTCTCCCTCTCTTTCTGTATTCACTCTGTTTCAGTCTGTCTCTGCTTTTTTATTTCTTTTCTACATTTCCTCATTTCTGTCTTCTTTCTGTGAGTTTCCTCTTCATGTGCAACAACTGGTAGCTTCCCCCCTTTTTTTCTCCTCCTCCTCCTCTTTTCTCTAGCGCGGAAGGTCCGCTTATCCTCCAGCACCTGTGCTTCGAAGGGTGTTGGAGTGCAAAGTGGGGATGGTGTGTGGTGTGTGTGGGGGGGTTCCTGTTGTTTTTGAGTACAAGCCAAGGAGGCAAGAGGAAGCCACGAGGTTTAGAGCTTCTCTCCGGCATCATCATCATCATCATCATCATCAGAAGCAGCAGCAGCATCAGCATCAGCAGCAGAGGCGGCAGAGACGACAGAAGAGGCAGCGCATCTCTCAGTCTGGCTCTCACTCCACTGCTGAAGAGGAACAGGAGAAGAGGAGCTCGCGGCTTTGTGCTTGCTCTGAGAGCTGCAGAGGAAAACGAAACAGAGTAGCGGGAGGAGACTGACAGGGTAAGATGCTTCCATGGACTTGGGATCTGAGCCAGTTTTTTTTTTTTTTTGTTTTTACCAGTTTGCCTTTTGTTCCTTTGTGAATGAGTCCTACTATAGTGGGGTGGTGGTAGGAGGGTCTCGTGCCGGTGGGTATTGTGTGAGCCAACTGCCGCAGATTTGTGTAATCAGGGCGGTGGGTTTTTTTTTTTAGAGGGATTTGTCAGCTGTTTGTATTGTATTAACATATTGATGGGATTCTTGCCCTTTTCATTGTACAGTGATCCTTATCACACTGGAGGAACCAAGGGAACCGCTTTTAGGATTTATATGTTCAGTGTTCTTCCATGTATGTCAGTTTGTCTGTTATTTTTCTACAGGTTGTTGTTGTTGTTGTTGCTGTTTGTGGTGCAAAAATGAAAGTATCGTATCGGGACTGTGAACCACAAGTTGGATCTCTTTATGTTGATGCTAAGTAAAAGCGCTACAGGACAGCCTGAGCTACTCGAGTTGAGACTAAGAATCCTCAGCATCTGTTTCTGGCCCGATGAGGCTTGTAGCATGACAAAACATCAGACAGCTGAATTTAGACCTTGGATTAGACAACACCTTTAAATTAACAAGAAAACCGTTGTTATCGATAAACACTGTACGTCTTCCACAGTCCTAATCTAGTTTGTGGTGTGGAATGAATGAAGTAATATTCTAGACGTTTGTACTGCCTGTTTCCTGGGACAACTTTATCAAAAAATGATTTGTTGTACTGCGTAACTGTGATAACTGTGATTGCTGGCCTGAGAAATACCTTTCAAACTGTTTGTATAAATCTGCTTATAAAAAAAGAAAAAAAGACTAATCAGTTAAGATTAAGAGTGGTGTACATGAGCAGATTCCACTAGAACCAAAAAAAAACCCCCAGTGCTTCTGTCTAGCTTTTCCCACTTCCATTTTGGTGCTGGTGCACCCCTCAGAAAATGAGAGTCGTAATAACAGTCATTGTTCCTTTTTTCTGACAGCCGTCATTTCATTTTGCTTTTTTCCCCCCAAACCGATCTGTAATTTGCCTCCTGCTGCTAATGGATTTTCTGTATTACTCTTCTCTCTCTCTCTCTCTCTCTCTCTCTCTCTCTCTCTCTCTCTCTGTATGTGTGTGTGTGATGAGTATGTTTGACTCGGAGGGCTGACGGCAGTTGACTGTTAATGTGGCTGGCAGGAGTTAAGGGCTGGAGGGTGAATGGCAGAAGACAGAGAATTTCAAAGTCATTGAGTGGATTCATGTGAAACCTGGGCATTTTTCCATTTCCTGGTCCATCTTTTATTACTTTTATCCACCCATTTATTTATTCAGCTATCCATCCATCATTCTGTATCCCATTAAACACATGTAGACTCGGACTGACTTGCAATTTGCCCTGGGTTTTTTTTTCAGTATATGGTTGGTTCCTGGCACAAGTGTCTCCATGTCATGTGGGGCGTCTGTGAGCATCTGGATAAACCTACGACTGCTACTACGAGTCTCCAGTCTCCGTTCAGGTAAGACATTCACCTGGCTTCATCTTGCGAGAGCATTAATAACTCCAAGCTCACTTGCCGAAAACAACAAACAAAACCCCGAAAAATTCCAAAGTGTGTTTATTTCTGTCTACAGATACAACCTTTGCCTGGCTTGCTTTGTGAAAAAAAGCACCATCTTCAATCAATTCCCCCTAGACAGAAGGTCTATGGTGTTGGCCTGTGTGCCACAGTGGATGTATGAGTGTCAGGCACTTCCCTCCTCCCTCTACTTTCTGAGGCTCTCTTCGGTGACGGGTATTCTTGGGTGGATAATACGGATCACGTTGTTATTGCTTAAGAATACGCGTAGTTGAGGAGAGTCATTTTCGACCGTGCCTTCAGGGAGCTGACCTCGGCTTAACCTCTCTTCAGACGTCCTAGCCGAATGCTGTTGTTAGGGAAAGGGAAAAAAAAGAGTGAACATTTCTATCGAGGTTCATTTATCAGTGCAGCAGATAATCATTTCCCCAGCGTTTGCATTGATTTCTCTACGGCAAGCCTTCATGTTGTTATTACTCCAGCGTTCTAGCGAGTTGTATCAGGAGGCTGGCATTTCCTGCTTGCCGAGACTTCATCCGCATCTGCTGTGCATTTATATTTCTCCCCACCATCTCGCTATCATCCATCCTGCCAAAGTGATGTTTTATGTAGTGCTATTCAACCACTCTGCATTCTGCATTTCACACAATTTGCTTGGTTTTCCTTAAGGGGGTGATGTGTAGGGTAGATGTGGTGGAGAAAAAGGGGGGGGGGCAGACAGGCTGTTTATTCTTTACTCTCTTCAGGGAGCGTTTCAGTGTGCACACGCCTGCTCGCCTCTCTGATGGGAATGCATTTACGGCTTTTTATTCAAGGGCCTTTAAAGACTGCACGATCCCTGGACTCTGCTGAGTGCACACTCAGCCCGATTATGAGAAGGTCTCAAACGAGTCACAAAATGCATACAAAGGCCTCGTTTAGATACCAAAAATATACTATATCTTTATAGTGCAGCATGAGAAATAGGGAAGAGCTCAAAATATCCAGACGCATAGCAAAGTCTATCTAGCATTCTTCACACGGTCCCTTGTGACGGCCTCAATACAGCTGAAACGTCTTGAACGGCTTTCCTCCTACTGATAAAGAGCCTTTACACAAAATGATGTGCTCTGTAAAAACCCTAATTACATTTTAATGATGCTCACCAAAAGTCTGACGTGTGTTTCTGAAGCCCAGTGAAGCCTGTGCCACATGATAATGACCATCACTTGCCATATAGCTGGCTCATTTAAATGCCATCACATTCATCTGCAAAAGCTTAACATATTATCCAAAGAGCAGCCATTTATAACTCTCAATCAAACAATTAAAAAAAACTGAGCATCTTACTTCTAACAATAGATGGATTACTGAGTACAAACCCGTATCGTTCATTAAATTAAATTAAAAAAAAAAAGATTTACCTTTTTTTAGCCTTCAGACTGATTATAATTTAAAGATATTGTGCATAAGAGCAGAAAGTTAATCGATTAAGCTGTAAAAGACAGTAGGAAGCTGCACTGGCTTCGTTTCTTTAAAGTGATAAAGAGATAATCGTATATTCACCATATATAAAATACACCATATATAAGTACACCATAAATAAATGAGCACATTTAACTAGCATTTAAGACTTTATAGTTATGCAGGTTTTCTTACTGCCTTTGGTTAGATAAAGTGTCATAAATATTTATTTTCTTAACTCAGTTTTAACAGACATTCAAGTGCGACTGCTTGTTTATTTTTAAGGAAATGAACATTTTTAGAGCAGCAACAGCTTCATTCCTAGTTTAGCCAAAGTAAAGCAGCAATAATAAAAATAAAACAAAAAGGTTTGTCCATAATTGGACAATTATTAGACATAATTAGTTTATTGCTAGTTAGTAAAAAAGGCATTTTAAATAGCTGCTTTTTTGGTGAAGATTGGAAAACAGATTGATAGTAAACTTTAAACATAAGTTAAATTAAATATTATTGAAATGTATATAAATTAATTCTTTTCTTGAGGGGCAAATGCACATTATGACTGATTGACTAATTAAAAGCATTATATATTATAACGTTATTAAGCGTTTCGAATAAAAAAAGAAGTGAAGTAGCATCAGTTGCTCTAAAATCGTTAAAGCGTGGTGAATGGAGTATGTAAATAAATTCTTAATGCAGAATTTAATATTTCCGATAGACTTTATTCATTACTCAGGGATACACTTGCCAAAACAGACTGAAATGACGAATTCTTTATCAGCATAGCATTTAGTGTTCATGCAGTGTTCTTTAATAAACATACTATACTTACTACACTTACATTAAAAACAAAGCAAAACTTCAACATTTTAAATTACAGCTTTTATCTTGACTCCACCTGTAGAGAATTCAACTTAAAAGCTAATCGACTAGCCATGGTCCGAGTGTGAGTCCAAGTGCACATCAGACATACCAGGTGTAATTTGGACTTTTGGGGAACTGTGTTTAAGCACAGGACTTATTATAAAGAATTAGTTTGGTATGAATATTATGAGTATTTTTATAACAACAATTTCTTATTTTTTATGTTTTAAACTAAATTAATATTTTGATTGTATTTTTGTCTTAAAATCTTAAAACAATATCATTGATCTGCTCAATAAAACTACAAGTCTAAAAACTTTTTGTGTAAAGATGCGTATTATATAACAAATATTTATTAAGGACCGAGTACAATCAGACTACTCTTTTGTAGACATTGTGCATATTGTTATTACAGTGGACATCCTGATGATTATTATTAGGATAAAACTCTGGCCGAAAGAAATTACATATAAGTTAAAAGGTAAGCAAAGAATGCACTTACATTGTATATCATTAGTGGTATAACGGGGGAAGTGGTAGCGCAGCGGTTAAGGTGTTAGACTTTTAATTTCAATTGGAGGTTAAGGGCTCCAGAGCAAGGCCCTTAAACCCCAATTGCTCAGTTGTATAAAAAGCGATAAATTCAAGTCACTCTGGATAAGGACGTCTGCTAAATGCCTCAAATGTAAATGTAATTTAATGTAAAAATGATAATTATCATGATGCATTTAAAGAAACCCCAATGTTTGCTTCTTTCTTCAATAAACACACAACTTAAAGACTCATCTTCTGCTCGTCCATCTTCTTTTGTCCATTTTTGCTCATTTATTATGCTTTATTATACCATGGGTTCTAGTTCTAATGCAAATCCTGCTGAAAGGAACTTTATGTATTGTGTCATTACAGCTTCAAAGCCAAAGTTAAAACAGCTTCATTACTCATAGAGCTTCATAGACTTACGTAAACTTTTATTTCTGTACTGCACAAGTACATAGCCTTAGTCTCAACTTAATGACACTCAGAGCATAATCTCTTTTTAGGAAACAAGAGCAGTAGACCCTCTCACGGAAAAAACCCAGATCAAGCTTCCTGTTTAAAAGCGCTATATTTTAGTCAAGAGAGGGAGGCAGGCAGGCATCGCAAATGTGATGAGGTGCGTGAAAAAAAAAGCAGCGTTTAAAAGCATTTTCTGTTACTCTCGAACACATTTTCCATGCTGCAGTCCAGCACACCTGGCAACAATGATGTTAAATGCTGACATGGCTTAACAGTGCATTAAAAAGGCAGATGGAATAAATGCATCCCAAAAGCAAGCTTGTATGGCCAAACATGATCTTGCACCTGTTACAGGTACCATAATTAACACTTGCTGATTATAGGGAAGCTGTGTGTGTTTGTACATGATTAGCTTACAGATGTGTTTGAGCTATGTGTGATTTTTAGCTTTCAGCATCTCCACCCCCACACCTCTTTCCCCAGGAGACCTGCTTTACCACGCGCCACGTTTAACCCAATCACTCGCTCTCTGGAGGGAGGCTTTGGCTGTCATAAAGAAATAAATAAGCAGTAATAAAAAGGAAAAAAAATAAATAAAACACGACACAGTGTACTGGTTTAGGGAAATAAGAAGCTGTGGGTTGGATAGATGTAGTTTAAGCTAAGCGGGGTTACTGTTACCAGTCTTGAATCGATTTTTTAGGAGTATTTTGTGATGCTTACCACTAAAATGATACCTCAGAGATTTGCCAGCAATTACAAATGTAATTACTTGATGAATGACATGCCCGGCTTTTAGGTTGTGTTCGGTGCTGGTAGACAATCCAACCATTTAAAAATGCCTTGTTATTATTTTTCCCTTAAAGAATAAAAAAGGAACAAAATTATATAGAGAAGATAAAAATCACCAAATTGTCCATGGGTGAAAAACCAATCAAAAATTGTCCATGGGTGAAAAACTTACTGATGTTTACACAACACTGACCCTGAAGAAAGCTTTCGAAAATGTTAAATAAACATCTATGGATCGAAAATAGATGAATTTTAATTTATATATAAATATATATATATATATATATATATATATATATAATATATTACTAGGCTTAGATTATGTGTAGCATTTAAGGACCTGTGTGTCAGCTGTTATTATAGAAACGATTATTTATTAAGTGAGCACAGTAATGTAGACTTTCTGGTAATATAAAACCCGTGCAGGTGAAACGAGTGGTAACGAAAAAATTACTCAACACTTTTTCGCCAATCAGATTTAAGAAAATAAATAAAGAAAAATACTTTGTTTCTTTGCTTTTATTTGATTGGCTAGAACATGCTCTTTATTGAGGATGTGGGATCAGAGACCACTGCAATTAGTGACTTTCCTAATGACTAATGGATGCATCATCGCAAATCCAACACTATGTGGGCCAGATGATAAATATAAAAGCAAAGTTGCATTAGTGTTACACAGTGTGTGATTACAGACCTAATTTGCGTTACTGTCTATAATTTCATTGTACAGCTTTACAGTGACAATAAAAGTAGTAAGTAATGTTCACATTATCAACAAATAATTCTATTGTTAGGGCTTTATTTTAAATATGCTAAGTATCTGTGCTTGTCCTGTCCTGTGGTCATGAGGCTGGTCTTCGATTATTTGGATATTCAGAGCCTGCAGGACATTTATTCCCCCTCCCTCTCTCCCTTCCTCCCTTCTTCTCTTCCTCTCTCTGTACTCTGTAAATAAGCTCTGACCTTTCGCTACATAATCATTTCCTGAAGGCTACAAGCACACTGATTGTTTACTCCATCATAAGGATCAACACTAGACAAGACCTCTTCCAGCTCCTGCATCACTCTGTGCTCTAGCATCCTCCTTTTTCTCGACCTCTCTTTCTCTCGCTTCCTGTAGCTGTTTTTTTATCCCCATATCCATGTCTCTCACTGATTTCGCTTTACTTGCTTTCTCTGTCCATTTCCTCTAATAGTTTATCCATCTTATTCTCTATGTCACCTGTTGCTTTCTTGTACTTCCTTCTTCATTTTCCTTTATATTTTGTATGACTTATGTCTCCCCCTGTTTTTCTTTTTCTTCTTTTTTGTAAAAATTATTTTAATTTCCTTCCTTATTTTAAGCTTAAAAGCTTATATTATATCAGTATTCATGTTTCTTCTATTGGCAGACACCCTTATCCAGAGTGACCTAAATTTATCGCATTTTTATCCAACTGAGCATTTAAGGGCCTTGCTTAGGGGCCCTTAAATAGTAGAATTCACCATCTTCCAATCAGCGGTCTAACATCTTAATCACTGCAGACTAATTAGATGAGGGGCATATCAACTTTAAAACCATCTTTATTTCAGTGGTTTGTGTGTGTTTCGAATTACTTCCTTTGTTCCTGGTCACGCCAGTTCCATCCATGGTTCTTTCATATTGATGTAGAATGCATGGATTGGGTTCTCTGTATATTCAGTAAATTTAGAATCATATTCCAGTTATTGCATGAGAAAGAGTTAACTAGATTGGGAGTCTCCTTTGTTTAATTATAAGTGGGAGCTATTTATAATAGTAATTAAAAAAATAATCCATCCATCTGGTGTGGTGGTTGTGTGGTGTGGTGGTTTATCACAGCCGTCACCCTAAACTACTTTTAAAGGCTAATTCCAAAGACACCATACAGGGGTACCACTTAGCAATTTTGGGCCCTATGAAAGAATATGAGTTTGGACCACCTACCACACCCATTCCACACCATAACTACTGTAAGTACTGTTAGTACTAATAAAACAGGTGTCTGTGGGCCCCCATAGTGTATTAACCACCCCCATAGTGCCCCCCCACCTCCCGCCAGCAAATGATGAGTATAAAAAGTGGAGCAGTTTTGGGTTGTTGAAGGCCCACCATTCTCACTGCTGCATCCTTCCTCAGAACTACAGACATCTAATGATGTGCACAAGACAGACTATATTCATGGTTGATCTTAAAGAAAAAGCCGGTACACCGCACACCAATTGAGACAGCAGATATACTTGCCTACACAGCTACGTTTTTTAATTTCTTTAATGCAAGCCACAGTGCCACTTGAGACCAGTTTCTCCCGGTGCCATGATGTGTACCATTTGATTTACTATACATGCAGTACCTCTGGTGTCGGTAAAGATATCAACTCCACTGTCTATGCCAAAGTTTTGGGCAACAAGTAGTTTTAGAGTCAGAATTACCAGAATTGCCACTAATACACATTGCCTTACTGTGGACTTGGACAAAAAGTTGGACTAATTAAAAGTGAAATGTTCAAGGAAAGAAAACCTCATATATCCATTTTGAACTCTGCCACAATATTTTAATAGCTGTAACCTAAATAGGAAGATTCAGGTGGCTTTTTATTTATTTAAAGTTTCTCATCTTTACCCGGTATCCTTGCATCCTGCTGTCTTTACCTCCTTTACTTCCTTCTATCCTCTTTTGACAATCCGTCTATTTTTTGCTCTTGAACTCCATTTGTCCCACTGCCCTCTTGTACTGCTCTCTCACTCCATTCCTCTTTTTCTAATCATCCTTTGCTCCTTTCATGCCACCATCTGGATTGCCCTCAATCTTTTACTTTTACTTCCCGTTCTGCCTACCCATCGTTTCCTCACTCCATTCCTCTCTATCCCTCCTCATATAGATCTCCCTGCCATCTTTTTTCACTTCAATTCTCACTCATCTTGTTCTTTCTTAATCCTTCTCACCTCTCTTCTCTTGCTTTCTACCCTTCTTTTTTCCCTTCAGCCCTTACTCTAGCTTAATCTATTTTTTCTGCCTCTCTTTAATTTCCCTCTTTTATTTCTGGGCTTTGTTAACTATCTTTTCTTCCTTTCTTCACCCACCCTCCCCCTCTGCCATGGGGGTCATATCTTTAATTATTCTGTGATAATTAGTCCAACGGGGCATTTTCAACTGCGCTGATATATAGCGGTTCAGGTTGGGCTGCACAGTGTGTGAGAGTAGGAGGAGGTAATTGGTATGTGGGCCATCAATTACATAGCAGTATCAATAGGCACCAACCAGAAAGAGAGAAAGAACAAGTAAATCCATTGCAAAAATGGCATACAATTCTATTTGTTCGAATCATTTAAGTGCAAATTATATGCTTATGACTATGATTTAATTTCAGAATACCTCCAATAAAGATTTTTTCCTATCAATTCTTTTTTTATTATTAATATTATTACTGTTATTAGTCGTCACTTTTCTACTAAACAGATTTTTGGACTCTACTACATTGCAGACGTATTAACAATACACAGATGACCATCAAAAATAATCAAAAAAGCATCAAGATTTCCTATCAAATCTTCCTTTAGTAGATTTAGAGTCTTAAGCATTGTGTGCATCTCGGTGCTGTTTTATCCATTGAATGATTGACGCCAGAAAGAATTCCGGTTCAGTCGTTAACACTTTTGTGTGCTTACAGCTGACACATTGACACACATAGCAGTGTGTTTCTGTGTTAAACAAATGGTTTGTTGAGCCGCAAATTGCATGCAAAACAAATAAAAGCTCTCTATAATCCTGTAAAGGAGGACAAGCACTGTTTCAGATTAGAAATAGGATGGCAGTGCTGAATAACTAGGATGAATGAAAAGCTAATTGAAAGAATTAAGTGACAGAAAGAACAAGCAGGGGTTTTTTAAAGGGGGCGCCAAATGTCGGATATCGAAAAAAATTAAAATGTTTTCAAAATTTTATTTATTCATCTTCTATACCTGCTTATTTTCTAATTTGGGATCACAGGGATCTGCTGGAGTCTATCCCAAACGTCTCTGAAAGGGCGAAAGGCAGGAGGGGTACACCCTGGACAGGTCGCCAGTCCATCACAGGGACATGCACTCACTCCTATGGGCAATTTAAAATTACCAATTAATCTAACTTTTGGGAATGTGGGTGGAAACCGGAAAACCCGCAGTAAACCCACGCAAGCACAGGGAAAACATGCAAACTCCACACAGAAAGACCTCTGCCCAGGGATCAAACCCGGGTCCTTCTTGCTGTGAGGCAACAGTGCTAACCACTAACCCACCGTGTTGCCCCACATTTTAACATTTGAAACAAAAAAATAAATAGAAACAAAGACAGAATATACTGAATCCCTTTAATAATTGATTTTTATGACTGTACTATTGTAGGTTTGTACAGATAAAAATTTTCGTTTTGTGATATTCTTTACATTCAAGCGATTATTTAATGACACTCCAATGAGGATCTAAAATAGAATATCAGGTTTTATACAAACTTCCAGTTCATGACAACCGCACACACTTTCATCTGAGTGCTTTCCAAACACCATAAATGTTCTTGTTTTTGATATTTCAATGCACTGTACATATTTTTATTAAATATTAACACATAGACATAAAAACTTTAAAAAAGTGCTTTAGTTTCTTTGCAAAAAATTACTAAATATTTCCGGGTGATCCAAGTTTCTATCCGAAAATGCATATTTATATAAATAATATATTTTAAAAAAAGAATTCAATCTGACTACAGTAAAATTCCTGTTGTGTATTAGTGTTGCTATTAATGAATAAACTCATAAACATTAAAATATCTCTCAGCGTCTTTAAAAAACATTTCTGCCCCGGACTGCATCCAGGTCAACGCTTCATGGTGCCTCCTCAAGTGAGCCGATAATGATCCGTGTCATTCTCATTAATAAATGACATGTTGACACCAAATCTCATTTCCTTAATTTTAGTATGAGATTCCTGTGTGCAAATGTCATTATCATTATTTATTATTGTCCTTATTACTTGTGCTACAGTACCTGTTTATTGATAATAATGATACTTATTTTGGTAAATTTGAACAAAAACATGGCACGAATTTGCAACGATTATTATTATATAATATAATTAAAATTCTGCACCATGTTTTTGTTGACATGAGATGAACATGTAGTGTATGTTAAGCTGAGGGTCAAGAAAACTTTTTCTAACGCCGGGATTCAACAACAAATATTATTAGTACATGTTACACACCAACAATAATTAAGCATCCACTTTCAAGCTACCTAATGTACTAGAATAGGCCTTTATAAATATTCAACTGTATAATAAATGATCTCTCTCTATTGATTACTTGTATAAATAAGGTTTATGTTTTGTCATATTCATGTTTATAGTATATTAATGTTTTAAATAGTTCTGTTTTTGATTTATTCATGCTTTATGTTGATCTTGCTTTATGTTTTACATTTGTTCATGTTTTACGTTTATTGTGTTTATGTTTTAAGTTTAAATTTGTTCTGTTCTTGCTTTTTCTTTACTTCCGGTCCTGTTTCCTGTCATGTGATTCCCCTGTCCTTGTGCCATGTTTTCATTGGTTTGTTGGGTCATGTGTTCCTTATTATGTTCAGGTGTGTCTCGTCCAGTGACTGTGTTCCCAGTTAGTCTTGTGTGTGTATATATAGCCCCATTTGTCGCCTTGTGTTTTGTGGGTTGTTGTTATCTTACCATTGTGGTGAGTCTCATTGAATGTATATAGTCCGAGTTTTAAGTTCTAAGTATGTCAATTAACAGGAGTATTAATAGCTGTGGCCAACTCGCACGTTTTTTTAACATTCGTCTTTCTGTTTTGATGTCAAAGAACCTAATATACAATATACTGTGCACACAAAGGTAATCATAAGCATGTGCAGAAACTGTTGCCAGACAATGTATATAGTCTATAATATATAGTATATAGTATAGTCTATAATGTTTATAGTATATAGAGTGTAGGTTTAATGTCAAGTTTAAGAATCATTAAGTCAAGCCAAGTTTATGTTTGTTGTTTTGCAAAGCGTTCAATTAAGTAAATAAACTACACCTTTAGGTTCTAAGTACATCTTCCCTCAAGGGAAATTTACACCTATATTCAATCGTTTTTTAAAAATAAAAAACAAAAAATATATTCTTTAACACCTCTATTCAATGAAACATGTACCTGTCCAGCAAGAAGACACTTTAGTGACAACCACACTGAGTCAATTTATTCTGTATTTACATATTTATTCTTTCTGTTATCTTTGTACATATACTTTTTCAAGGGTTTGTATATACTGTACATATCTTATACTTTACAGTCATATTTTATACTTTTAACACTACTTATACTAATTTATACTTATTTTTATTTACACACTCTTACTTTCATGTTTATATGTTGGGCAGTCGTAAAAAGCATTATACTGCATGTTGTACTCTTTATGAATCCTCATGTAACAAATAAAGTTTGAATATGAATTAAAAATCAACTTCAGCATTTTTCTTTATAAAAAACAATCAAGTTTTAACATTCATCAGTAAAAAAAAATCATTTCCACACCCCAGCACACAAAATGTTCATTCAAAAAATATTTTTTAACATAACACCACCAATTGGAAATTACAATAAACCATAAATGTTTAGACTTTACGAGACCTTTTTAAGTTACAAACAACTCTAACTTTACTCGTCATTACACATTAATAATCTAGCTTTAAATAAACTTCTTTTACAAATACAAAACACTTGTATATCATAACAATAACCAATATAGTTAATATCCACCCAACACACCAGCATTATCCAACTCATTTAACGGTATGTCCATGCAACATTATCCACGTACTATGTTATAGGAGAAGTGGTAATGCAGTGGTTAAAGTGTTGGACTGCTAATTAGAAGATTGGGGTTCGATTCCCAGCAGCATTAACTTACCACAGTTGGACCCCTGAGCAAGACCCTTAACCCCCGAATGCTTAGTTGTATAAAAGAGATAAATTATAAGTCGCTCTGGAAAAGGGTGTCTGCCAAATGCAGCAAATGTTATTGCTACTATTTTTTAGGACATATCAAGTGCTTTTGTCATCACACACCATCCACTAAACTGTCTGCAGCCAGGTTTGCATACAGATGTTCACACCTGGTCTTCATGTCACCTGTGTTTAATCTCTGTGACTGACAGTGACTAAAAATCCAGCCTTGCATGCTAAACCAAATGGATCAGTTTTCAGATGTATTGTCTGTGGCAGGACTGGCCAGAACCCTGAGGAGATCCTGGGTTACGGGTGCCATCTGTTCTTCACAGGGGTCACCGAAACCTCCTCACTACAACCTTCATGCTGCTTTTGTACCAAAGAATTGTTAGGCAAATAGTCCATGTTTTTTTTTCTTTCTTCTCTCAGTCATTATTTAAATCTGCGCTTACACCTGGAGATAAAAATAACGCTGACACTGCCTGCATCTGACAAACTGTCATCAGACAATTAACAGGAGTATTAATATCTGTTAGCAACTCGCACATTTTTTAACATTCGTCTTTCTGTTTCGATGTCAAAGAACATAATTTACAATATACTGTGCAGACAAAGGTAATCATAAGCATGTGTAAAAACCGTCGCCAGATAGCACACATTATCCACATTTATACGGAATGGGAAAAACCAAACACATTAATATTTAACGTGATTTTTAAGTGTTTTGTTGCTTGTTAAACTGTACAAACATGATCCTGTAGAATCTCAGTCATCATAATTTCAGGCTGTTTTGACAGTCAAAACACATCAAAAATGGATGCATACAAATGGACACGTTCAGTAACCTGCGTTCTCTCGCTACATGATAGATAGCTATGTATTTTCTTGCTGTAATGTCCACCTGACTCGTCCAGAAATCTGCTGCCAGAATTTCATTGAAGGAAAAACTTATCGCATTAATCAACATGTTCAAAACATGTCAAAGCTAGCGATCAAAGAAAACAACAGATTTCAGCATAGAATTATAGGAATCTTTTAGGAGGTCTCAGATGACCAAATCGTGGCCATAAGTGCACAGTGTAAGACTGGATTTAATCCAAAGAAATATTAGTCATGTTTACTTGCACCTACACATATAGTATAGTGCTGAAATAATACTTAGAAGTTTACATTTTGGCTATTTTTAATTTTTGTCATTTTTTTAGCCATTTTCGTTTGGCTGAGTTAACATCAGGTCCACCGATACCAATACCAGTGAGACTTCCACAAGACCATCTGCTTTTGTGTACATTGAGCATGAAAACATTCACAGCATATTCTGTATTTTTGATGCACTGCTATGGTTCAGCGGTTCTTACTGTGGCTGTTTTCAACTATGTGTTTCATTTATGATTTAAAAAAATACTTTGTACAGGCTTAAGAGCTTTACACCCGATACCTACATAATAGTCAGCTGGATGCTGGCAAATAGAAATACAAAACTCTTTAAGCATTTTAATCACTCATCATTTCTTAACCCAATATATGAACACTGCGTGGATGACCAGGGGTGGGGTTACCCTAAGAAACAGTTTATCTTAGTAAATAATTAATATTAAAGAGAACTACAGATTATGTTTAAATCTGTTTTTATTTTTAAGACAAATAGTTTTAAAAAAATATATATATATATATTTTTAAATTTTGACTTGTACAAAATATGGCCAAAATTCATATATAAATAAAATAATACAAAATTTATTTTACATAAATATAATTTGAACAACTGCACTTTTTGGACAATTTTTTCAGAATATTTTTACAAATATATAAAAACACCTACAAGCCAGAATCTAACCTGCGTCACCCAGAGCACAAAAGACCACGTAGCTCAACGTTCTACCCACTAAGCTACCACCTAGTGTAGTTTGTTCTCGTCTATCAAGCAAGTATGGTTGAGCCTCAATTTATATTTGTTGAAAGTTTGTGTAGATAAAAGCCTAAATTAAATATGTTTATCATACAAAGTGATCGAGTCTGTAAGGATGGAAATATTAATTTTCTTGACAATGAAATATAATTGAATATATTTTTGATTACAAAAATGTATAATTAAGCATAACAGATACAACATATATTTTGGCCAGAAAGAAATATTTATTTACCATATTGGTAACCTTTATTAGGAGAACATTTGTTTGGTGTTAAGTTACGTTTTTATAGTTTCATGTCCTTGAGTTATTATGTGAAGTATAAATTAACTGAGTGTTTTGTCAGTTTTCCTACCTACATTATTTAGATTAGCATTAAACCTTTTTTGCCTTTATGGATAGGACAGAGGGATGAAATGGGGAGATAGAGAGAGAGAGAGATGTGACTGGAAAGGACCCAAGCCAGGATCACCGAAGAGCAAGAACTTACGCATGTGGGTGCTGGTGCCTTAACCCACTACACCACAGCACCGGCCAGTCAGGTTACGTGTTACCTTTATGAATCAATCCGTGTTAATTTCATGAAACACTAAAAGGAATATAACAGAAAGAACAAACTGATGCTTATTTAACATTACAATTTGCTGACATTACCCACATGAACCATAGTTTCTGGTTTCTCTGACCATGACCTTGTGTAGAAAAACAAAACCACAAAGAATGATCTTCTGTCAGTCATTCCAACATAGTTTTCTAGCATTGCTTGCGAGTTCTCACAAGTTGTCTACTTTATATTGCGCATTAAATGTTGCTATTAATCAACATGCAGTCTTACACTAACACTTAACCAAACTGGAGACAGATTTTCTTAAATAATGCGCAGGAGATAAAGAGCAGGAGAGGAGCAAGCTTGTTACTGGATACCCATGGAGAATGTTGGAGGCTGGAAGCAGCCAAAAGTTAATGGAGCTGCAGGAACAAACATAGGAGGCAGGTAGGAGATTGTACCAGCAAGGTGCATGAAGGTTTGGAGGTTGATTTGGAGGTAACTAGAGGAAGTGGGCGTCCTCATGTCACATTTGTGTAACAAGACAGTGAGTGTGTGACTTGTGCTCTTAAATAGGTGTGTGAGTAAGTGAGTGGGGGAACAAGCTGCAGGTGATTGGGTTATTGGTTGTGCTGGTATGTGAAGGGACTGGGTGTTCCTGTGACACACACCCCTATATAGTTGTTAAGTGGTTGTAAACCAAGATTATTAGTATCACAAACACTCGTATACCCTTATACATTTAAATGAGCTCCTATAATCCAGTCTCAGAAGTATAAACCAGTCCAAGTATTGGTCCAAAATCGGGACATTTTCTCTTTCCGAATAGCAAACAGAAAAAAAAGTTTCTAACTGTTGTAACTTGATCATTTGATTTAAATAATAAGATTTTCTGTATGCAATCAATAGACAAATCAATACAACTACAGTTCACCCAGGAGAGCAGTTATGCTTCCAGTTAAGTGGAGAGTGAAGGTGCAGACAGACAGACAGGAAGAGAAAAAAAGATATAGACAGACAGAGACAGAGAAAGACTCTGAGATACAGAAAGAAACAAACATGAGACAGAGAGAGACAGACAGACAGACCGATCTCAAGATTTTGAAATCCATGGCGTGGTCTGTCCAATTTAGTTGGAGCAAACAGCAAAGCAATCCAGCACATTTATATTTAATCAGAGCCTTCAGCATAGTGAGATGTGCAACACTACATCATTTTAGTAAGATTATGTAACACTGACACACACTTACAGCAGCTTTAATCCTGAGACTTTGTGACAGAGCGAGTTTAGTTCGTGTTCACCGCAGGGATGTGAGGTGATGGAGACGGCTGGACCAGAGAGCAGCAGAGAAAAGCTGATGTTTGACATGACTGATGGGTCGACATACTCCGGATCTGACAGCGTTGACACAGATACTCCTTCCTGGCTTCAAATGGAGCAGGTCCTGTATTATTTAGATGCCCTCTAAAAAACTGGCATGACTGCTGAAATATAGAATTTTTACAAAAAAAATAGCAATAATTTTATTTCAAAATGATTTACAAAGCCCTTCAGATCTTTACAAAAGATCTTTGACTCGATAAAAATACACTGCCATACATACATTAAGAAAAGGCAACTTATAAAAGAGTATATTTGAGGTTTAATGTCAAATAAAAGTGAATCAGAATAAAAAAGACCGAAAAATCAGCGGCAACTTTTACCTGTGCTTAAGCAAACTTTATGATATTTAAAAAGATTTCAGAATTTTGTATAATGTAAATAATGCCAAAGAAAGGCAGCGAGCTCAACTAATATCTAATTTTAATTCCATACATTTTTATTATTAATTTAAAAATCTAATCTCATGGAAAATCAGATATAAAAGTCAGTTATTACAATAATTTCACTAGATTGCTTTAACACTATACAAATGATAAATCTACTTAATTTAACATAACTTTCTTAAGCTTGGTGGTAAAGTGAATACTGACCAGAGGATTGTGAGTTTAAATCCCAGAAAACCCACAATCCACTGCTGGGTCATCAGGTAAGGCTATCAACCAATAAGTGTATAAAATAAAGGAATAAAAGTCACTGTGGATATCAAGACTAGTATTAAAAAATATTAAACTGAGGGACATGATACTGTAAAAAAGTAATTGTCGCCGAGTTCCTGCAGGAGCACTTCATAGCAGGAATATGTCCGTCCACCTTGAAGATGTACGTGGCAGCCTGGGGTACGTAACAAGCCCCTCTGGGTGGCTGCTCAGTGGGCATGGACCTGCTGGTTACTCATTTCCTCCGTGGTACAAGGCACAAGAAGGCAACTGAGGTTCTGTACCTTTGACCTGGTAGTGGTTTTTGAAGAGCTGTGTTTGATAAATATCTGACTCTTAATACAGTTTTTCTCCTAGCATTGCCCTCCGTTCGTAGAATTGCAGACCTCCAGGCCCAGCCTACTCTGCCATCATGCCTGGACTTTGTGCCAGGCATGATTAAGGCATTCGTCTACCTGAGGCTGGGGTATGTCTCTAAAGTGCTTACAGTGATGCCAGGTCCTATCATATTGTAGGCTCTCTGACCTCTGAGCGGTCTAACCTTTAGTGGGCAGTGCAAGGACTGGTGGAACACATCCACAGAACGCAATGGGAAAAGTTAGACCAACTCTCCCAAAGCCACAGAGGCTAAGAGCACATTTGACTAGAGGCATGGCTGCGTCACAGGCAGAGCCCTCAAGGTTCCTCTCTGCACACATTTGTAAGGTTCTACAGCCTACAACTGGTGGGGGGCACCAGGGTCCAGGGTCTTTCTGTCCAAGTAGTGATCCACTCAGACAGACAGTGACTTAGTGCTATGGCAGCATTGGCATTATATTCCCATAACACTTTGATGCAGCATCGAGTTCCCGAAAAAGCATCCATTTGTGTTCACCGCTGACATCATTCACCATTGATGTGTCACTCTCCAATTAGACTGTTTGCAAATGTGCTTCAGACTGCAGTCACTAGAATGTTCTCACTACATTAGTTAATTTTTGTTCTAAAAGGAATATGACATGATTAAAAACACTTAAATGAGAAATCAACGAGGTTTGAGTAAAATGCGTTTTAAAAAACAGGTTTCCAAGTAACATTAAAAAAAAGGACTTGGGACTTAGTTGCTGAGTTACCTTACCTTTAACTCACTTAACACAAAAAATAGCAAACAGAACATATGTATGAACTGTGCTAGCAACAAAATGTTGTAGTGTTGCTACACAGCCATTTGCTGCAACGTATAAAAGAGCGATCCACCCACTCAGCACTGATTTTCAGCTTCTAAAATTGGTTCCCTCGCTTTTCTCGTGCTATCCCTTCATCTGCCTCATCTCATGCTCTGTTGCTGGATTTGGGCTTGATGTTGGAAACCCCTGGAGGCAGCAGGCAAGTATGAAGAATGTATAAATGTTTAATGCCTTGCCAACATTAAAACAGAAATGAAAGGTTAATCAGAAGTGTCACACGAATCAAATCCCAAAGTTTCACTCTTTCACGGTTCTCACACAACTGTAATTTATGGGAATTACTCAATCAATTAATTGAAATGCTAATAGATCAGCGACACCTCCTGGGCCACTATTACAGTTTCTTCTTCTTTTGTTTCATCATATTAGGGATTGTTATGCTTTCCGATATTCTTTTCTTTTCTTTTTGGATGCCTGCCAAATCCGACATTGGCAGTAGTTTCCGGCAGTGTTTTATTGTAGAATTAGGCAAACATTTAAAGCCTGAAATTTCTAAATGCTTGGTTCTAATCCATTAAAAAAAATAAGGAAACGAAAAAGACACAAAGAAAAACAAACCTTGGACAATTAGGTGTTAGGTTGGTGTGAATTGAACTCGTTTATTTTGTAGCTATTATTTGTGGTAGAATAAATTTCGAAAGGTTAAAGCTTTAATATAAAGACAACAAATATTGCCTTATTATGTTTTTTCGTATAGAAAGTTAAGATTACACAGATAGAAGAGGGTCTAGGTGGAGTCTAACCATTAGGTACAGAAAAGTGACAGTTTCCTAGGATAAGAGAACCAAATGCAGCTGCTTGTTTTATCTCTTATATAAGTATGTTCCCGACTCACAAGCTTTTCAAAAACACACTCTTGCTGTTTTCATCTTTTAACAAGCTAAGAATTGGAAAGAAAGCTGGAAGATGATGTTAGCTGATGTTCATCGAAGGTAAATTTAATGGTACTTCAATTATATTTTTATTAAAAAGCAAATTTAACAATAGGCCTTGGTACAAAGCAGCTAAATTCATCCTTGAATAAAGAAACAAAAGTCAACAGTGGGAAGTAAATCTCTCTAAGATGCCATAAGAAGGACCAGATTTAGAGTACTGTATATGGAATCCCATCCTCATCTAGGGAAAGTGGTAGCACAACGGCTAAGGTGTTGGACTGGGGCCCACCACTGCTGGACCCCTGAGCCATACCCTTAATCCCTAATTGCTCAGTTGTATAAAATAGATAAGCGCAAGTTGCTTTAAACATAAATGTAAATGTTGTGTGATTATAAATTATTGTCTTTTATTACTTTATACCATAAATTTATATATCACAGTAATGCTTAGTGTATTGAATAAAGAAAAATTTAAAATGACTTTATAGCTTAGTGATTAGACAACCGACCATTTTGTCATAAGTGCAAATACTTGGACCACAAAACTGCCGCTGCTGGGCTCAATACCAAGTCCTTTACTCAGTTGTAAAAATAAGGTACTCTGGGTAAGCGTTTCTACCAAATGCTGTAAATATTTATGTGAATGCATGGCCTGCTGAATGATTGAAACTTGCATGCACAGTGTTTAAATAATTTAAGAAAGTGTAGTACCAGCCACAGTAGCTAAGCGAATGTTAAAGTTATTAGCCTGATCTACGTCTCAAACTGCTAGATAGAATTAGCATAAGTTAAGCCGGGTTTACGTTTACAGTATTTTGAATAGTCCTTTGCGATTGTCGCTTCTCTGACTGGACGATCATGAACCCTATGTCACCCTGTAGGATCTCAGTTGCAAGTGTGTACGACAGACAAAATGTGTCAAAAACATGCACACAAACAGATCTATGTGGATTTTTACTGCACGTCATCTATCCATGACAAATTGTAGCTAGTAGCAAACTAAACAATCTGTAGCGTTATTTTTTTTCTTTTCTTACTGCACTGTCTACCAGGCTTATTTTAACATACGGAGATGATTTAATTTTGTTGCGCTAATCGAGTTATCAAGTTTATGGCGCTTCTATAGGTTTGACAGTGGTCGCACTGCAGGTAAGTGTGTGAAGTCATCTGACACCGCCAGAATTCCATATTCCATGCAGATGACAGATGCAAGTGCAGACTAAAATAATAAATAATGAGTACAACCCAAAACTATTCCGACAACCAGCAAAGCTATGGATTGGAAAGAAAGGATGCACCTTTTAAATAGGACCTTACCTATGCAGATGCTTATCAGGTTGAAACAGGACATTAGTAGTGGTGATTGGGACGTTATTTCGAAGGCTGATGGGTAAATGCAGCCTGTTAGCTTAAGAAAATAGAGGCAAGTTGGCTAAAATAACCATCTAGAAAGCTAGGTTGCTACGGTATTCCGTATGTAGTCACTCAAAGTCTCCAAGAACAGGAAATTCTGATCAGCCTGGGGTTAAAGAAAATTTTTCATAGCTATAACAGTGGTAAAGTGTTTATGTATATTGTGCAGGTAGGGGGGCACATTATTCTGCTAGGCCAGGACTGGCACTGGTAGAAAACACTTTGACACCAAGTGGCATCTCTGTGGTTCTTCACAGGATATGGCGTTAAAAAAACAACTCTCCTACAGCGACAACCTCAAAATATTTCACCTTAAGAGTGCACAAACCTAAAATGATAGTAAGCAGGAGGACGAAAAAGATCTGTTATTTCCGAAGCTTAAAATAGGACGTTTTTTTTCAGCAACATAAAATATGTTGTTTGAATTATTGTTTACGGAAGTTTTGTATAAGGCTCTTTATGGTAAAAAGCGGTACATTTAAAGCCGTTTCGCTTTATTTCCGTGGCTGAAGCTTTCACATAAAGCAGCATGATAAACAGAGGAATGGGGTTGAGTTCTCTCTCTCTCTGTATCTCTCTGTCTCAAGGCCACTGTGTGTCATTGCTTTTTGAACCTCTGCTGTCTGGATCAAAGCGTGCAGCAAAGAGCACAGGTTGCTTAAAGCCAGTGATGTTTGAAACACACACACACACGCGCACACAAACGCACACTCTGTGAAGAGCTGTTGGAACACCAGTGAACAGCACCATGTGGCTTCATGATAAGCTTGAGAGTTAAGTGGGCGAGGAGTGATAGGAAACGTCAAATCTGTCTACAAACTGAAGCAGAATCGTCAGGAATCCCGGAATCTAAACATCGCTTCAGTCATTACGCTCTGAAAAAACACACACACACACACACACACAACAAAAAAAAATCCCACAAGTGAGTTTTGTGTTTATCAGTGACACAATCTGAAAAATTGAACGGAAAACACACATTAGTTCTGAAAAAAAAAAACACACACACACACACACACACAACAAAAAAAAATCCCACAAGTGAGTTTTGTGTTTATCAGTGCGACACAATTTTCTGAATACATATCTGCAATTTGGGGCAGCACAGTGGATTAGTGGTTAGAACTGTTGCCTCACAGCGAGAAGGGCCAGGGTTTGGATCCAGGGCAGGGGCTTCTCTGTGTTTGTTCTACCCAAGCTTGCATGGTTTTACTCCAGGTACTCTGGTTTCTTTTACAGTCCAAAATGTATGTGAGGTTAATTGGTAATTTTAAATTTTATGAGTGTGTGTGTGTGGCCCTGTGATGGACTGACTGGTGTTCCCCTCCTGCCTTTCGCCCTTTCAGAGATGGCTGGGATAGACTCCAGCAGATGCCTGTGACACCGATTTAGGTATAGAAGATGAATAAATAAATGAATGAAAGACTGCAATGATGATGATGATGATGATGATGATGATGATGATGATAATGATGTAGAATCATCAGGAAATCTAAAAATTTGCAATTGTTAAAGAATGTAGTAAGGTATAGTGGTGGCTCGGTGCTCACAGCTCTGGGTTATAAGAAGGTGGTAAAAAGTTTGAAGTCCTTAGGCAGAGCCCTTAATTCTTTCACCACTCCAGGGACACGGTATCATTTCTGCCCATGCCCTCAGACCCCAAATTTCCATGAAGAAAAAATGTTCACTGTCATGCAATGTACGATATATTGCCTGAAGTTTATGAACACTTGAATATCCGATCTACGTGTGGTTTCTCTCCAAAATGTTGCTAGAAATTTGGAAACCCACGGTTGTCTAAAATGTATTGGTATGTTTTAGCATTAAATTATTCCTTTAGTGGAACTAAGAGATCCAAACATGATAATGCCCCTGTGAACAAAGCCCCCAGAGTTCCATTAGGACATAATGTGTTATGACTGGACTGGAAAAAACTTGAGTGTTGATCTCAACACCACTGAACATCTTTGAGATGAACTGGAATGCAGACTGCACCACAGACCTCATTAACTGACGTTAGTGCCTGATCTTTACAATACTACTGTAGCTGAAAAAAACACATTTCTCACATTCAAGCTCCATATTTTCATAGAAAGGCTTACAACAAGAGAAGAGCTTAATCTAATGAGCAAGATGGGAAGTAAATCTAGAATATGATGTTTAAAATCACATGCAGTATGTTTGTGATGGTCAGGTGTCCAAAAACCTTTAAATTTATAGCTAGCTAGTAAATTGTAGCACTAGCATGTGGAAAAAATCCGGCAGACCAGTTTTAAGAGCTTTAACTTAAATGTGATCATGTAGATCTTCAAGCCAAGGCTCTACCATGAATCAGTTGTCTAGTTGAATGCATTATGGACCTTTGAGTACATCCTTAGCTGTTTCCTTGAATTTCCTGTTAAATGTTTCTCATTATAATGTTTGATATGCTAAGAATTGTCCAACTATTAGAATAGATGTCTATGGTTCTTAAGTTGTTTATTAGGCAACCATTTTTCTCTCAAGGAATATTATGTAGGCATTTAAAATCAAAAGAGGGTTGTTAACTGTAGCCATGGTGACCAGGCTACCTAGATTACTGTGGATTTCTTAGTAGATTGCTTAACAACTGATTTGGTGCAAAATTATTTTTATCACAGTGCAACTGAATCCTTCATTGCGTTGATAGTGATTTTCTATTTTCTATTACCTTATAGACCTGACAATAAAAAAAACAAAACAATGTTTTAATATTTAATGTTTGGGTACCGCTCTATGCCTCTTTTGAAATGTTGTCTGAAAGCCTCATGATGTAAAAAATTGTTGTTCTTTGACAAATAAAGTCATAGTTTTTTTCTCCTTAACTTACAGAACTATAATTAATCAGCAAGATTTTTGGATCCCAGGTGTCTTTTATACAGGTAATGGGCTGGGATTAGGAGCAACTGTCCTAAATGGTATATAACCTTATATAAGAGTAAAATATTAAACGCTCGGAGAAAGAAAATAACTGTTGGTCTGGGGCTCTGTGCAAGATCTTACCTTCTGGAGTTTCAATTAATATGACAACGGTGAGAAATCAGCTCAGATCTACATAGTAGGATCTTGCAAATGATCCTAAGGCAGCTGGGACCATAGTCACAAAGAAAACAACTGGTAACAAACTACGTCTTGAAGGACTGAAATCCTGCAGCACCCGCAAGGTTCCCCTGCTCAAGAAAGCACATGTACAGGCCTGTCTGAAGTTTGGCAATGAACTGCTGAATGATTCAGAGGAAAACTGGTTAAGAGTTGTGGTCAGATGATAATAAAATCAAAAACTAAAAAAACTCAACATCATGTTTGGAGGAGAAGAAATGCTGTCTATGACCCTAAGAACACTAGCCTCATCATCAAACATGGAGGTGGAACCATTATGCTTTGGGAGTCCTTTGCTTATAAGAGGACAGGACAAATTCACAGCATCAAAGGGACGATGGACAGGGCCATGTACTTTCAAAGGCAGCGCATTAAAAATGGGTTGTGGATGGGTATTTTAGCATGACAATGACCTTAAACACTTGGCCAAGGCAAAGGAGTGGCTCAAGAAAAGGCAGATTAGGGTCCTAGAGTGGCCTAGCCATTTTTGGGACCTTAATACTATAGAAAATCTGTGGAGGGAAGGTTCGAGTTGCCAAATATTAGCCTCAAAATGTTAACCACTTGGAAAGGATCTCAAAGAGTAATGGGACAAAATCCCTCCTAAGATGTGTGCAAATCTGGTGGCTAAATTCAAGAAATGTCAGGAAACACGAAGTACTAAATCTTTTTTTTTTTTTTGCGAATGGTCAAATACTTATTTCACCCAATAATTAAAAACATAATCAGTTTATAAATGCGTTTTCTGGGTGTGTTTGTTGTTATTCTGTCTCTCACTGTTAGACGAAACCTACCATCTAAATTATAGACTGATCTTTTTTCATCACTGAACAAATGTACAAAATCAACAGGGGATCAAATAATTATTTTTCTTTTACTGTATCATAATGAATGGCAGCTCAACAGCTGACAAGTAACCCCAGCAAAACAGAACTGCTCTTCATGCCAGGATCTTGCAATCACTATGGACAAATTGCTGATCTCCCATTTGAGCAATGCTTGGAACCCTTTGGTAATCATGGACAATCCAGTATTCTTTTCCTCAGATGTTGCTTATTTCACACTGTCCTACTAGTTTATCCTTCACAACATCAAACATTCTTATCTACTCAGGTCACTCATTTGCTTGTGCAGTCTTTTGCCATTGCCACTAACTCTAAACTTCTGCAGACTTGCCTCTTCTGCCCTAAACTGACTTGCAACTTGCTCCTGGCACGTCTACCTCTAAGTACAATATTTTCCCCCTTCACCCTAGTGCTGTGCTTCCTCCACTGGCTTCCAGTAGCTGCACGTGTTAGATTCAAAACACTGATGCTTGCCTAAAAAGCCGAAATTGTAGAAGTACCCTTTTATCTCAATGCTCGACTGGTGCCACCATACCCTTAAATGCAAGCTAGGTCTGCCTCAAGACTTTTATCTGTTCAGATATCATGATGGTGGAATGAAATTCCCATGTCAGAACAGCTGGATCACTGACTGTCTTTGAGACGACTGAAAATCTCTTTTTCAAATACCTTCTCTTGACAAATATAAGCATATATTTTTTTTAAAAATAACTTTATTTTCTATGTATTCAATAAAGCTGTTCAATAAAGAGACTCAAAGCACTCCTGTACTGTACTGTATTGTATTGCATCAGTTTTGTTTCTTTAATTAAGGAATATTATTCAGTAGTTAGTTATAATGGCTTTACAAATTGTGCTATATGGTATAGTTATTAAATATCTTGTAAGATGTGGTGTATTGCCTAGTGGATTTTGGCACCAATATAGACTAAAAAAAATCAAAAACAAAAAAACCACACACTGTCCCAGAGCACACACTAGTAACATTCACATCATTGGTTTTATTAGTGTGTAATAGAACCAAGATTGTTGTTCATTCATCCATTCATCTTCAGTCTGCACTTCTTTATTCCAGAAACACTTGTATGTATGCATGAATTTACACCTGGGGACTAATTTAGCATAACCAAACCACACTGGAATATTTTTAGAAGGTGATTTTTTTAAGAATAGTCAAGCAACCACAGAGGAAAAAATATTTAACTCCAAACTGACAGTACCTACAATAGGGTTAGAATCAAATCCAGCCCTGGATGTAGAAATGTGATTCCAAGGGTTGTTGGATATCCAAACTTTTGCTGTAAAATCTTAGACAACCTTAAGTTAGACCCATCACAATATATAGCATACATTGGTATTAGCTGATAAAAGCTATTATGTTTGGATTATTCTTAATAAAAAGATTACATTTGATTATATTATTTGTATTGCATTGTATTTTCTATCTAATATGTATAAACCACCAATTTCATTAAAGTTAGGACATTGTGTTAAGCAGAATACAATGACCTCCAGATCCTTGTTGACCCATATTCAATTGCTAAAAAAGATAAGACAAGATATGTAATGTTTAATCTGATAAACTATTAACTCATTTTAAATGTGATGCCTGCAACATGTTCCAAAAGAGCTGGGACAAGGGTATTTCCACCACTATGGTATGTCACCTTCACTTTTAACAACACTTATTAGGCATTTGGGAACTGAGGACACTAATTGTTGAATCTTTGTAGATGGAATTATTTTCCATTTTTGCTTAATGTATGATATTAATTGTTCAACAGTCCGCGGTCCGGAAAGTCATATTTTGCACCACACATTTTCAATGGAAGACAAGTCTAAACTGCAGAAAGGCCGGTCTAGTACCCGTACTCTTTTACTCTAAAACCACACTGTTGTAACACATGCAAAACGTAGCTGGAAATTGTCTTGCTAAAAAAAAAAAACAGGGATGTCCCTTAAAAAATGTTGCTTTGATGGCAGTTTGTTTTCTACCAAACCAGGATGTACTTTTCAGCATCAATGGCACCTTTGAAGATGTGCAAGTTAACCATGTCATGGGCACTAACACACAACCCGTACCATCACAGATGCTGGCTTTTATACTTAGCGCTGATAACAATTTGGATGGTCCTTTTCCTCTGTAGTCCGAAAGATACGACATCCATTATTTCCAAAAAAAATGAAATGTGGACTTGTCAGACCATAGCACACTTTTTCACTTTATGTCAGTCCATCTCATATGGCTCAGGCTCAGAGAAAATTCACAACGTTGTAAACGACTGAGCTTTTTGGAGATCCTTTCCAATCATAACGCTCACCTGTTTCCAATTAACTTGTTCACCTACAGAGCATTTTCCGACTTACCCAGTCTTTTGTTGCCCTATTTTTCAGCTATTTTGGAACGTGTTTCAGGCATTGAATTCATAATGAGTGAATATTTGCAAGACACAATGAAGTTTATCAGTTTACTCTTCAGTGTATCTTGTCTTTGTGATGCCTTAAATTTAATTTGGGTAAAGAAGGATTTGCAGGTCATTAGATTCTGTTTTTATTTACATTTTAAACATTATAACTTCTTGGAATTGGGGTCTGTGCTATGCACACTATGTACGCTAGTATATCAACATCAGAAAAGTAATATTAACTATTAACAGAATACTTTTAATATAAAATATGTTTCCTAGTCCCTGACATCAAATGATGTCAAATGCACATAATGTCGTTTTAGGAGAAAGGCGTTTTTTTTAAATGCTGAAAATTAAACCAAAATTAGGGTTTTGTCATTTACTGGAGTGTCTTGATGATTTTTTGGCCAGCGTCAGTGTCTGGTAGCCTCATCCATCTTCCATCTGCAAGGGTTGAATGCATGAAGTGTCCATCATTCCACACTTCAACTTTACTTTGTGGACTCACACTATGGTACGAAATGGTGTAGAGAAGTGCATGAAAATGTGATTTGGGACGCACCTTCAAATTTCGATGCTTTTTACTGTGAAAAGTGCTTACATTCAGGATGTCCACCAGTATTTTAAAAAAATATAATACGGAGGTGATTTTTATGATGAATAAATATGTGGATAAATACTGTTTTTTTTAATGGATGACTGTTACTGTACATTTACACTATTGTATGTTTACAAAACTTAGACTCCAGGGACAACTGAGGAGAAGTATTTGTCTGTTCTGTACTTGGATATCACACAAATTGTTCAAGACTGTTTTATTTTTTCTTTTGGCAGATAATTGACTCTATGTAAATAATTACCTGAATACATTTAATGGAATATTAACATTAAAGTGTGCAACACATTGGTCTGATTTGGATTTATTTGTAACAGTTGGTTAACCAATTCTATAGGAAATAAGAAACCCTATACCCTATACCCTATACCCTAAACCCTAAAGCAGTAGTAAGAGAAAAGAAAATAGAAGGAAGGACTATGTATGCAGATGCACCACACTGTCTATTTTTTGTAGTTTGTGGATCAGGACACCCCTATACACACACTGAAGAGTGTGCATGTGTTTGTGAGTAATACAGCATTGAGTGTACAGCTGTGCTTGATTATAATGATATTCTAACCCCTGCTGATTCCAGAGAATCCAGAAAGCCTGTGATCAAGAGAATTGCCCTGGGCATTTCAGCTTACTACACGTCAAGCCCGCAGTCCACAACAATCATCAATGTTAGACTCGGAAAAAAAGAAATACAAAGAAATCTGAATGTTAGGGTGCACAGAAAATACTGAGAAAAATATGTGTGTGTGTGAGATGTACGGATGTACAAGGGGAGGGTGGGCCAGAGGAGTGGGTGCACACGGAAGAATGAATGCAACACAATTAATATGTTATTAGACAGTCTATCTTTAGTGTGTATAGTCTGTGTGTAATTTTGTATGACTAATGTACAGGCCTGCGCTATTATTCTATTCTTAATAAATCATACTTACAGTTCTGGGCACTCAGCATTTTCTTAATGATGTGATTACAGTCATCTAGAACACGATTCGGTGGAGCTCACACCACACACTCAAACACTTACTAGAAGAAATGCAAGCTTTTAAATATCTGTACAGCCAAACTAATCAACCTTTTACTTTATTCTATCAACAAAGAAATTCTACAATAATTTTATAGACTAGAAAAAATAATTGAATTAAAATCTTTTTTATTTCAGCTCGTAGGGTCCTCTTTAAGATTTTAAAGAGGTCATCTGGTGCCCATTTTCCAAAAGTTGACATGATTCCTTAGTGTAATAATAAAAAGTCTATAATATACTTTAAATAAAAAGTTTTAATTGGTAGTGTAAAAAACACTCATTTTACCTTGCCAGAAACAGCAACCCGTTTCAGTGCATTCTGCTTTAAATACTAATGAGCATTTAACCCAACGGTACTGTTCTGTGGGGCACTTCCACTGCTCCAAAATCATTTAATATCATTTTTAAATGACTTCTCATTAACACACACCGTTATAAACCATTTACAAAGATACACCTAAGGTAATGTTACCATATCATTTTTACCGACAACGTACACAGTAAGTAATAAGACATCTCCCTGCATTGTTCTTTTTAAACGTTACAATAATCCATAATTATTGTCATGGCCACAGCAGGTTCCACATCCAATCGGTGCGCACCCTCGCCTAATTATTAACCAGATGTAATGAATCACAATAAACAGGAAGTAAACATAGGCATAAACAATGAACACAGACATGAACTCAAAACAATAACTATATAAAATGTAAACATAATATAAACATAAAACATGAAACATAAACAAAAACATAAAACAGTAATTCTTACATAACCACCCCCTTCAATAGGCGGCTCATACCCCAACCCATTGACCATTCTGAGGAGGGTAGTGGAATGGAGGGTTTGTGGATTCTGTAATGCGAGCGAGTAGTATGGGAACCCAAAGGTGCAGTTTATTTACGATAGTGACAAAACAAAGTAAACTGGACTTGCCTTGACTAACGTAGCTTAGCTTAGCCTAGCTTGAACATTAGACATATCACTTAAACAAGCAATTAATAAAACAACAAAGATGAACTTGACTAGACTACACTTGACTAGACTATGACTTACGACAGCGATACAGGGACACAACCGAAATTCAAGACCAAGACAAAGAGAAACACAAGGGATAGACAGAAACAGCAGTGTCAATCAACAATTGTGGGAGTGGCCTTGTTCCATGTGACATCACACAAACAGGCATTTGACAACGGCTTGATTTAAGAAAGAGGAAAAAACACTGGGTGGATCTCTATCATCATAGGGTGGTTTTATACACATACTGTAAACACACTTTTTAGTTCAAACAAGAGTATGTTGCATCCGATGAGCCCTTTAAAGAAAGAAAAATGTGATTTTTTTTGTCTTGCCTGTTTTTTTATTTTACTAACATATTAGAGATAAAGTAAAAACAAAAACACATAAAATTGTCTAATCAAGTAAATTATGTAAGCAAACATGGATTGAATTGTATTTTAATTTAACATATGACTTTGTATACTGAATCCTAAAGCCTTTGGCAGAGGGGCGGTTGTATGATTTACCTTAGGGGGCTTAGCCCTCGCTAACATAACTGACCATCTCATTATCATTATTAAGCGGTATTACTGTTAACTAGCTACATTTTTTATATATAGGTATTGCATTTTTTTGGTTATATTTTTTTTTAAAAGTAAAAATTATAACTTTTGGTAGTTTTGATAGTTTTAAGGAAGCTTAAATGAAAAGGTCTAGAACCGCCACTCAAATGTTCTCAGTCCTGATAGAAAGAAAGCCCTGCATCCAGACTCTTCTATGACCTGGAACCCAGGTGCTGGAATCAACTTCCCCTGCCTGTCTGAACAGCTGAGTCCCCTGCTGTCAACAAAAGCAGACTGAATACCTGAATAGCTCTTCACTAAGCACTTGCATGTTTTCTTTCTGCACAAATGTAACGGGTTTTCTGCTAGATGGTTCTCTTAAATTCTGACCAATCACTACTCATTTTTTGGAACAGGTTTCAAGCTCAATTGTACTTTTGAACACTAACCTGCTTAACAAGCTACTAAACCTTATCTGTATGTTAATGTAGACTCTATGACACTTGTGTGTAACCCTGCTATAAACATAGTCTTTAACTCATGAGTTCAGAATCAGGCATTGTTAAAAATAAGTCGGGGGCACTGTTGTATTTTTTGTAGTATTTTTGGGCTAAACCTGACATAGCTACATAATTTAGAGCAGGTTTGCAGCTTTTAGCTCAAAAAAGAATCGAAATAGTTACCAATGTGTATTATTTTACATTTTATTTTATTAATAGAATTCATAGGCATTTGTTAGCTACAGATTTGTTAACTTCTATTATTATCTTTATGTACCACAAACATTCAGTAAAGAATCTCTTAAAGTCTCCTAGCAAAGGATGTTTGGATTTTACTCATATATTGGGAAGTGAAAGTAAAGTGGTAAGATGTTGACATGCTAATCGAAAGGTTTTTGGTTCGATTCCCAGAAACGTTCGTAACCCCCAAATTGCTCAGTTTTATAAATGAGATATAAATGTAAATCACACTAGATATTAGCATCTGCCAAATGCCGTAAATGTATTTTATCTTTTGTCCCCAAAATTCCTTAATGTAAAGGTTGGAACTGGTAGTCTAGCACCAAAAGAAAAGTTCTAGTACATATATATATATATATATATATATATATATATATATATATATATATATATATATATATATAATCAGGTCAGCGTTTAAGGCATTTCAAACATGTCTATAGTTGTATTAGAAAAGGGGCTTTCAGTAAATATCGAAGTTATGTGCACTACACATAACAGGCTTTTGTCTGAGCCAAGGTCATGTTTCACGTAACCACTGCAGTGACAACAAAATGCTGCTAAAATGACAAGAAATACTGAAATAAAAGCAGATGTAGAAAATAAAAACATTGCTGATACTAAACTTGTAAATGTAATAATTTTTTAAAATAAATAAGGACAATATGCTCAATGTCAAGGATACCAGCTAGGTATTGTCGAAAATCTTTTTATTTTTTAAAAGCTAAACTAACCCAAAGTTTTGGGCTTATGTTACACTTAGTTTGTGAACCAGCATGAATCTATTCAATGATAGAGACCAAAAGCAATTTTATATTTCGCTCTGGATAAGGGCGTCTTCCAAAGGCCATAATGTACATAAAATGATTAATAACACTTTTTTTTCACTAGCAAACAGCTATTTTCATTTCACCAATGAATTTAACTTGACAGACATTTTTCATCAGTATAAAACAAATGAATAATTTTATTGCCTCAGGTTTGATCAGGGATCAGGAAACTGTTCAATGGGAAGATGTGGGAGATCCACCTCTGCTTAGATAATCACTCAGAATATTTACTCACATTCAGAATTCTAGAGACAGTTTGTGTTATTATAACTAGTAGGCGGCCCCCCACTTTTTTGCACGAACAATATGACTGACTAAGAACATGACAAATTCACATAAACATGGATTTAAATGTCTTAAGATTGTAAACCCAAACTCACGGCCCTTAAATAGGTGGTGGTCTAGGCAGGGGGAAAGAACACTTGGTGTTGACCCTCAGCCCCAGCCTCTGGATAAGTGCGAGGATGACATCTTGATGTCGAAGCGCCTGCTGCTAAGACTGTGCCAGGATTAGCCAGTTGTCCATATAATTTAATATGCGGATACCCTGGGGTTCTATAGGAGCCAGCATGGCATCCATGCAGTTTGTGAATGTGTGGGGTGCCAAAGGGAAGAAACCGGTATTGGAATGCTTGGCTCCTGAAAGCAAACCCTAGGAACTTGTGAACCTGTGGAATTATGGATATGTGGACGTACGAATCTTTGAGGTCAGTCCTTGGATCTGATCTGTGATACGACATTTTTTTACAAAGTAGCATTTTGAAATGTAATATTTTAAACACTCGGATTAGCTGATGCAGGTCTAAAATTGGGCATAGCCCTCCGTCTCCGTCCTCTTTCAGATTTATGAAGTACCGGCTGTAAAAGCCTGACTGCACTTGGTGACAAAGGGTCTTTTCTCTTGCTCCTTTTTACCAACTTCCTGTTCCATGGAGTGGACATGGATACACAACGATCTTTCTGAATTAGTCATTTCAATGTTTTTTTTTCTATAGGCATTTTCTCTCTTATTCTCTCTAACACACACATACGCGCACACGCTAAAGAGACAGAGCTTACTGTGCTTTGTGCTTATATAACGTCACCTGCCCATGATGTAACTGATTGGTCGGATTCGACAAGTGCTTCAGGGGAAAAGGTTATAAAAGGGCGTGTTTCCACTCAGCTCGTGTTAATAATAAACCTAATTTTAGTCTAAACCTGATAGTGTTGTGATTGTCACCTGTTAGAATTTAGACAAAACTTCACCTGATGGGTTTTTCCATGCCAACATGTTTAAAGTAATTCATTTGGAATCTAATTTTGTGATAAACATAGTTATTAAAACGTTATATAATACACTTTACAAGTAGACAACAGTAATTCTGCCAATGTCATCTTTTCTTCCAGTGAGATTTATTTTATTCAAGGAAGACATGATTATAACTAATCATTCCCTAAAATGTCAGAACGTCCTAACAGACTGACGTTCCACAGGACTGATAACATTTTTCCACATATTGTCAGAAAATAAGACACTAAAATTTAAAGCACATTTTAGAGCGCTGTATATTTTGTTCGGAAAAAATCCTAAACCTAACCTGATCCAAGCTGTCACTGAGATTTGTCATCAACTGAAAAGATTATGGGCCCCACAAAAAGAAAAGGTGTTTTGGTAGAATATGAAGAGCTACAATAGACAAAAGTATCGGAACACCTAATCAGAACATCTTTTTTTAAATATCCTATTCCAGATTTAAGGTCTTTGCACACTGAGGCTGAAATTTTTACACAATTAGTTAGATCTCACATTGTGTCAATGACACACTGCTTAAGATATTAGCTTTGCACTTTGCCTCCAAAACTTGCATCCATCATTTAAAAAAAAAATCGAACCCGGGTTAGACTTTTAGAGTTTTTCGCATCTGTAGCAAGCATTTTCAGACCCACCTCACAATCCAAATCCATAATGGTGAACCACTGCTGAAGCTTATTGTATGATGTTACAATGCCTGGGGCGCACCTTTCCAATCCAGCAGTTTGGTTTGTGTGTGTGCATGCTTGTGCACGTATGTGTGTGTGTGGGTGTGTGTGTTTGTGTGTCCATGCAGTACACAAACTGCCAGTCTCTGTTTGGGATCAATTTGTCCAAGGAAATTGGCAGTTTTCTATTTAATATGTGGCTCTAGTATCACTAGCAAAGTTCCAAACTGAGTTCTGATCTTGAAATAAACTTTGAATCTCTGAGGGGTTTTTAGGATAAAAAAGCACACAATTTCAGACTTCGGTGTGCAAAGACTTTCTGCACTAGTCTCATCTCTTATTCTTTTAATAACGTCCACACATCTGGACAGGCTTTCCACTAGATTTTCCCATTTAGCCACAATGATATTATTAATAGAAATACTGCAACACTTGCTCTATGGTGTTGGCGTTAATGTTGCCATGTACAAAGTTAGTGTGGATTTACACTTAAGTCCTTTCACGCCGATACTGACAAAACATGTCTTCATAAAGTCTTTATTTGTCTTTAATTAAATATTAGAGGCTTCTAAAAAATTTCCTTTGTTCCATTAAATAAAAAAGAGTAATTAGAATACAAATAACAATAAAAGACAACTGTGTGTTTAAAAAATTGTGGCAACAGCTGGTAAAAGACAGATTTAGACACACAAACATCAAAACCATTCTTAACATAATGAATAAGCAAACGGTGTTCAGTATAAATTAATTTTGTCCCTAAACACGCAGCTTATGCATATTTCTGTATATGTAACAAACTCCCACTGAGGCAAGACTTCTTGAACCCAAAGTGCAGTTTATTTCCAAGTGAACTATATACAAAAGCACTTAGCTAGCTAGCATAGCTTAGCCTGGACATAAAACAATAAACACGAAACATGAAACAAGAACATGAAAACCTTACAGTATGTTTGGTCATGTTTTTATAAACCAGGTTCTGATTTTTGGAAGCTGTATTTTGTATCTTTATATGTTCACAAATTGATAACCTTTAAAACACTTTTATACAGTATATAAAGCACTCATTTTAGGACAAATACACAAAAAGGACACAAGTTTTTTTAAACAAAGTATTATAACATTTCTAATAACAAACTATGTGGATTTGCTACTACATAAAAACAAGACGATTGTTAAGAGCCTCTCTTGTTATATAAAGCTTAACGTTTAAAGCTTAGTATTTTAATTACTATTAATAAATATTATTATATTTAAGATTGAAGTATAGCTTATTGCTTCCTGGTTGATAATGTAACTGCCCGAGACATAATGGTTCCTGATTTGACAGAATACACACATGCTTCGGGCCAAAGGTTATGAAATGGCACAACCTACGTTAAGCTTAAGGGGTTAGATTTTGATTCAGTAGGCTGACCTTTCATTGTTACACTTTCACCTTTTACCCCAATGACCTCAATAAAAAGGCTGCTTTAAACAAAGTGCTTATAATAGTACCTGCCCTGAGCATCACCTGACATGCTCCATAAGTGCACTGCATGTTTTAATATTGCTTTAAATTGAGTAAAAGGTTTTAAATTAACAAGCCCTCTATTCCCTCTCCTTCCCTGAAAATAGACTCGTTCTGTTTTACTTCAATATAATTTAATATCCACTTTAATCAAGAACTTCTTCGAAATAAACCTTTTTTTAAGTTACATTTGACAGACTGCAGTTTACCAAATTTCTTGTTTACTAATTTTTTAAATAATAAAATGTGTCAACTGGTGTAAGTATCCTTAAAACCGGCAGGTTTATAATATTTTAATTAACAAACAATCGATCAACAAAAGCTTACTATGGTATAAAAGGTATATGATGTTTTTGCAATTGTTCCTTAGACTGATGAGAATTAAATTATAATCACATTCATTGTACCATGGATTAACAACGGATGAATAGGTTTAGGTGGAGACAGATGATTCGCTGTGGCGACCCCTAAAAGGGAACAGTTTAAGGGAAAAGAAGATTGTACCATGAATTAACATTTACAGAATTTAGCAGACACTCTTTTCCAGAGTGACGTACGAAAGTACTTTGAGTCACATCATTAAACAGCTCAATACTTCAATCGCCTCTTGAAGACGACCAGTGACTCTGCTGTTCTGACATTGATAAGAAGTTCATTCCACTATCTTGGTGCCAGAACAGAGAAAAGTCTTAAGAAAGACGTTCCTAAAGGATGGTGGGACTAGTCGAGCGGTACTTGTAGACCTAAGGGAGCGTGTCTCTATGTGAGGAGTGATGAGCGTTTAAAGTTAGGAAGGTGCTGCACCATTTTTGGCTTTGTGTTTTGAATCTAATATGTGCAGCTACTGGGAGTCAGTTAAGGGGGCGCAGCAGTGGGGTGAAGTGTGAAAAATTTGGTAGGTTGAAAACAACACGTGCAGCTGCACCCTAATTTATCTGCAGATGACGAATTGCGGACATAAACGGACATTCGGTGTCACCCAGATGAGGATGGGTTCCCTCTTGAGTCTGGTTCCTCTAAAGGTTTCTTCTTTATGTCTTCTAAAGGAGTTTTCCTTGCTACAGTTGCCACCGGTTTGCTCATTAGGGACAAACTTATACTTACAAAGAACAATCTTTCATTCTTACTGCATTATCAGTGTAAAGCTGCTCGGAGACAATGGCCACTGTTTGAGTGCTATACAAATTAATCAAATTGAATTGCGACAAGGCAGCATGGTGGCTAACTGCACCGTTTTTGGCTTTGTAGGCAGCATCAGTGTTTTGTATCTAATATGTGCAGCTACTGGGAGCCAGTTGAGGGGGCGCACCAGTGGGGTGGACTGTGAAAAATCTGGTAGGTTGAAAACATGGGGAAGGTTATAAAGGTTTATAAAGGTTAATGATAAATTCTTAACGCAAAACAAGAATGAGATGAAAATGTCAATGAGAAAAAGTGAGGACTGTGCTGGGTTTTGAATCTACTGTACTTGTGTACTGAATTATTTCAGCAGTTATACGGTATATGTTAGGTTCTTGTTGGACTTTTCACAATAAATTGCAGAGACATTTTTATCCAATACAGCATTACATTAAACAGTTAAAATGAAGCCTACTTACAGCATATATACGTGTGTGTGTGTGTGTGTGTGTGTGTGTGTGTGTGTGTGTGTGATCGAACCAGCTTCACCCGATGGATTTATGACATGAATAATAAGGTGATGTCAGATGCAAAAAGAAATTCTAGTAAATAATAAGTTAACAATCATACACCGTAAAAAATTCAAAATAATTATTTTGTCAATGTTGTAATTGTGAATATAATGTATTTTTAAAAGCCTTTTATAGTAGGAATTATTATTATTATTATTATTTAAAGGAATTTAAAAAAAATACAGAACATTATATGGGTTTGTACACCTTTTTAATGTTTTGGGAGAATATTACTATACAACTACTACAATAAATTTACATTATTTGGCAGACGTCCTTATCCAGAGCGACTTACATTTATCTCTTTTATACAACTAAACATTTGGGGGTTAAGGGCCTTGCTCAGCTGGGAGCTGGAAATCGAACCCACAATCTTTAGATTGGCAGTCAGACACCTTAACCATAAACCACCACTTCCCCACTACTACAACTTCTACTACTACTGCTCTTACTACTACTACTACTAATAATAATAATTCAAGGTCTGAGCAGTTTATCTAATAAAAAAGCTATGTGTGTATAGAATTTTGCTTTACTACTTTATATGCACTGAAGCTATAAGAAGCTAGATAAATCTGTTAACCAGCATGTTCCAATTATGCAAGTTTAAAAACAGAGTATTGGTGAGCTGGGAACCATCGTCTTTCCACCACAGTGTAATGGCCTCAGGTAGAATCAGGTTGAATCAGACTATGAGCTCTTCTCTGTAGACCCTAAATAATCCAGAGCACATGCTGTACTATTCTCGCCGCAAGACAAGCATCATAAATCAGTGAAGAACTTTTAGACACGACATGAATGAGAGAAATATGAGAAAGGATCTGAGAAAAATGTCTTAAAAATGTCCGATTGCATAAGCGAGGGATCTTTGTACAAGCTGAAGGCTTAGCTGAAAATTAGGTTGACATTATTCCCGGAATCTGAGGAAATTTAGAGTGTCAGGTGCTCTGGTAGGGTAAGTCTGAATTTTGAAGTAGGTATCTGTCTTTATTCAGATTCTCATGCCTGTCAGGTGTAGACATCTTAAAGCTTTTCTTAGTGCAAGAACCTGACTTAGATTTTCTACAATGGAAGAAGATTGAACTTGTTTTAAATGTTATCAAATCCATACAAATTGATCCACTAAGGTTTGTTCTTGCCCCCTTTCTTAAATTTGCCCGATCGTGCCTCTGGATTGATTAGAGGCCACTCATCTACGGCTCTAGGATCCACACAGGAGCTTTGAGGATGGTTTAGGACTCACTCTGCTCCACTGACCCAAAGCTACAGTTAACATTGCATTTGATCACCATCACTGCACAGCTCAACATCATTTAGCTGTAATGAATGGACATTCGTTCGACTTATGTTTATATCTTTTATACAACTGAGTAATTAGGGGTTAAGAGCCTTGCTCAGGGGCCCAGAAGAGGTAGATTAATAGTGCAGGGAATCAAACCCAAATCAACACCTTAACCACTAAGCCACCACAGTGGTTATTAATCCTACATGAAGGTGATCATTACCTGTCTACAACTGGCTATTGAACAATGAGAATTTGCTGCTTAGTTGAGGTTGTTTATATATATATAAACAGAGAGAGAGAGAGAGAGAGAGAGAGAGGTCATACACCATGGCAAGACTGAGCACCGCAACTAGACACAAGGCTCAGGCAAACAAGTGGACTGGAGTTTTTAAGATGTATAACCGACAAGCTATTTTAAAAGAAGCATAAAGAAACCGCCGATGTTAGATGTGGAATTGGACAAAAAAACGTTAATGCGGCAGATAAAAGATTATTTCTTCATCAAGATTATTTCTATTTGATATCAGAAAATGTCTGTAGAAGAAAAGGTGCAGGACTACCTGGTGCTAACGCTTCAAAAATTCTAACAGAAGACAGCCTTCAAGCAGCAGGAAGAAATGCATGAGTATGGATGTTTGTTAAGTTCTTAGATAATGTATCGGGCGAGGAACTGTACACAGGTGTGTTATTAGTAGATGAAAGTAAATGTGTGGGTCTTTGCTTGCCAAATTTGTAGGTCACACGGATTCTTGAGGATGCCGAATGTAGCATTGATGTACATGACATTATGTTCATGTACATATCTAGAGAATTTTAACAGCAACATTTTGTAATTAACCTACAGCATTTTAATACAGTTGTTTACCTTGCATTAGTGTACAGGCTTGGAAACGTCATGAATTTATGTATCAGCAGTGTGTACCATACACAGAATAATCTACCTTTTGTAATTTGTGCATTAAAAAGCAAAGAAGAATTCACGTCATCTCGTCATACTGACGTGTACGACCTTGGCATGCCTTGTGCGCTTAAAACGTGCTCTAAATGACTCCTGTCTGCCACCCAAAATACCTCACTAAATGTCATAATAATGGCTATCCAAGGGGCAATTAAATGGGCCATTCATTTTGGTGTTTCTGTCAGACGTCTCATTTTAATATCCTGGTTTTTCAGACAGTGCTAAACGCATGGCATTGTGTGTGCTCACGGATTCATAAAAAAAAAAAAAAATTCCTCCCGGACAGCCATCAGTGTTCGTTAAAAGCGAGATTAATGTGGCCATTTACACAAAGGGCTACGGCTCTTTAATGTCAGACCCTCGAACCCCAGTGTCCACTTTCCAGTAATGAGTCAAGTACCGTGACAGAAGACTGTCAGCTGAAAAGGCGACATTGAGATACAAAAGTTATAAAAGCCTCATTAGTTGACAGACATCCATATCATAGATGTCACAGGCAGAAATTGTACCTGTTGGAGCTGTCAGTGGCAGCAAAGCGAATAAACCTATTTTGTCAAAAGCAGCTTGACCAAATTGTACTTTTTTTTCAGTCAAGGCGATGATTTGTGTGTAGATGAACAGAGCAAAAGGTTTCAGAATGGCTTTAATCTGTTTTATAAGGATTAGAGGAATTGCATAATATTGTCTACTTCCTGGTGTATAAGAGACTCTGCACTTATAAACAGATTTAGGTAAACAAGAAAACCACCTGTGCTTCTTTTTGGATAAATTTGGTGTTGGAATTAAAGGAACAGTATTCAAAAACAAAAAACAAACGCAATTGGACAGTATAGCAGGAAATGAAACTTTTTGTGTCGGTATGTCGTAAACAAAGCGTAATTCCGCTGTCTAGCTTGCCAGGGACTTTGCCCTGCCAGGCCACCAAAGGGCAGCAGAGAGACTTTTTGCATTTATGTTCTAGTCCATGTGCTCAATGTTTGTCATGTGTTTCCTCTGTCCATGTGTTATGTTTGTATTGGTCTATTTTGGAATTTAAATGCTTCTGTTTCCATATGCTATAAATTATATCCAAATGAAGTTGCTTCTTTGTAAACCCAGCAGATTATTAAATTGAAATTATAATCATTGTCAGCGGTGCCCAAACTTTTCAATGAAACTGTATTTTTTGTTTATTTTTAAGACTACTGATTGGAGGATCATGGGTTCAATTCCAAGCACAACCAAGATGCCACTGCTGTGCCTCTTGAGCAATGCCCTTAACTCTCAACTGATCATTTGGCGGGGGAAAAAAGATAAGTGTAAGTCACTTTGGTTAAGGGGCATCCGCCAAATGGCAGAAATGTAAATGGTTTTTTTCTCACCCGGTGGAGGCATCTTAGAAAATGGCGGCTCGGCAGGAGCAAACAGCGCCACTCCCTTTTTACTGTAGAAAGTGTTTTTGTATTGTATTGTATTGTATTTTGTAATGTTAGTGATGTTTTTACTGTTATTTGCAGTACAAACTATTTGCGCTGGGTTGCACACATGCACTTTATGTAGTTCTTCGAGTAAGTAGTTCTTTGTTGTTTTGTGTAATTCTGTTTTGATTTGTGTAGCACATAATTTCACTGTGTTCTGCATCTGCTATATATAGTTGAAATGACAATTGAAATCTTCTTAGACTAACTTTTTTTTTTTCACAGAAAGAATCCATAACCTCAGACCCAGTGGTGCTGCTTGTAATTTCAGCTGCTTCAAATTCAAGTATATGCCGTCTGTCTAATTAATGGCAAGATGATTAATATTAATCATTAAAAAAATCTTAATAACATAATTTTTTAAATAATATTGTAAATAACCATTTAACCATTTGAATACATTTTATTAATAATAATTAATATTAATGTAATTTAATATATTTTGTAAATGAAATGTATTACCATTGTAAATGTAAACATGTGGTTATCAGCTCCAGGATTTTTAACAATATTTACATTCCGTTGTGTTGCTTGTAGGGCTCCTGCAGACTGTTGCACATAACTGGAAGGGGAATTAAAATTTTGGCCGGAACAAGTTGATTTTTAATGAGCTGCATCACTTTAGAAGAATGTAAGAGGGCTAAATGTTATTCTGGGGTTTTGCGTCGAACAGTAGCGGATCTCTCAAACACTGTGGCTTCATTTCAGCTCTGTTGGATCAATTCCTGTATTGATTTCAAGCAAAAAGGCCTGACGAAGAATCTCTGGGGTCTGTGTTTAACTATTCTGCCTAAGGCAAGCAGGAGGATTCATTATAAAAGATGAAGTGCTTTGTGGAACAGGGTTAAGTCTCGAACAAATGGCTTGTTGCATTCAGTCTCTGTCTTTGGTGAATTGAGCTTTGTGTATGGATTCGGGAAGGGTTATAGGAAGAGATTCCAGGTTGAAGCGTGCATATTGATCTAACCAAAGACAAGCATGCCAGCTTGAAGTCTGCTGTCTGTGTGGTTTGACATTTCAGGTCCAGATGTGAATCCAGACACAGGTGTGAGGACAAGTCAATTGCAGAAAAAAAAATTGAATTACTCATATAATAACCTCCACTTATAAAAAGGCTTTTTTGCTAAATTGTTGAACTAGGGTTTGCGCGTTTTTTCCTGTGCTTGCGTGAGTTTACTCCGGGTACTCCGGTTTCTTTCCACAGTTCAAAAACATATATGTTAGGTTGATTAGTGATTTTAAATTGCCCATAGGAGTGAGTGTGTGTGTGGCCCTGTGATGGACTGGCGACCTGTTCTGGGTGTATCCCTCCTGCCTTTCGCCCCTTTGGAGATGGCTGGGATAGACTCCAGCAGATCCCTGTGCCCCCAAATTAGGCAATAAGTGGATATAGAAGATAAATGAATGAATAAATGTTGAGCTAGGCGGTGGGGATTAGTTTATATAATCACAACATGATTATGGAAATTAGACACTAATGTTGGGTGCGGAGATCTGAAGTGTGTTCCAAGAGTTCCAAGGTGTTCAGTGGGGTTGAGTCAGAGTCAGGACACCTGATTCTTTCACTCCAGTCCTTACACAGCATGTCTTCATGGAGCTCATGGTGCACAGGAGCATTGTCATGCTGAAACAGTGTTTGAGTGGAGGAAAATGTTTAAGCATATATTTGTGGCAACAGTTTGCTGAAAACAAAGCAATACGTGTGCTGGAAAGGTGCTCACAAACATTTGGCCATATTGTGTATAAAAAAAATACTGTATCTGTAGATACAACCCGAATTCTGGAAAAGTTGGAACGTTTGTTAAATTTGAATAAAATGAAAACTAAAAGACTTTTAAATAATTTGAGCTAATATTTTATTCACAATAAACATAAATGTTGTGAGAATTGCAAACAAAGCTGAACATTCTTCTTAATTGTTAGTAGCATTGTTTAGAGCTTTGTCTGGATATTAAATCTACCTCAGTTGTTTTGGAAAAAAGGTTCAGTTGTAAGAAATTCATCTTACCACAAGATTCTGTCATAAAGCCTTGTTCTATATAAAGAAATAAACAAAACCCAAGTGTCTAGTCTCGGCTTGGATTAGTTCTTCCACATGCACAGACCTTATGAATGATATCAGTGGACAGCTTTGATGATGTGCACTGCCGTCTGCTTTCCATGTAGGGAGCAGATGCTGCATCCTTTCACAGGAAAACAGCTCGTATTGATTAGTTGTCTCTGTGGATTAGTGTTCAGTCGAGAGTGATAAAGGCAACCTCCATCATCTCTATGAGACGCACAGCACAGAGTATCCTGCGGGCCCAACTCCAATTTTTCTACACAAAAGCTTTGTGGTTGAATAAAATGTGTTTATTTGCCTTGCCCTAGCGTTTGGATGCAGAACACTTTCTAATCATCTAAAAGGATGCTTAAGTAGCAGATAATGATGTACCCAAGATGTACACTATTTAAAAAAATGGTACATTGATGTGCCCTGGTCAAAAGGCTGTACCCTAATGTACCCTGGTCAAAAGGCTGTACCCTGTTGTCCCCTGGTCAAAGGCTGTATCCTGATGTATCTTGGTCAAAAGGCTGTACCCTGTTGTACCAATTCAAAAGGCTCTACCCCAATGTACCCCGTTTAAAGGCTGTACCCTGATGTATCTCAGTCAAAAGGCTGTACCCTCATGTACCCCGGTCAAAAGATTGTACCCTGATGTATCCCAGTCAAAAGGCTGTAACCTGATGTACTCCAGTCAAAAGGCTGTACCCTAATGTAATCCAGTCAAATGTCTGTATCCTAATGTACCTCAGTCAAAAGGCTGTACCCTATAGTACTCCAGTCAAAAGGCTGTACCCTAATGTACTCCAGTCAAAAGGCTGTACACTAAAGTAATCCAGTCATAGGGCTGTACCCTGATGTACCCTTTTCAAAAGACTGTACCCTGATGTACCAAAGTCAAAAGGCTGTATCTTAATGTACCCAACTTAAAAGGCTGTAACTTGATGTACCCCAGTTCAAAGACTATACCCTGATATAGCCCAGTCAAAAGGCTGTATCCTGATTTACACCACTTAGAAGGCAATACCTTAGATGTACCGTAGTTAAGTAGTTAAATCACATCTGTCTTTCTTATTGTAAGCTATTGTAGGCTTACACGTTTGAAATATAACAATGGTTTTGCATTTGTAAAATAGATTATGTTATGTTATTATATTTATTCATAAGCTGAAATAACGCTTTTCAGGAACCATCGACCGCTCAACATAGATGCAAGTCTTTCCACTTACTCAGTATTGATCCTAGAGGTTAAGATGCATACATGACATGCTTGAAGGAAAGTTAGCAAGTGGGAGTATAGCATAATTAAGCTAATTTATGCAGCAGCTTATCCACAAACATATATACTGTACATAACAAATACATATAAATGTTAGGGAAGTGGTATGAAATAGGGAACTGGTAGTGCAGTGGTTTGGGGGTTGGATTATCAGGGTTTGATTCCCAGCACCACCAAGTTACCACTAGGGCGTCTGCCAAATGATGTAAATGTATACAGCTTTTCCCTTGTTGAAAGTATCGATTGTAAACTTAATGTATATGGGTGGCTCAAATGGTTAAGGTGCTGAGTTGTTAATCTGAAGACCAGAAACACCTGGGTTCAAGCCCCACCTCCGGCAAGTCAACCACTGTTGGGTCCTTGAGCAAGACCCTTAACCCTTCCTGCTCCAGGGGAACTGTATCATAGCTGACCCTGCGCTCTGACCCCCAACTTACTAAGATGGGATATGCAAAAAATGCATTTCATTGGCTCTGTACATGTACCTTACACAATGAATTGAATATTTATTTTTTTATTTTATTTTAAACACTTCAACCTCTCTGTTTACTCATCAATAAATATAATAGCCTGCATCTCTGATGGTATAGAGGAGTATTAGTGTCTATGGAACGAACAGCTCAACATCTGAAATCAACATATCAATACTGAAAGATATATCCAGGTTCTAGAACAGCATATGTACCCATCACAGCAGGACAACGCCAAACCACATACTGCATCTGCTAAACTGGCCCGTCTGCAGTCCAGACCTCTCATCAACTGAAAATATTCGGTGCTTCTTGAAATATATAAATAAATACAACAAATACGACTTTTAAGAAGTTAAAATTCAATCAGGCATGAATGGGTTAACATTTATCACCCAAAAACTCCAGCAACTGGTTTATTCAGTTTCCAGTTGTTTACAGACTGATGTTAAACCAGGGGTCACCCGAAACCGGAGGGTCCTTTAGCTCTAACTTGTCTTAACACACCTGCCTGTAAGTTTCAAGTATACCAACCAATCTTGATTAGTTGGTTCAGATGTTTTAGATTAGGGTTGGAGCTAAACTCTGCAGGACACCGGCCCTCCAGGAGCAGGTTTGGTGACCCTTGCACTGTGGTAAAGATGGATCTGTTCCAACTTTAACACGTGTTGCTGCCATCAATTTTTAAATGGTAATTTTTACATTTTTTACATATTCTTTTGTGAATAAATATATGAATTTAAAAGATATACAGTTTTTTACTGTTTATTGGTTTTATGTAGATTTTACATAGTGTCCATTCCTTTTTAGAGAAGGGCTTGTAGAAAAAAGACTAACACACGTGAACCCGCAGGTAAAGCAGTTTAAAAAACATGTTTGCAGACAGTCCAAAACATGACTTGACTGGTCCCACCATCCCTTAAGATTCAATATAGGTCTGCCTCAAGACTTTTTTCTGTTCTGGCAACAAAATGGATAAAATTCGTAGCAAGTCACTGGCTGTCTTTAAGAGCTGACTGAGGACCTACCTCTTTCTTGGATACCATGACATTTGAAAAATAAAAAAATGGGGTTTTTTTATCCAAACATCACTCTTTTTCAGCAGTTTTTGGATTGTTACACTTTTTTGTGATCTGGTTAATGATGAGAGGTAAAGCACCTTTGTACACCACTTTTGATATGGTTGTTACTCTAGACGAGCGGCTTACATTTGTCTCTGTTATACAACTGAGCAATTAAGGGCCTTGCCCAGGGGCCCAGAAGTTGCAGCTTGGTGGTGCTGGAAATCAAACCCTGATCTTCCAATTAGCAGTCCAACCTTAAACACTGCAATACCATTATGTGAGCATAAAATGTAAGAGTTCTTTAATAAGTCTTAGTGTGTGTAATTAAGCACAGGTGTGTAGGATAAAACTTTCAGTGACTTTGAACAAAGTGAGTGTGTGTGGGCATAATAGCAAATCAAGAAATATTGCAACCTCTCTAAATCCATTGTGACCCTGATCAGTTACTAAAGATGAAGAAATTATTATTTTTTCTGCTTTTCTTCAATGTGTCCATGTTATAAGTTAGACTAACTTAAAGCCTGTGAGTTTCTAAAGCATCTGAATATCTGAAGCCAACTTTAGATATTGGTTTGACAAATTTAGCAAAGAAATATCTGGCTTTGCATTGCTTCTTCTATTGTAGAATAAGTTATTCTACTGTATATGCGGCGTGAAAACATATTTCTTTCTTTTGCATTATTACTTCTGTTTCTCTGAGCTGGGTGTCTGTTTGTGTACTGAATAAAAACTCAGTTATGCAGTCATCATTCAGTCTGTGCAGTTTCCTCCTGCAAGAAAACACTCGTGGATTTTCTTTCCTTGATCATCTGAAAATAGTGTTTGACTTTGCTCAGTATTTCACATACAAGCTGAGTGTTTGGAGTTCTGTACACTGTAATAAGTTCTAATCACACTGCTCTATGCCCTAAAATATGGAGGTTATTTCCCTTTCGGGTCTGGTTTCTCTGTGTTGCCTCACAGATTTTCCTTGCCACCTCTGATTTCTTCAGTAGGAATTATCTGGACTTTTGTGGACTTTTGTTGCGATGGTGCATATTGTTGAAAGCTGCTAATAAGAGCTAATGCAACTGGAATGGAAATGTACTGCATGTTGTTGTTTTTTTTCTTGTTATACAGTAAAAAGCATCTAAGTTATCCTGAGGCTACATCAAAACTCAGGGCACAAAATTGCATCAAATTCTTCTGCATGTAAATACAAAGATCTTAATATTACTAATCCTCATGAATAGGAGTATTAATAATAATAATAATAATAATAAGGAGAAAAAGAATTATAATAATAAATTCGTATACTAATACTTACAACAAGAACATCAACATTAGCAATAATAATGATAATAATAATAACAATTGATACTAATAACAATAACAATTAATACTTATAAATGTTATAATAACAACAAGAACAAACAACAATAACAACAACATCAGCAATAATAATAATAATAATAGTAATAATACAAATAAAAAGAACATAAAAAAAACAATAACAGTGGCATCAGAAATAAATAATAATAATAATATTGACCTTTGCCTTTTTATTGCACTTTAAATTACAAGGTAAATTGCCTATATAGATATCTATTGTTAATATTATAATAGATTACATCTATTGTAATTTGTTTTTATTTCACTTTCACTTACTTTTATTTATTTTATTAATATTTTGATGCCAATAAACAGTCCTAAACCACCTTAACAATAACATTTTAAGAAGTATTTAAAATAAAATTGAAACCTTTTTAAAAAGGCTGCTTTGCTATAAAGCCTATATTTATTAGTCCTACTGTATGTCATGAAGAAAATATAATGCTAATCATTAAGTAAAAATATTTAAAGCACATTCACTTTTACAATAAGCTTTTTAACCGAATTCGGGAAATGAAAAAAAAAAACAGCTTTGAAACTTGAAGCCTAATGTCATTTCTATTGATAAAGAGGAGGGGGGAAGATGGTAGTGCAGTGGTTAAGTTGGTGGACTACCAACTTGAGGACCCGGTTTCGATTCCCAACCCCATCGAGCCACCACTGCTGGGCCCCTGCGCAAGGCCCTTAACCCCTAATTGCTCGGTTGTATAACAAGGAATATTGTAAGTCGCTCTGGATAAGGACGTCTGCCAAATACTGCAAATGTAAATCCAAATGTGATAAGAAATGTTCTTCATTATTTTTGGCTCTGTGTTGTTGTGTGCTGGTGAGCACCCGGCCCTCATCTGAAAAAATCTTTAAGAAAGTATATATAGTGTGTCTTTTTTTGCAGAACAGGGCTGCATTATTGATGGAGGTCCAGGTATGAAGAAGGAGTGGATCACTGCGCTTTATCAGAGGGTGTAGAGGGTAGATCACATCCAGTGGCTGGACACACACATACACATACACTCTCGAAGACAGAGCTGATTTCCCTGCCTGGATAGTGTTTTAATATCTGTAATGATTTTTGGAGTGAAGGCAGAATGATAATATTTCTTTCTCTTAGTTTTATTTCATTATAAATATACATTTTTATGTAAATTCAATGTTTTTTTATTTATTTTTATTTTTTAACTAAGCAGTCATGTGCACATCTTCAGCTTACATTTACATTTACAGCATTTGGCAGACACCCTTATCCAGAGTGAATTACATTTATCTAATGAATACAACTGAGCAATTGTGGGTTGAGGGCCTTGCTCAGGGGCCCAGCAATAGTGGCCTGGTGGAGATGGAAATCAAACCCACAATCTTTGGGTTGGTAGTCCAACACCTTAACCATGAGACTTTCCCAAGTATTTAAAGGGGTTTAAATGCAAAAAAATACCGGATGTTAATCAGTTATAAACACATACTGAACAGAGTCTTTTTTATACCCTGAGGCTGAACTGTTGCTAAAATATTACAGTTCTGACTGAACATTATTTATTAATTATTTCTATTCAAGAATCAGTTTATTTTTATACACATAGCTACAATTCACGGAACCGATACAAAGTACGAAATAAATCCTAGCAATAATGTGCAATTAGTTATTTCATTAAGGCTTTTTTAATATGCCAGCTGGATTATAAGCTTTTTTTTTAAAAAAAAAACTACTTAATAAGTGCTTTTAGAATCGTTTTCCAGAGAAATCTATTTAAGCAGTATAGCAAAGAGCTCCCTCATAAATGTTTCTGTACTAGCTTGTGTATGTGCGTGTGTGTTTGGGGAAAGGATTTCCCTGACAGGCACCGCTGATGCCGTCATGTTCAAGCCGGCTTATTTCAATTTACTCGTGGCCTCCTGTTCTGCCCTTTGTCAGATTGTGTTTCAGCAGAGTGAAATGACCGTGGCCATGCTACCCTTTTACACTACGAAGAGCGTGAAATTGGTATTAGGGTGGAGGTATTGCTCGCTTTACCTTCTGTAAACTGCCTATTAATTGTGTTTGCCATTATAAAACCCTGCGGTGCCTCCTGTCTGGGGCACTGTGTGTGTGTGTGTGTGTGTGTGTCTGTCAGGGTTATTTGATTGGCAAGTGTGACAGGGCTGCATGCATTGTAGATGTAGGTTGCTTTCGGGTGAAATGATGATCGTCCTTATCAAACTGCCGAGTTTACTGTGTCATTTCGATCACACCTTTAGATTGCTGATTTGATATATATTTATCTTTCATTAATTTTATCATTCTGAAAAGAGTCCGAACAGATACGGTGGATATCCTGGGAATACAAGGTGGTACTACACTCTCTATCAGACCCTTTCCCAAGACAACCTGCCCCCTGTACACACACCCACTCTCCGTCTGCCCCCAAACACATTGACATTAATGGGAAAAACTAGCATGATGAAACCTAAAAGCTTTTATGGTTACATTATTGTTGCGAATTAAACTTTAATAATTCAGAATTCAACACAGAAATGTCAGAGGCATCCCGCAAAAATCTAGTTGTTAGCAAATAATAGCAATTTTAGTCCCTCCACAATAGCAGCAGTCGACAAAACATGAATACACTGAATGTTTGGGTATTTATGTGTTTATAAATTGTTGACATGTTTTATTCTTTGTAAAAGTACTATCTGTAGCCATTTTTAAAGTTTGTTGGAAATTCCAAAAATCAACTCATTAAAACTACGGACAAAACGCTTTAGAAGCAGTAACATTTTAAGTAAACAACATACCCACTGAACAGTGGAATTAAATATTGTGCAAACTAATGGAAAGAGTTAGTTTAGAGAGCTTTGTGCAGTCAGACTGGTGGATACAGAGGCTACCACCTTTTAACAGAAGTCACAGATTCAAATGCCACACATTTCTTTATTTTTAATTATTAGTATTCTTTCATTTGTTTGAGTCACACCTGTTTAACCGGTACTGACAATCACATCTTCTTCACTGGATTATACAGATCAAATGACCACCCCTCTGTCACATTAGCAGGAAAAATGATGAAGTTCTGCCTCCTTCACTGAGAAGATTCAGAGTCTACGGCTCATTTACTACAACTGAGAGATAATTAATGGTCAAACTATTTATATCGGGTTAAAAAAAGCAATGAAGGAAGGTATTTATACCCTAAACATAAAACTAAACAGTCTGTGATCGAGTCTAAACTTGTTATGCAACATAAGTACTGGGGGAAAAACCTGTAGAAAAGAATTGAACCCTAAATAAGTCTTTTTTCACCTCAAGTTCTTCATTTAAAGCCGTGAAATGTTCTTCTAATTGTACACATTTCTCCATTACAATATCTCCTGACCCTTTGTCCTGACCTAAAACATGCTTTAAATAGAAATAGTCAATGTTCTATCCACTCTAGTTATGGCCAGTTTACTGCTTCTTAACCCAGTCACGCTCTGTTGGTTTGGGGTTCTGACCCTGGCCTGCCTGGCTGTACTCTGATTATGGATAGGAACCTTGTCTGTCTGTTCCTTGACCTCAGCCTTATCCTTTTGGTAAAACCTCAAATAAACCCCAAGTAAGTGACTCTGCAGATTCATCTCGCTTTTCTTAAATCCTACACAGGAAGTGGAATGTGAGGGGAATTTATGATGTGACTATCCCAGTGACAACTTTCACCTCGTTCAACTTTTGCAGAATGCATTGGTTCATGAGAACAAGACGAGATTTTTAGACTTTGAAATAAGTATAAATAGTCTTTTATTTAACTGAAAAACACAAAATGCAGCACAAATCAACTTGTTCTTTATGAAATTAAACTTGTATTTTACTGAATTATATGCAGTAATTAACAACATATAAACACTTTTTCACCAGGAAATTAAAATGGCTGCATTTACAATGCATGTATCAAGTGACCCAATTTAGATTTTTTTCCTTCAATGTGGCACAGATCGAATTTGACTCATGACAGTGTAAACAGATAAAAAGCACATGGATTCCAATATTTTCAGATCGGATTCAGGCCTCATTCGTATGTGGTAATGAATCCGATATGTGAATTACTGTGCGCAGTGTAAGCAGACGGATCGGATTTAGAATGTCAATAAATAAGTGACGATGGCCATGACGTCAACTCAGGTGGACACTAATAGCGATATATATAATAAGTTAGCACAACTGTGTATTTTAATAATCATTAATTTTGTTCGCTGTAACAAACGTTTGAAACCCAGATCAGAGGCATTTTTTTTTCTGTACTGCGCAATGCACACACATACACACACACACACACACACACACACACACACACTAGGATCTCTTTCTCTCTCAGCGGTTCTCTGCCAAAAGAAAGCGTTGTTTTGCAGACGTTTAAACATGATGCAAAAGCAACATATTAAATAATCATTTTATATTTTGTCTGTTGTGTTTATTGATTTTCGCGCTGTTCTGCCGTGTATAGTGTAAATGCATAATGTATAGTGTATAGTGAAAATGCAGATATCAGATTCGGGTCCAATAAAAAAGTAAAAAATTGGATGAAGTAACCAAATCGGAATTGAGCATTAAAACCTGCAGTGTAAATGCAGCCAATGTTGCCACACCGATTTAACCGATTTAAATGTGGCGGGGCATCTACTATCGATACATTCTCACGAGACCAATCACAAGTTCTCATGTCACACCCCTACAAACACTGTTCCATCATGACAATACCCATGTGCACAAAGACCCTCAGCTCTATAAAGTTCCCTGTATGGAACCCTGACCTTAACCCTAACGAACAGTTGCATAAAATGATGTCTAATAACTCAAATGACTAAAAAAAGACACATTCAGAAAATAAAGAAAATAAAAATCGAAAAAAAAGGGCTTCACAGAACACTACATGAACTGGTAAAAGCCTAAAAGCTCTTTGAATTTGTAATGCACAGCCTGTTGCATATTATCTTTTTACACAGCAGTAAGAAAAGCTTAATAGTGCGTTGTATTTTATGGCATATAAATGCGATGATTGCACTAGTGATGGCTTTGATTATATGAGGCTGATGAGCAGCAATAATGCATACCGCAATTAGTTTCAGCCTTCTAGTTCATCGAATTATTGTACAGAATGAGAATTTGAAACTCACTACTGTGAGATTTTGTTTTTTTCCACTGAATAACACTTTAGTGTTGGAGAAAGCCTTGAATAAGACATTATGAAAATGTGCCACAAGCAGATGCACCGGAACGGATTAAATATTCCAAATTTCCCTTCCACTATTATCATAAACCCATACCCACTGAGCCAGGCCTCATAACCATATTTAAATGTACATTTTAAATGCCTTTTTTCCTGCCATGAAGTGACTGGGGCTGATTAAAAACCAAATCTTGTTTCCAGACTTTGCATATTAATTAGCTGTTTAAATTACGCTGTCAACTCCCTGCACTAAGAGTTTTGTCTAATTAATAATAATAAAGCCCCAAGATAGTGGATTTTACTAATCCTTTTGCAGGGAGAAAAAAATACAACACGTAATTTCAAGTGAAAATGTCAATGGTTATCCCAGTCGCAACAACACGGGCGTAAAAAGGAAATGTAATTATGTTTCATTGTACTACACAGATGAGCTCTAATTCCACACAGACGCTCTGAGATTAGTCGTAGGTGATACAGAGTCAAGTATCTCAGCATTAACCCGTATCAAAAGTCTTATTGGGTCTTATCAAATTGTATTAACATTGCCATCTACTTAAAAATTGTAGTATAGCAAAAAAAAGACTAGTTCCGGTTATCATTCAGTTATTTTAGTTAAGAAATGTTTTGATATCACTTGATATCAAGAAAAAAATCATGACACTTGATATCTGTATTATGGGCTAATCATAATTTCTAATGTTTAAGAATTCATTCTTCATCTACTATACCGCTTATTCCCTAGCACTATGCAGTCCATCCCAGTCAAATTCAGGAAGGGTACACCCTGGACAGGTCGCCAGTCTATCATAGGGTCTCACACACACACACACACACACACAAACACTCACTTCCTTGTGATCACCAATCAACCTAACATACAGGTTTTTGACTGTGTGATGGAGAAATGAACCCATGCCATGTAATTTCAAATTGTGACACAATTTTTTTTTTTACAATTCCACTTTAAATCTTATGACAGCTTTTACTTGAGAAATCACTTTATATTATTATAAACACAGCAGTATAACAATGCTAAATCTGCATGGCATTTAAATCCCACGCTTAGTCGATTGATTGGAAGACCAAGAATACCGGGGTTCAATCATTGACAGCTTTAGTTCCTATAAATAATAAAAAAATATAAAACAACCAATAAAAACAAACACTGCAGTAATATCTGCAGCCAATTAAAGTAAATACTTATCTCAATATTTATTTTCTATTCACATTGATTAATTTTACTGGTTAAAACCAATGTTACGAAACAAGGGTCCCCAAACTACAGCCCACCACAACATTTTGCCGTCTGATCAATGCCAAAGTCAGAGGCTTCCAGGTTGGAATCCATATGCAGCTTTATTGTCCAATAGCATACAGTACAGTGCATACAGGAAAAGCACTTCATTTCTTCTTCCAATATATCAGGCACGGGGTCAGCGCAGGCAGCAAGAATCAAACGTCAATAAACAGGCAAATGTCAGTAAATAAAAATAGTAACGTTAAAAGAAGTGCTGAGTAATGCTGGGGTAGTTTAAACAAAACGTCCCGACTGACATTACAGAAGCAAAAAGTTTAGTAAAAACTTTATCGTTTGCTCGTTTGTCTTTACAATTATAACAAAATAATTAACTAATTTCGCATTTGGAGGCGAAAATAAATACTTTTAAAGTCATTATATAGTTGCAGACCGACCTGCCCCCCATTAAAGATTATGTGACCCCAACAGAAACAAAAAAAAATGACATTTACAGCATTTGGCAGACGTCCTTATCCAGAGCGACTTACATTCATCTCATTTATACAAATGAGCAATTGGGGTTTAAAGGCCTTGACCAGGGACCCAGCTGTGGCGGCTTGGTGGAGCTGGGAAGCCACCACTTCCCACCAAATAATTCCATTTCATTTCCAGCATTTGGCAGACGTTGATAACTATACCAGTGTAAAACTAACAATAATTAAGGTAACAATAAGTTAATTAAGCTTGTACCAGTGTAAAAATAAAATAGTTTGGTGGTTTAATTTATATTAGCAGTTTATGTTGTGATAATGTCGACATTCGGTATATTTTAGTTTAATGAACCTTAATGTAAAGCATTAACAATAACTTTGCTCTTAGAGGTGGTAATAAGTTTATTCTAAGAATATAATTAGTCGCTAATTAGCACAAATGACAAGTACAACCGAGCAATTAAGGAGATATTTAACTTTTCATCATAAACCTGTAAATGTAAGTCTGGGGGACAAGTGTTTTTAGTTTTATGGTTTAAATGTTGCTTTTATTTTGCATAGCTAAAAATATGGCAGCGCAATAGAGGAATAAAATAATAAATTAATACAGATATCATCTGTCAAATTATCTGTAATACTAAAAAAAAAAATAAAAAAAAATATTTCTTTCTTTCTTTCTTTCTTTCTTCAAACAAACGCCTTTTTTAACCTAAAGAAAAATGTACATAATACATTTTTACTCTCTCTTTATTTTACAGTATGTATGAGAAGGTTAGCGCTATTTCTCCGTCACTCTTTTTGAATTTCATTAAGCAGATTATTACTACTAAAAAATATAATTAATTAAAAATAAAAAACTAAAATTAATAAATCAGATTTTCCAAAAAATCGCTTTTCCTTTCTTCTTTCTTTCTTTCTTCATTCTTTCTTTTCTTCTTCTTCTTTTCTTTCTTTCTTTCTTTCTTTCTTTCTTTCTTTCTTTCTTTCTTTCTTACTTTTGTTCTTTCTTTCTTCAAACAAAAACCTTTTTTAACCTAAAGAAAAATGTGCATAATACATTTTACCCTCTCTTTATTTTACCGTATGCATGTGAAGTTAAGCGCTATTTCTCCGTCACTCTTTTTGAATTTCATTAAGCAGATTACGCCTGCTGTTACAAAGGGCTCTGCTGAATCGTATTAGCTTATTATAAAAGAAAAATGGCTTACATTGAACTTTGGTTCCTGAAAAATGGGGCGAAATCCTCTTTAAACTCCACGCTTATAATGTCAGCCATGTCATGTTACAATGTTAAATGGCACCAAATTAATCCTTCCTGTTTGAAGTAATTGTGTTCAAGCTGGATAATCTCGGAGAAGTATATTAGAGTGACTCATGGCGTAATCCTCTCCTACGTGTGCAAACCTGTGATTTTGGATGAGCCTCGCTTCCAGAGAGAAACAAGCAGAGAAATGGTGCAGTACGCCAGACTTTGTGTAATCTCTACAGTTGGACCATTAACATTATAGACAAAATATAACAGCACAAGTTAAGTGCTAGTTTAGCTGGGCAATCATTTACTAAAACTAATTTAAGCACACAATAAAGCCAAAGTTAAGAGCGTAGACACACTGGGGTAAATGCATGGGCAAAAATCAAGCAAACAGGTTTCAGGTGACTGAATTGATGAAGTCAAATCAAAAGGTCAGGAACAAACCAGCAAAGGTCAAGCGAATAGTTCAGTAAGGAAGTCACAGGGCAGTGGTGGATTAAATGGTTAGGGTGCTGAGTTGTTGATTGGAAGATCAGGAAGACTTGGGTACCAGCCCTACCACCACCAATCTGCTACCGTTGAGTCCTTGAGCAAGACCCTTAACCCTTCCTGCTCCAGGGGCGCTGTATTATAGCTGTGCTCTGACCCCAACTTTTTAAGATGGAATATGCAAAGAAACTAATTTCACTGTGTTGTAAAGTACATGTGACAAATAAAGACATTTACAAGTCTTACGAGACACACAAGGCATAATTTCTTTCTGGCTTTTTTGCAATGTAGTAGTTTACAAGTGGCTTTTTGTGTCACCTTTTCTAGTCTTTTTATTTTAGTGCTATTTGTGTGCTTTTGTTCTACTTGAGTAATCAACTTGGGGTAATTATGTTTTGGCAGTCACTTAATTGTTTCCACACTAAATATGAATCTGGTTACATTATTAATGAAATATTAGACATTGTATGGTATTTGTTAGAAGTGGTAAGCAATGCTATGTTTTGTTTTAATTAATCGGTAATTAACAAATACCAACAGTAGCAACATGAACAATTATATAATAGTCGATCGTTGATTATTAGTCATCATGGTCAATAAGGATCTATAGTTTGTTGTTAAAAACAATAACATTTAATAATTGGTCAATTAGGAAACAATTGTGATCAGTGATTAGCATAGTGATCAATGACCGGTCATCAAAAGTAACGGTGATCAGTGATTGGCCAGCCATCCAAATAATCAATTAAGCACATGAACAGTAATTGGTCATTAGGTTAAAAATTGCTCAGTGATTATTCATTAACAGCAATAATGATCAGTAATCAGTGATTAGTTAGTTGGTTTAAAACGCAAATGTCCTGATCGATTAAGCAAATAACAAACAATAGTGATCAGAAATTATTTATTAGGAAAAATATTAATCAGTGATGGGTAAATAGGAACAATATTGATCAGCGATAGGCCAGTGATTTCAATGGCCAATTACATGCTAACAATAGTATCAGTCATTTGGAACAGTAGTGATTAGTGATCGATCATTAAGAAAAATAAATGTTGATCCATTGACATTAATCAAAAGATTATTCTTGCTTTAAAAAGCATAGTAATTAGTGACCAGTCATCAAAAGCAAGTAGTGATCAGTGATTGGCGATTAATCAATCAACCACATGATTAAGCAGGACACACAACTCATTCAGTCTTTACACACTGGTGGAAAAACTCAACCCAGATTCATCTATGATACATTTACAAATGCCTTCCAAGAAAGTCCCTAGATTTGTCACAAAAACCTTTAAAACTCGGTAGAAAGGTATTTCATTCGTAAATGAAGCCCGTCTTTACCGTTAAGCTGTCCAAAAATGTCGTCAACAAAGAATCATCAAATTAGAAAGAACAGCTATCTCTAGCTTCCATGGACTTTTTCTCGGAGTGGGACTTGCTTACTTGTTTCTACGTGTCTGACATAGTAAGGTTGTAAATCATTCTTCATCACTCTCAAATTTAAATATTTTATTTTTTTATTAGTTTGCTAGAAGGTCCTTTTTTGTGGCTAAGGGAATAAGACTTAACAACACTGTCGACTTCAGGAACAGATTTTACCCAGAAGGCACTGAAATCTTCCAAGTCACTACAGTGTATCAGCCAAATCCTTTAATGCTTTACAGAATAACAATAAATGATGGATGGAGCTGTTTATGTGTGTTAACAAGACCAATATGGTTTGCAATGTTTCATTTACAGACTTGACTCTGGTTTTAATGCAGCCAAGTACTAAATCTATACACAGCAGTTAACATACGATACATTAAAGTCCAAAGGTTTGTGGACATCTTGGCAGATTCTGAGCTTCATAAGACGTTATGTGTTCTGGTGGTGTGGAAAAACTTGGAAGTCCTGCACGAAGGGTTAATCACAAACCCACTGAGAACTTTTGGGATGAACCAGAACACAGACTGCAGTCTAGACCTTTTTAACCAACAATAGTGCCTGAACTTATAATACTATAGTGGACCAGTAGTACACAACACATCTTTTAAAAAGCAAATATAAGTTCACAAAAAACCCTTAACCATTAAGGCACCACTTCCCACATCTAGTAAAGCATCCAGGATGTCCGCTTAAACGTTGCCTGTTTCCGAGGACCACCGCCCCCTATTGGATGGGAGCAGTTCCTGTTTTGACTTAATTTTGTTTTGTTGTGAACTTATATTTTCTTTTTTAATATCTTTTTTGTAGTGCACTACTGGCCACCATATAATACTATCAGGGCCGAATGACCAAATCCCCACAGCCACGTTTCTAGAAGTGTGGAGAGTATTATAGAAGTAATAGTAAGATAAAGTGTTTTTCTATACATTTACAGCAGACATCCTTAGAGAAATATATAATGAGGAAGTGGAGGCACATTGGTTAAAGTATCGAACTGCAATCTGGAGGATCGGGGTTCGATTCACAGCAGCACCAAGTTGCCATCGCTGGACCCTTAAGCAAGGCCCTTAGCCCTCAGTTGCTTAGTTGTATAAAAGAGATAAATGTAATTCTCTTTGGCTAAAGGCATCTGATAAATGCTGTGCATATACATTCCTTTACAGAATTATTTATAGCTAATTAACATGAAAGTTAATTTGTTAATTAGTATAATAGCAAGATACTTGGTGAAAACCCACCAATACTAAAACTCCTTTTGGTAGGCAATAAAATTCTGTCTATAATTTGTATAAAAAATGTAATGATTAGAGAGCTATCCTTCTTTTTGCCTTTTTTTCTTTCCTCAATAACAACATATGATATTGTGTTAATGCTAAACTTCACTGACAGTTTACTGTGCGAGAAAAAGTCACTTTTCAGTCCTTATGTTGCTCTTATCTATTTTTTTTCTCCTTCTATATTTATCACCTTTGTATAATACCTTTTAATGTACAGTATACGAAGAAAAGGAGAACTCCAATCACAACAGGCTCGACTGTGGGAAAGCGCAGAACACTTTGGAAAGTAAGCACTGTCTCCATGGCAACAGTCCCAGGAAACGAAGTAAGGAGTTTGGCGGGGTTGTATTGGGGTTGAAGAGATCGAAGCGTGTGTGTTTATGAGAGTGCAGAATTGGTTTTAAGTAAGTCTTCATTACCAAAACGAGTAAAACCGACATTCTAATGGTTTAACATTTTGTATGCCATTTGGCAACATGGCCACGTTTCACGCAAAGCGCTTCTGCGCCAAGTCGTTCTTGCGTAAAGAAATTTTCAAAATGGCTTTTGGTGCTGCCAAAAAAAAAAAAATGAAATGCAACATGGCACGCTGTGACTCAGCAACACCTGTGTTCAATTACGTTAAATGAACTCTACCGCAATCAAGAATAGAAAAATTACACGTGAAATAATTAACATTTATCTCAGTCATTCCAGAAAATCAGCCCAATTCCAGGAGGAAAAGCTGTTCCAAAATATCGACAGTTCTGATGTTTTCTTAGAAGGGTGTAAACACCAGGAGTGGACTTTGGGTCTCTGTGCAGAAACAATCTAATAATGTTGACTTGATGTGAGATTATTTTTTTACACACACACACACAGATGCCTATATAGCTACAGAAAGCAGAACTCCCGGAAAGACTATAAAGGTATTTAAATAAAAATACAGAATGTGTTGAAATTCCAGTGAGATAAAAAATAAAAAAATAAAATGCTGTGTAGATATTAAAGCAATAAAAGTTAAAGATATTTACAGCACTCATTATGCACATACCAAAAAAAAATGCCGTTTGAAAGTTTGTGGCTACGTTTACACTGCAGGCAAATGTGGCCGCTGTGACCGCAGTGTGAACAGTTATGTCGGTCGTCATGTGACTTTCTCATCATTCTGCATTGGCACATACTACAAACTGTTGATATACAGTATAATCAATTTTGCACAAGTGGTGGTCAAATTTCCACCACTCCTGGTTTCTCTTCCACACCCACCTCCATACTGAAATAACAGCCACTGCTACTTGTTGTCCTCTTTCTCTTCCTCCTTAGCGACATTTCCCTGTCGTCCACTACACAGCACCTTATGTATGTAAACACCTAGCGTCTAAATGCTGCATTTCCGTATTTATTTTTCCATATGAGTGACAAATCCAACATCTGCGCTTCAAAATCTAGTCAAAAGCCTTTTTGTTATTATAATTAAAAAAAAGAAAGCAAATAATGATGTATATAATGTTAAGGATTTAAGATGCTAATGTGTGAGGAGGACTGGGGAACCTTTGTTTAGGGCTCTTGTCTTATGCAGGACCCTCAAGTTCTTTCATCTTAAGAATAGCTCATGGGGCTCGGGATTTGTGTACAGGGATATTGTCATGTTGAAAGAGTTTTCGGACCTCCTATTTCCAAAAAACATAAAAAGACATTCTAGACAGCATCGTGCCACCATCTTTGTTGGCAAAATCTTGGAACAGAATGCTCAAAATTACACATGAAGTTCATAGTCAGGTGTCCACAATTGTTCAGCCATATAATTAGTGTATAGATTAAATTTACATTATATTGTTATAGAGTTATTTTTATATAAACTGTGGAAATGTGGAATTTTATGAATCAAGCATACTGCACCAGTAAAGGCAGCGTGCTATCAGCTGATTAGAAGAAAAAGCAACTCAACCCCTATCAGCTGATCGAGCCCTAATCACTCAATTGGCAAATCTCAAACAGGGATCCTTACATAAACACAGCTCGTCTGCTTCCTCAGCATGCCTCTTAACAATCCACCACATCCTCACATCCTCACTGTCATTGTTGCTCTGTTCTGACGGGATTTTGTGCTGCTCTTCTATTCTTAAAATGGGAGGGTCGCCCCGCAAAGCTGCTGCTTTTTCCTTGTCTGGTCTTGTCATGGAGCTCATAGATGGACAGGAAATTCAGAACAGAGCCATACCGCTATTGTACTATGGCAGTCAACGTTGACCTGAAGGTTGCCTATTTGTTCTCGTCTTTACCTTAAGAGGACAAGACTGAAATAAGTTTCTGCTTTTATAAAGATGTATTTATGACTTCATTTATTCATTCATTTTCTACACCCACTTATCCCCTAATTCGGGGTCACAGGGGTCTGCTGGAGTCTATCACAGCCGTCTCTGGAAGAGCAAAAGGCAGGAGGGGTACACCCTGGACAGGTTGCCAGTCCATCACAGGGCCACACACACTCACACTTACTCCTATGGGCAATTTAGATTTGCTAATCAATCTAGCATACATATTTCTGGACTGTGGAAGAAAACCAGAGAACCAGGAGTTAACCCAGGCAAGCACAGGGAGAACATGCAAACGCCACACAGAAAGTTCCCTGCCCAGGAATCGTAGCCCGTACCTTCTTGCTGTGAGGCAACAATGCTAACAACTAATCCACTATAATGCCTATTTTTGACTTTTCAACCTCAGTTTTAGACAAGAAGTGAAATGAAAGAGAGAGAGAGAGAGGATGGGACTGCCCCAAGTCCAAATAAAACCCATGATCCCAGAGGTCAATAAGTCAATCCATGTAAATCACTACCCACTACTCCACAGTACAAACTATAAATAGGATTAAATGCATTTGTTATTTTAGACTGAGATTTATTATGTTTTGCTGTATAATTTGTATGAGAAGATACATAGATTAATGTATGTATTTCATCATCACCCTGGATATTATTCACATCATAAACAATTTATGTTTAGGTTACAATGTGCACATTTAAAGTGCTGAAAGGGGCTTCATTAATATTAATATATTACGCCTAAACCTGAGATGAAAAATTAACGGCAATAAATATTTACCATGTGTTCTAGAAATTCAAAATTAGAGAGCAAAAATGCTGTAAAAAATCTAAAGACCTTCAATACTTGTTTTTTCATTCACCTTATTGAAACTACTAAGCAATTGAGGGTTAAGGGCCTTGATCAGGGTCCAGCAGTGATGGCTTGGTGGAGATAGAAATCAAACCCACAATCTTCGGGTTTGTAGTCCAATGCCTTAACTATCAGCCACTACTTCCTTCTTGAAGCTTGAATTAGAGTGATTTCATTTGGACAGATAAAAAGAGCAAATAGCAAATATAGTATGTTTCATATCATCTGTTTTTACATCAAAACAGTCTTATAATAATAATATTAACCGGCACACATTAGTTTGGGGGTAAAATTCTACCTACAAGCTAACTATTATCTTCTATTAAAGGTGTGTTGGGACAAATAGGAAAAATGGTAGCTGTAGCCTGATAGGACTGAAACTATATTCACAAATGACATAAGTCAAGTCACCTTTACAGAATCCAATTGAAAAAACAATGAACACTTATGGAAAACAATCAGTTCGTATCTGTAAATTAAGCTATGAGTTACTATTAAAACAAACCAAAATTCGAATCACAACATATTCTTACTTGTCCAAAAGAAATACTGCAACCTGCAACCAAGATGACATCATCTTTTAGACCTTTTGGGTCCTGTAGTCGACCCCAGTGAAAAAAAAAAAACACAAATATTAATTCAGGTTTTGACTTTGTTTTGTTCCAGCCTTTATTTTTCACAATATGTAAACACGCTAATGACGTATCCTGTCTGAGTCGCGGTACAAACATACAGGTGTTAACAGGCAGGTAGGAAAGCCTATCATAATGTGAAGCCTGAATATATTGATTGGAATAACATTTCTTGGTCCTACGCCATCCACAAAATATCTAAATCCTTAAAAAATACTTAACGTGATGAGTGCTATTGGCATTTGAAGAGATTTTCAACCAGCAGAACAAAAAATGTCTCTCATATTATACCTTTAACTTCTAACTATTAAATCCGGCCCCCATAAAACACCATTTGCAGCCAATAATCAAGTTATATGAATTCACTAGTAATATAGTTCACTAGGATAAAGTGTCCTAACAACAATATTAATAAAAATAATAATAATAATAATAATAAAAGAATATAATCTATAATACAAATAATACTACTTACTAATACTAACAATACCACTAGTAGTTAATAATAACGATAATCATATTAATTAAAGATTATTGTGAATACTACTACTAATAACAATAAAATAATATTAATAAAAAAATAATAATAATAATAATAAAAAAAAATAAAATAATAATAATGTGATTTTAAAACAGCATTAATCAACCTGGTTGCCATTTTGTTATAAAGGGCAAATGTTTTTAATAGAGCAGAGATGGTTGTGGGTAACAGTGCTCTTCTTCCTGTCTTGGACATGACTGTAATATTTGAGCAAACACTACAAAGCAAATGTTTTATTGTGCCTAAGTACAAACAGATAATTGTCTTCAGCGTAGCATCTATCTGATCTTTCCATGACGGGTAAATCTTCCTTTACAAATATCATTCGTTATTTGAAGTACCCTTTGTCTTAGCAGTGAACTAGGCTGTTTTTTTTTAATTGCTTTTAGCCTTAAAGGCTGCTTTAATAATCTGACAGTCTCTTTACTGCCATAGTTGAAAGACCTAATGGGTGAATAATTGTTGCATTTAATATCTGAAGTCAAATAATGTCTAGTTGAAATGATCAAATGAATGGTAGGTGTCACATCACAGCCAGCTGGAGTGAACTGGTGAAAGTGATGCATTAGCAGCCAGCATAGAAGCTGATTTGAAGTTTTCTCTAAACAGTACCCCCCCCTCCCCACTGTGCCGAGACACAGATTTGATGAAAGATTATGGTTTCCTAAGCAGCAATAATGTCTGACTTCAAAGTGTCAGCTGCTGCCGTCTCCATTACAGGAGGTGCTGTCTTTTGGCCTCGGACACGGACCGTTTGCATATCATAGCTGAGGTTGGAAGTGTGTTCCTCATTAACTGCTACCCTTTCACTTCCCGAAACACTAACTAGTGCATAGAATTCATATCAAACACTAGACTGAAAATTATCAAAAGCTCATTGATACTTAGCTTTTAATGATGTTTGGTTGTAATGAAAACTATAAGGCTGTTTTTAAGTCTGAGAACTAAAATAAAAACCAGTGTTGGGTAATTTCAACAGTTTTTATTTGTTGTAGTGGTACATTTTAATCTTTATTAAACAACGAAGACTTTTAACTTAATTCAAAAGTTTTTTTTTAATCTAGCTTCTACAATTTGTTTGCCGATCTGATAAACATAAATGGGATTTACATGAAAAACAAAACAAAACAGAAAGCATTTCTATTTATTTTTGGTATTTTTGTCGTCCTTCATACATGTACCATTAAATGATTGTTGCTATGGTTACAACATCGAGGACATTATCTCCCTCCGTTTCGATTATGTTTAATTAAACGCTTCAATGCAATATCCTAATGCAAATTCCACTAAATTCTTTTTTTTGTTTTTGTTTAGTCGTGTAAACGTGATAGATGGCAAAGCATAAAACGGGTTGTTAGAATAAAAACCTTTAGCTGTTTTAATGCACACTATTTATGTTTTATTCTCTTTTGATAAAGTTAAACATGAAATATTTTTTAGATCTTTCGTTTCTTCTATAAAAAAATTTTATTTTGCAGTTTTGTTGTGTAAGTTAAATAAACAAGCATTTACATTACCAGCATTTAAGAGCAGCTTACATTTATCTCTTTTATACAACTGAGGGTTAAGGACCTTGCTCAGGGACCACACAGTGGTGACTTGGTGGCACTGGGAATCAAATCCCGGTCTTTCTGGTATTCAGTCCAACACTTTAACCACTAAGCCACCACTTCCAGCATAAAACTCTAGTTTCATATTTCAGGTGAAAACATTAAGATGTAACCCTTGCTCATTTTAGATTTGGTCTTCGATACTTTAGCTTGAACTTCACGGTGGATTTAAAGAAAAAAAAAAATAGAATGACTATAAAGCAAGAACAGTAAAGAACTTTGGATTTTGTGAAAATGTAGTGGACTTTAATAATAATTCTAAAGCAGCCCAGCTGTTATTAACATGAATGTGCAGTGAGAAAATTGTGCACATTGTGTGTGGTAAAGAACAGCTGTTCACTAAATTATATTGCATTACATGCAAGGTTAAGTAAAAAAAAAAAAATACACTCTATAGGCTTAAAGAAGAGTTTACATTAAAAGTTCAAAAGTGTTCACATTGGCTCGCCTGAGCTGAAGGTTAGGTTTTTTACCTTGTGTGTGTATGGAGTTTCCATGCTTCTCCTGTGCTTTACAGGTTTTCTCCAAGTGCTCTGATTTCCTCTCATGTCTAAAAACATGCAATAGAGGCTGACTGGCATCTCTAATGCTAAGTTCACACTGCCCGATTTCAAAGTTGTGGCCTCATTGTTGTTTTCATATCTAAGGTAACATTCGGTCGCTACTATGTTCACATGCTCGATGGATCAGTGACAGGAGGTTACATACTCTATGACACTGCAATAGAAATAATCGTCTAAAACTATACTAATAATCGTCTGTTTGCTCCGAAAGGTTTCACAAGAAGTGATAAAGAAACAATGGGATCAAAGTAGCCTGCGAGAATGGTTTGTGTGCTGATTTCTCTATTTCTGGGGTCCAAATAGAAAAAGAAAGAGCATTCTACGGAACAGAAGCTATGCTTGTTGATATTGTAGTCTATAACTTATCTCCTAACTTCCTGCTTCCATCTATCTTGCTCTTTCAGTGGCTGTAATTCATTGCCAATATATTTTCCAGTCAGAACTTATTTTACTTATTTTAACTTATTTTAGAGGCGTTTCTCAAATCACGTCTTTAATAATTCACACTGTATGATTGGGATTGACATAAAGAAGCACAGATTTACCTCAGATTTCAGGCATTTGTCTACGAATTCACTAAATTGTTGGCAAAATAAGGGCTAAAATCATGCAGTGTGAACTCGGCATAAAATGTCATTTGATTTACTGCGTTTGGCAAACAGCTTCAGCCAAAACAACTTACATTCATCCCATTTATCCTTTCACATTAATAGCATTTGGTAGACACCCTTATCCAACTTGGTGGCGCTGGGAATGGAACAAGGATCAAATTGGCAGTCCTACACCTCAACCAGTGCACTACCACTTCCCATGCAACTAAGCAATCAGGAGTTAAGGGCCTTGCTCACAGGCCCAGCTATGGTAACTTAGTAATGCTGGGAATAAAACCCACAATCTTCCTTATAGCAGTCCAACACATTAATTGTTGCATGACCAATTCCATACCCTGTGACTAGGTGTGTAAGAGCGTGTGCCCTGTGATGGTTAAAAAAGACAGAGTGTCTTTTGTTTTTTAGTCTTCAGGGACAGCCTCCAGGTTTCATGTGACCCTGTGTAGTAAAAGCAGATTATATGATGTTCTACATATTTAATACCTGTCTATCGGATGTACACATTTCCCTACATGACTGCTGACTGATCTTCAAGTTGCCTTCAAATTGCACGGAAAAAGGTAACAGCAAGGGCACTAAACAGACAAGATATGCTGTAGCAATTCTCCATAGACCTTATTAAGACATAAAAAAAATATTTTTATTATTGAGTTTCTCCCACACACAGCTTCCCGTCTACTGTTCCTAAAAGTGATTAGATATCATGTAAATATATATACTCACAAAGTGGTGCAGTGTGCAGAATCAGGATGCGTTTGTTAGCGGATAGGCGGACAGGCTACAGTATATCTAGTGATTTTATTTTGCATGACACACTGCGTTTCCTGAACATTGTTCCTGATAATTGATCAAAAGAATGCACTGATGTTCCAGCTGATACAGGAAATCAGCTTCAGCTCCACCTGTATTACACTAATGCTCTTTTGTGATAAAAAAAAAAAAAAAAAAAAAGATGATTCTTTTGATTTTTTCCATGATTGAAAGTACCTCAAAGCTCAAAACTTCCTCTGCTGTCTGCCGTCTACGGTAACTGTTGTTGCAGCTAACTGAAGTCAGAGACGATGGCGTGTTACTAAAATGACAAGCGCTAATGAGAAATAACTCCTCTTATTACTCTGTGCCCTGTCACACCTCTAACTGAAGGACTATTTTTTGTCTCTTTTTTTTCCTTTTTTTCTCAGGATTAGAAGCAGTGTGTAAAGGTGGATTGATAATTAAAAATGATCCTTCTTTTAAGCTCTCCTGGCTCACAGGCTGAATGGGCTGCTCCTTTGATTCACCGTCAGCCTTAATTGGCCGTCTATAAGACGGTTGAAGTAATTAAGGTGGCGGAGGCAGTTCGGGAAAGGATACCTCCGTCGTGTAACTATCTCAGAGATCTGACACCTTTCACGGGGTATATTAGTTCGACTCTGTCCTGTATTATTTACATTTTTGACAAATCGAGACTATAAGTGCTGTCTTATTAAATGTCCCTGTATACACAACACCCCTTTCTACCGCGATTTCAGACAGGGTTAATACATATTAGAGGCACTAAATTATTTGACAGCATCTGCTGACACTGCCTTAAAACAGGCTAATAGCTGTGTGCAAAGTTGTGATGTGTCGAGCAGTCGGCTCCCGGCATGCTCCTTGTTACAGTGACAGTTTCGTCTGGTTTTGTTTCATCTCTGAGATGTAGCACGCCAAAAATACGAGCGAAAGAATGTTGTCTTTAGGGTGTTGCACTGAAGATGTGTCGTACCACTTCATGCATTGTTCATGAGCAAGCACACATACTGTATACACGCACACGCGTACACACACACACGCACATATCTTCCCATTTGTAAAACTATGTGTAGCTTTATAAGGAATCAAGGCCACAGCTCCCGGGACAGCCTGGTTTCTTAAAAAAATGTCTTTTTAACAGTGCTTTAGATAAAAAAAGCGACAATTTGTGTTTCCATTTCTGAAACCATGTAGGTTGTGGTTTTTTGTTTAATTTCATCATGGCGGATGGCATTCAAATAAAAACATACATCATTTTCTCTAATGTAAATTAAATTATGATTTCTGTTTTTTATTTGTAGCTTACAAGTAATCATTCTTTTTCTTGCTATAAATAAATCCGCACACCAGGATATATAAACCATACATAAGGGGAACATTGGATAAAATGATATAATCCTTCTTTTATTTGTCTAATATTTTTTTTTTACTGTAAAAGACATGCTGGGTTGGTTTTGAGTGGCAAAAACGTATTTACAGAAGCTTTAATGATAGCTTTTTTTGTTAATATTGCACTGCAGCTCTTTGATATTGTAGGAACAAGGGCATGGAGCTGCATGTGTAATCCGCGGGTCGTGCACAGCTTGACCTCCCACTGAGCCTCATTTACAGACGGACCACTAACAAATGCAAATAAATAATTGAGCAAGTTCCCAAAATTCAGAAGAATAGAAAGCGGTAGTAAAAAGCTTTGTCATTTTAAATATATTGCAAATAACACCATTTGTTACTAAAATGTGCAAGCCATTAAGAGGTGTTAAAATGATGCATGTATGCATTTTTTTTTTTTATAACATCATCCTGAAGGCTGCTGACTTCACAAATAACATCAGACTGTGGCATTATAGCAGTTTCCCTATAGCATCTTACAATATTCCAGGTTTCCCCTTGCTTAAATAATAAAACAGCAGCATGAGCCGCAATCGAAACCATCAATCTGAGTTCGGGAACACGAGCCTGCAGGGGCCACTCTTTATCATCAACATGTTAATGACTGGTTTTAAATAGCTGCCATTATACACATATTACTTAGAGATGATTTTAATACATGTACAAGTGGGACAGAATCCAGTCCTGGAAAAAGCTGAGCAGTTGGGACACGGGATTAACAGTGGCTCAGTGGTTGTTCCTGTTCCTGGGAACTGAAACCACAACCTTCTAGGAGCAAGATTAATAAAGCCTAAACTACCACTACCATTGTCACTGGATCTTTTAATATTAAGATTTAAACTATACTTAATATGCAGTCAGAACCCATTATTAAAAAAGGTAAATAAAATAAAAGCCCAACAACAACATTAATAATAATTATTATTTTAATCATTATATTTACCAGCCGCTCTTATTCAGAGCGACTTGCATTTAACTTTTTATTTATTTATACAACTGAGCAATTGGGGGTTAAGGGCCTTTTTCAGTGGCCCCACAGTGGTGGCTTGGTGGTGGTGGGAAACAAACTCTGGTCTTTTTAGTATTAGTCCAACACCTTAACCACTAAGCCACCACTTCATTATTATTGTTATTATTTATATGTGCACTGCCTTCCTGTAACTAGGCTGATTTCATTTGTTATTATTATTTTTTATAAGAAACTGCTAACATGAAATTTTGACTTTTTCTTTTCTTTTCTTTTCTTTTCTTTTCTTTTCTTTTACTTTACAATTGATAGCTAAGGACTTTGCTCAACCGCTCAGCAATGACAGCTTGGTAGTCCTGAAATTTAAACTCACAATATTCCTATAAGTAGGCCGACAATTAGGTCTCTGAACTGCCACTTTTCCTCAATGAACTTATCAGTGTTCTAAAATTAGAATAACAAAAATATCCAATAAGCAGCACCTGTGAGTGGAGAGATGGAGTTGATAAAAGGGGTCAGTTTAGATCAACACGAAATTACTTAAATACACAAATGCAGTAACAACACTGTTGTGCGACATTACTAACATGAAACCAGTTATTGTTACCACGTGTTGAAGCAGTTAGAAACAGTCATATGCTAATGTAATAAGGTATGTTGGTGAGGTCCTCTACAAAAAATTACAACTCTGCATGCAAAGTATTCACAATTTAGTCAAATTGATTTCAGTCAAATTGAGTGTTTTAATGAATGTTTAATATTGTCGTTTCTGATGTATTTCTGTACAGCTGCTTTGAAACAATCCTGATTGTTAAAAGCATATAATATAAATATAAAGGAGAAGACTTGACATGACTTTTACCACAATAGACAAAACTATACTGTATACCTATCTTTCTGCACTGAACTGTAGTAATAAAAAGCCCCAGAATCAGACTGTTTAAAAAGCGGAGGCTTTACCCACCCAGAACATCTTAATGAGTATAAAGCACAGAAGTCTTCCTCAAATGCTACGTTTACACCAACAGCAAATCAATATACATTAAACTGTATAATGCTGGTACATTCTGCATCATGGTGCCATTTACATCCTTTATCCTGGTATAGGATATGCCTTATTACATGCTTGGGCACTCGACTAGTGCTAATACCAATTGTTTTGATTGAAATTTTAATGGTAAAGGGGTTACATGAAGTGGTAAATAAAATAGGAAAGTGGGTCCAACCGGGACAAATTAAACGTCAAGCCAAGCAATGGAATTACAAACATTTTAACCAATTAATGACATAGTTTTATTCGAATCGCCAGCGCAAGAATGTCGTTCAGATTCCAAAGCACAGTCTCCACTTACCTACACGGACATTGTTACAACAGCATGTCTAATGCTGACAGAAGACGAAAATGAACGATTTTACTATAATAAATATAGTTGTACTGTGGTATTTGTGTGTTTATACAGATGGTAATTAATGTGCCAAAAAAACAGGAAATGTTTAAGCCGTTTTAATTAAAAAAAAATACATATCATAAAAAATACATCACGGGAGCTTGTTTTTGTCAAGATGCACACCAGTAATTTGTTGTTTATATGTTGGAAAGCAGAAAAAATAACAGGTATCCCAGTGTTCCTGAGTGACTGTGTGATTTGCCCTTGCACTTGTTACTTCAGCAGGAACGAATTACCATAGTGAAATTTTCTGAGATCGTGAAAGAAAGTCACAACACAGCATCAAACACATACTATAGTCAGCTTCACAAGTTCTATGCACATTTTTTACAATTAAATAACAGGATTGCAACGGCACAGGAAACCTCCAGGCTTACGAAACGCAAACAGCTGTAGCCTCTATACTTTCGGAACCTGTAAGACTCAACATTACGATCACAGAGTACTCGGTTACAAGTTCATGGTCATTTCAACCATATATAGCAGAATGCAGTACATAGTGACATGAAATAACGTTTCTCCAGGACCTCCTGGTGCTACACAAAACATAGAATTTTACAGAACAACAAAGAGCCAATAAACAGAATAGACATAAAGTGCATGTGTGATATTTTTTACTTATAATCCAAAAAAAGGCCCCAGTCATGTGACCACGAAGAAGTTTTTAATTGTCATTTTACCATATATAACAGACACAGCACACACTAAAGACCATAGTGCTCCATAAAAACAACACAATACAACAAAGAGCTACATAAAGTAAGAACAACAGCTACAGAGGGTTAAGGAGCTTGCTCAAGAACCCAACACTGGCAGTCTGGAGGCGATGGGGCTTGAGCCCAGGTCTTCCAATCAAAAACTTGCAATTATTAATTTACAAGAAGGCACAACAATGGCTTTACTTCCTGAGGAGGCTAAGGAAGTTTAGCATGGCTATAAAGATTCTCAACAATTTCTCCAGCTGTGTTATTGGGAATGTCTTAACTAACTGCATCACCGTGTGGTATGGCAGCACTACGAGAGACCGTAAACACCTGCACCCGCCTGCAACATGGACTATTCTACCCTTCAGATTAAGGGACTTCTTTTTTTTCCCTCCATCAGACTTTTAAACAAAAAGTCAGATATTTGTTAAATCTCATCTACTTCATATTGCACATTGGTAATGTTTACTGCTGCTATTGATATCCCAGTTGTATTAATTTGCACATTGTCAAATCTACTGCTGCTACGACTTACAATTTACAGCTGCTATTTTTGCACATATTATATTGCTTTTGCACATAAACTAATATTGTAAATCCCCCCCACACTGTTCAGTCTCCTTTTTCATATATTTTATATATTTTATTTTATTTTCTTAATTATTTTAGTATTTGTTTGACAATAAGTGCTTTGAATCTTTTAATGAATAAGTGTAGGTGGAATAACTGTTCGTGCCATACTGTTATTAAAAAATACTCTTTGAGCAGTCAGAGTGTAGAATTGAGGTGCACGATGATCTGAAAAAAATCGCAATAAATGTACTGCTTTAAATTCCGAGTGACCCTAGAATGCATTTAAAGCTTTTTGCTATTATATAACATATTATATATATGTTTGTGGTCTAAATGTGGCCTTTAGCCTTTTGCGAGCTCTTGCATTAGTAGTGAGAGGATAATGATTTCATCACACTTCCTAAAAAGTTCCTGGAAATATTTGACCTCTGTACCAGTTCCTGCTTGTATACAGTATGCTCCTATGTAAAAAGATTAGTTCCTACTTCCTATTTTATATATTATTTTATAAATAGAGCTCATATTACATTGAATCTGTTACGATGATCACAACTTGTAACACACACACAGAGTCTCACGTCTCTGGTGCAGGCATAAGGAATATTCTCCATGCATTTGGTTTCCCTATGAATATTTAATCTGCCCGAGCCAAATTATCCCATGCATAATTTAAAGCGGGCATGTTGTTGTCTACCAATATGGACTTTCTTGTCATTATGTAGTCAACAGTATTTATAAGACTTATCAGTCTTCCTCCTTCTTGGCCTCTTTTCTCTAACCACACAAAGGGCAAGTCATTATCTGCTGCCTGTGCACCATTATCTGCTAGGCATAATGGAGAATTGGACATTTTAGCCGTGTCTTTTTTGCCTGGGGTTTGTATGCTTGATTGCGTATTTGTTAAAAGGATATTGTAATTTCATCTGGTTTCATGACTAAATTCATGAAGCATAAATGGAAGAGTAAGTCGTGCAATCTAACACGTTTAGTCGCAGTATACATAATACAGTAGAAATGAACCCACAGCTAATTTATCATAATAAAGTAAAACAAATAGCATTAGACTAAATTATTCTTGTTCTCCATCGAAGCATTTGGTTTTCTTTGATTTAAAAAAAAAAACCAGAACGTCTGTAGGAAAAGCGGAAGATCTGCAGCAGGACACTGGTTGGTTAAATAGCTTTTTTGAACCTAAATGGATCTTTCTAAAGCGAGCGCATGTGAGCTGCTTGGAGGCCTCAGAGCCGTGAAAAACTAAAGACCAATCAGCAAGTAAAAATAGACCCTCCCTCTTGAGAAAGTCAATATCGAGAAAGGTCAGAGAAGATCCTTATTGCGTCTTCCCAAAAGCTTGCAACCTGTAGCAATTCGAACAGATGAAAGGTGCACAAAGCATCCGGATGACATTTGGGGCTTTTTTTATGTAGAATGGATTCGACCTGCACAAAAGGAAAAAAATAAATAAATCTTTGAAACAATTATAGATTTCTAAAAAAAAAATATTAAAAAATTCCGCATATTTGATTAATATTTAATTACAAGTTAGCCCAAAATAATGTTTTTTACTATTTCCTTTTTTTATGCTTCATACGCAGTCCTATGAGATATATACGGCATTATTTTTTGTGGAATTATACATAATTAAGGTAGTCATTTAGTCTGTTTTGCTATTTTATAAAACCAACTTGAGGACCTGGGTTCAATTCCCAGTCCCACCAAGCCACCACTGCTGGGCCCCTGAGCAAGGCCCTTAACCCCCAATTGCTCAGTTGTATAACAAGGAATAATGTAAGTCGCTCTGGATAAGGACGTCTGCCAAATACTGAGTTTGAATCATGCTAAACTGGTGGCTATAGCGTTTTTTTTAAGTTAGCCTTGTAGCTGTAGTACAAAATACAGCTATAAACACTGAAGACTGGAAGATGGGTGAACCCTGATGCATGGCTTTAATACTGCAGCCGTATATATAGAATGTATGTCCGTCTCTCGATCTTACCTTGCATCTGTTTGAGTCACATTAGTACTAATGGTCACTTTCACTGACCCCCTAATGACCACTGAGCAGCTGGAAGACAGGCTGGTGTAAGAATAGCTAAATGTATTTAAGTGTTTTATGGATTTTTCTGTTTATCCTCTGTATGTGTAATTGAGTTTTCTGCTTTAAATATGTGTGTTTCAAGCCCCAAGGATGAAGTGTAAAATGCATTAGACTTACATTATTTTTCACAATTTATGTCAAATGAAATATGGCTAGCATAAAGGTCAGCTCTTACCGAAAGCATTTCTGATTGCCTTTTTAATAGATATGCATTGATTTACAGATCCTTTTGTGTTTATTCAAACATTCTAAAAGTATGTCATAAATATGTTTTATGACTTTACCTGAAACAAAAAATCAGTTGCCTTTTGTATGTTCCTTTTTTTCTTTCTTTCTTTCTTTTGCTCTGACTTCTGTAGTACTTCTGAAGTATGTACTTACTTAAATGTAGTACATACTTGTATAGAAATTTACATATAATGATTGTATAGACAATCATAATTGATAATGATTGTATAGACAATCATCATCAATTATGTGTCTTGCCTCACCCCACAGATACCGGACAGGGTTGCAGGTCACATGGCTGAGAGAAAGAGTACTCGAAATAAAACTGCTTTAGTTAGTTCATTTATAGTAACAAGGTATTTTATTCTAACTAGTGGTAACAACATTATAACAGGCTGAAATAGTAATCTGTTTGATTACTAGCTACTGAAAAAGTAATGTAAAGTTGTTTTTTTTGTAATGTTATATATTTATACTGCCGTTATTACCATTACTGTTACTGGCATTTAAATCAAAACAGGTTATTTTCTGTATATTCCAAATGCAGTTAACACATTTCTACCAGTCTTGCTTATAAAATCAGATAAAAACTGGTGTCTGATGGAAAATTGCTTTTTTTTACTATTCTGTACACTATTCTTGTATGCATTTTGTATTTAATTCTATGTGAAAAATATTTGTCCATTTGAAGTGCTTTACGAGTTCCATGTATGCACATTTCGCTAAATCTTTTCTATGTTTTACCTTTTCACTAAATAAAACTTGTTGCTCAGGAACATATTCAGTAAAAATCTGAAGCACTCTGGTTACTGAGAAATGGTAGCTCAATGGTTAATGAGTTCAAATCTTCTGACCCTCAACTACCCAGGTGCAAAGTCAAGTCAGATCACCTTTAGTTATGTAGCGCTTTTAACAATAGAGATTGTGATAAAGCAGCTTTACAGAATCAAATAAGAGAATAGTGTGTGTCAATACAAGGACATTCATTTACACTCATGAAAACATTCAGTTTAGTTTAACCAGCATCTGTAAAATAAGAGTCGGTGACAGAATGAAGAAAAGTGTATAAGTGTCTGTCGAATGTGGTAGTTGTTGATTTATTACCTCTGCAGTTTATTTATTGTGAGAACCATTGCATGTCTTGGATATATGCAATGCATTAGGAAAGGAACCCAGGCTATCCAGAAAAAAACACAGGAAGGACTTGCAAACTTTACACAGAGGGTGGGGGCAGAAATCAAACCCAACGATATCCGGCTATCATTATGTTGGCTTGAAAAGGCCAACATACTGTTTTGTGTTATTTAAACTTCATAGCCACACACAACCTCAAAATGGGCAGTCATAACATAAAATCAATATGGCCATGTGACATATCAAAACACTGAGTACAGTAAATGGAAGTGCATGTTGGGTATTCATATAGTGACATCAAGTGAAATCAGGTGACGTCACGGCCCAAAATTGGCAGGGTCATAATTTTATAAAATGTGGACATATGACATATCAGCAAATGTTGTTCAGCAAAGTGACACAATGTGATGTTATGTGACATCACAGTCACGCCTACCTAAAAATAGAAGGAGGCAAAAATTTACACTAACATAACCATGTGATATTTCACAATCAGCTCATTGAGGAAAACTACATGACAGGCATTATAGTAATGTCACCTACTGTCACTTGACATAATAGCGATGAGTTACATGAAGACAGACATGAGGCATATTAAAACAAAGAACATAAAGAGCATTGTGCCTCATGTATTATCATCACAGTTCATCTACCCAGCATCGTTTCAAGCCAGAATCAAAGTTTGTTCCTTAAAATTTCACAAATCTAGTTAAAATGTATTTTTATCCCTGGCCGGCACAGTGGTGTAGTGGGTTAAGGCGCCGGCACCCACATGCACAGTTGCACTTCGGCAGCCCTGGTTAGATTCCAGGTCGGGTCTTTTCTATTCCCACCCCTCTCCCTCTCTCTATCTCCACCAATTTTATCTCTGTCCTTCCTATAAAAAAGGCAAAATACCCAACAAATATCTTTACATTTTTTTCCTGAATTAATTTCCTGTTAATTAGTTATAATAATATTTAAAACATTGGGTCTCTTTGTCCATGTCCAAACGCAATGTTAGTCACTTTTCAAAGCTTTTCTACGACAAGAAAAAAACCTGATTCTTTTCTGTTTGTTTACTGGCAGAAGAACTGGTGGGAGAAATGCAATAGGCATAAACAGTATGTATCTACAACCTGAACTTCATAGAGGGCTGATTCTAATGATTATATTTTTGACTAGCGCCCCCTTAACCTAAAAAAAACATGGAACCATGATAAACCCATAATGGACGAAGGATTATAGACTTTTTTGTCAAGCTACATTTAGGGCAGTATTTAATCCTGCTCAAAGGCTATGGGTTAGACAAGCAAAATGCTGAAACAAAGAAAAAGTTGAAGATAATTACTTTAAAAGTGAGGAATGTTAGAGTATCCACCAAGTATTGTTAATCTAACTTCCATTCCAGTTTTGTTTCATTCATTAAAACCTCTGTAGCATATTGTCATGATGAGGTTGGTGCAAACACAGTTTATTAACTAAAGAATATATGAAAAGATAAACAAGTAAAAGAACGTGGAAAAAAAAACAGAACCTGACCTAACAGGAACCTGAACTGGAACCTGGGTGTTGAGTATTATGGTGATCTGGTATGTTTAGATGCTGTCTTCCCCACTCTTATTAATCACGTTGTTGATAATGAGAGCAGCGGGTTGCTTTACATATCAGTGAGCCCTCTGGTTCTCCTTTTAGTTATGCTGTCCTAGTGGAGTCCTTGCTTGTACTTTTCATTAAGCACACAATCACCCTATACACTGTAACTGCGACTATACTTAACTATCTTCCTTCGTTTTTTCTCTTTTTTTTTTCTTTCTTTCTTCCCCCTCTCTCTCTCTCTTTTTGTGGAGCTACATATGCCACTACTGAGCTGCCAGTGATCCAGACCCCATCTTCACTCCGGACCTGTCTGATCCTTCCTTCTGACTCGCCTCCGGTTGATGATCTTCACATCACCAGGGTGACTGAGGACGCTTCCACTTTGCCATAAAGACGCTCCAGCTGTTCTCCGAGGACTTATGACTACAGTTGCTTACACACACACACACACACACAGTGTGAATGCATAATTTCTCCTACATGTTTTCACCCAAATGGGGATGGATTCTTTATTGAGTCTGGTTCCTTTGAAGGTTTTTTCCTATTCCGTCTCAGGGAGTTTTTCCCTGCCACCGTCGCCCTTGGCTTGCTCATCAGGGACAAACTAATTTCCGATTCATTTGCATTTATAATTTCTTTGATTGTGTAAAGCTGCTTTGTGACAGTGACCACTGTAAAAAGCGCTATACAAATACATTTAAACTGAATTGAATTAAATTGAGTTGAACTTGACTTTGAAACATAACATGACAGTGACAAAGCAAAACAAACTGAAACACAGGGGTATAAATACACAACCTAATGGCAGAAACAATCAACTAAACAAGAAACACCTAAACACAATGAGAGCAACAAGCAACCAATGACAGGACAGGGAGACTCACATGACACGCCATAAACAAAAACACTGACCATATGGACTAGGACATAAACAAAGAAAGTATCACTATTGCCCTCTGATGGACAGGCAAGGCAAAGCACCTGGCAAGCCTGATCGAGTCCTGACACAGATACTTACTAAAAATCTAAAGTTAACAGATCTTCTCAGAGGTTAAAGGTCATCATTGTCTATTATCTTATTGATTAGAAAAGGACAGGAAATCACCCTGCACATATGATCCTGGCAGTATGATCTCTACGCTCAGCATCCACATCACAAGCACTCTACATACTTTTGTGTAAAAAATTCTATTGTGAATTTGATGAATAAGGTATCTATCTATCTATCTATCTATCTATCTATCTATCTATCTATCTATTTATCTATCTATATGCACATTTAGAAATATTTGGCTCAAATAAAAAGTATATGTAGAGTGTTTGTGATGTTGATGCTAAGTGACTGTAGATATCATAAATAATTCTGAATGTGTAGATATTTCTGAATGTGCACACACACAGCTGAATCACAGGCTTGTTCCAAGGCAAAATGGTGCCTTTTCCTGTAAAACGAATATTTAGAATTCAGCAGTTTTATCATGAAGAGCTGAGTGAGAGAAAGAATGACTCACATAGTATCAAAAGGGCATATAGTCGGAGAATCGAAGATTGTCTCACTACCCTTTAAAATCTTTGCCAGGAGCAAAAACACACTTTGACTCCAAAAAAGTAAGTACAAATAAATATATCTTTAATGGAAAAAATTAGTAACACCTATTGGTTAGCACTGTTGCCTGAAGCCTACAGAAATAAGCTCCTATGTTCGAATCCCTGGCTCCAGCAGATCCCTGTGAACCTTTTTAGGAATGATCAAGATGGACAGATTTTCCAACCAATCCGCCAAAGTAGTCATGCTTTGGAAAAACAGATTGCTGGTATCATGCTAACTTTTTCTGTATTTTCTGGTCTTCCCCACAAAATATCTGATCATTTTGAGATATTTCTTTGCCTGATGTCACTAATACTATTGTGGCTGAACCACAGCCAAACCCTACAGTATAATTAAGTTGAACCGTAATGATTTATATATTAAAGCAAGAGTTGGAAAGTCAGGTGTCTTCATACTTTTGTCTATAAACTGTATGTTTGAACTCTGTAAGATGATGCAATTTAAGGCTAAGCTGATGAAAGGCCTTGATGAAATAAACACAGCGTACCTAAGAGACAGGAGTGGGGGAGGATGTCAGTCTCACGAGCAATCAGCAGGTAAATGTCACTGACATTAATAACCACTGGAGGAACAAAGCAAGCAAACACAACACAATTAAAAGCCACATTAAGGAAGCAAGTGGCTAAGACATCCATCTATCTGTGGCTTGAAAGTTGTGATGGTGAGAAATGGGAATCGATAGTCCTGGTTCAGATCACCTGACCACAAATAATTTGATTCGAGTCTACACAAGGTGGGGCTCCACAGTGAGAGAGAAATGGTGGGTGGTGAGCTATCATATTTGATGAGGCTTGGTTAAGGTCAGGTAGAGGGACAATGCCTCCAATGGGCTGACCTTTATTTCAAGGCTTCATTAATGCTATTTCAATCCCATCAATTATTTTAATTGAGAAAATAGATGTTGAGGAGGCGGTAACCATGGTCTACAGTCACTGATGAAGAAATAAAGACCTGCTGTTGCTCTGCTCTAATTCACTCTCACTCTCTGGGCTGGATTTAAAATTGGGTTAGTGAAGATTTAATACAGAAACTGTAGATGTGAGTCTTAAGATCGAACTACAGCCTCAGTTCGGTCATGCAAACACTACACATACATGATAGAGTGTGTGGGGAAAAAAACTCACACACATAATATTGTCCCTGGACTTTGATATTGTTCTTGCTTATGCAAGCAAATATATTAAGTCTGACCATTTTATATACTCTTAACAAATAACACTTAAATTGAACTTCTTGGCCTGTCAATAAACATAAAAGTAGGGAAGTGGGGGCTCATGGTTAAGGTGTTAGACTACCAACCCGAAGATGGTGGGTTCGATTCCCAGCTCCACCAACAACCTGGACCAAGGCCCTCAACCCCCAAGTGCTCAGATGTATAAATTAGATAAATGTAAGTTGGAAAAGAACATCTGCCAAATGATGTAACACTATTTCAAGTCCCAAATATTGAGACAACTTGGTACAATTATTTAAATTTACCATTGGCCATTTTTTTGTCTTTAAATCTTTTTTATATTCCATATTTTCAAGTCTATTGGTTTTCCTATTTTTGCTTTTTTCACTCTCTCTGTTTTTATTTCTCTCTTGAATTGTCTCTACTTTTGATTTGTCTTTCTCTTCCATTTCTCCACCTGTTTTTTTTTTCTCTTTTCGCTTAAACACACACACCTGCCCTCTAAGTTAAATGTCACATTCATTTTTTTTCCTGCTTGTCTCATGTTCATATTTAACCTTAATGCTTATAAGCTGGTGGCTCCGCTGATCCCCAGAGCAGAATGAAAGGTCTCATTTCGACTCATTTGGCTTTCTATTTTTATAAATGTAAGAAAAACAAAAGCATGCCATCGCAAAGTCATTTGATTAGAGAAATTTCCAACATTTCTTGTGGGTGTTTGCAAGTGTAATTTTGCTTTATTGTGCTTCACATAATTAAAAGAAATTCGTTTGTTAGTTTTAAAAATGCCCTTCCTCTCAAGGATGGAGGAGTTTATTCTGTTGTTGAGTGAAGACATTTACAGTTACAGAACGCAAGTTTTTACTTCGAAAAATTTTAATTAAAATATTTTATATTTAAATATTTTTAATGCTAGTTAGATATTTAAGGTAATTGTAGCTTAGCAAAATAACATTAACATTAGATTTATTATTGTTCAAGAATAATATGTGAATTTAACTAGTCTGTGTTGCAAAAAAGCATCATATCTAAGTGATTATTACATGTCAGTAGCAAAGATGTTAAATACAATACATTTAGTTCATACTATACACAAGTTTAATCAATTTTCATTCTGACTGTTTTGAGCACTGTAACACATGACCGACACATGACTCAGATACAATATAGGTAAAATATTATTAAATTACGTGAACTATTACCAAAAACAATGTTGCCGGCTGAGGGAATAACTTTCAGAAGAATGGAATTTATCATAAGGTACAGATCCTGAGACTTTGACTAGAATTTGTGCCACGATTTAGTAAAACTTGTACGATCTGCAGGTGCTTAAGGTATATAACACATTTTAGACAAAAGCAGTTTTAAGACTTTTAGCCCCGCCGCAGAGGCACTGCTGGGAAATAAAAAAGAAGAGAAATCTTTACACCTTTAACTCCTCGAATTTAAAGAACAAAGTTGAGAAGTAAAGTTTTCTCTCATAAATGACGTTTGACAGCTTGGGGGGAAAAAATCGGTTGTAGAACCTTGTAATATGGGTCCTGATACCCTTCAAACTTCCTGCCTAATAACAGGAGATCAAACAGTTACAATTAAATTGTTCATAACATGTGATAAATAAATATTTGTGTGTGCTGTAATATGTTATTAACAATCTAATTGTGACTGTTTAAGCCCTGGCCAGTAAGCAGAAAGTTCCAGGGCACCAGGACCCATATTACAAGGTTCTACAACAGCTTTTTCCCCCAAGCTGTCTAAGCCCTAAACACCCTGATGCTATGTATAGCCACATTCCATCCGGTTAACTGTAATTCATGGACATTAATGGTCACACAATAAACACTAACACACACTTACACTCGATTACTCGATCTACATTTGTAGAATTGAACACATCTGCACACAGTCAACTTTGATTGTGCACTTTAACTCTTAAAACCACTTCATATTTCACCTCATATTTATCACATCAAACTTATGTAGGTGGTATACTATAAGTCAGGGGTGGGCAATCTCGGTCCTGGAGGCTGGTGTCCTGCAGAGTTTAGCTTTAACCCTAATTAAACACACCTGAACCAACTAATCAAGCTCTTGCTAGGTAAACTTAATACTTAAATTCTGCAGGACCCTGCAGACCCTCGGCCCTCCAGGGCTGAGATTGCCCACCCCTGCTATAGGTGGTAGATTATTTGGTGCTATTGTTCCTAAATTATTTAATGCACCACCCTTTACACTTTGAAATATATAATCTTTGTTCATCTTTAAGACTTAGATAAACCCATATTTGTATTTTGGATAATGTGGCTTCATTGGCCTTATGTGTTGTATTGTCTATGTTAATTCATATTACATGTTAGAGCTGTTATGTATAGTTATCAACACTAATTTATGCTTAATGTTACATCATATTAATGCACCTTGGTCTATATTTTGTTCTTTTGCATACTGTGTATGTGGAAAACTGACAATAAAGCTTTCTACTACGCATTACTGAAAGCTACTAGCAAAAAGCATTGTACACAGTACATTCAAGCATGTACACATCCCTGATTAAGCTCCTCAGGAAGACCAGTTTTGAGGTTTCACAGCAGGCAAAGTGGTTTCATACGGTACACCATGAAAAAAATGCAAATGTTATCACAATCTGAGCAGATGGGCAAACAGGGTGAATGCATTTCTCTGTTTTGAAGCTGATTACAGTATGTGCCCCCTATGTTACATCATTTACATAACAGGACTCTGCAGTATGTGGCATTTAATCCGTTCAAGGGTCAATTGATGTTGTTACGCCGTTCAAGTTTGAACCCGGTTTTTCCGTAATCAGGCGCCGACCGGTGAATATAAGGTCTTCCCGCTGACAGCTATTTCTTCAATGAATGCCAGTATGTTCAGTGTTCTATAATGACCATTAATGGAGGACACAGTGGCTACAAGTGTGTGTGTGTGTGTGTGTGTGTGTGTGACCTTATGCAATACAGTCAGCTATTTGTTAATGTTTACAAGCTACTCATGAATCACTCAGAAGTCCTGGTCACAAAATGAAGCTTTGACCTTTATAGGATTTATAATAAATTACATCACTGATTAATCTGTAAAGAAAAGAATATTTTTTCTTAATCTTCTAATAAAATCTCGATTAATGAACCCTCTTTTCATTGTTTAATTTAACAGTTTAATATTATCTTAAAAAACAAAAAATCAGAACTAAGATTTTTTTTCTTACCAGATTGATTAAATGAATGTTTTAAAAGATCCTCAACCGGTTGGCCCTTCTAATTAATTAAATTTCTTCTCTAAAGCTTTGAGTTATCTGACTACTAAGGACCGGACAAGCGAGAGCTCTTCGTTTGATGGCCTTGTTCCCTTTTATGATGATCCTGTTTGGCAGCATAGGAATGGCATTGTGCTGGTGACGCAGGTGTGTAAAAGCAGCAGTTGGGCCTTGTGATTTTCATCACATAGTGTTCTAATGGAGGTTAATAACCCAACTGAGGCTTCATAGACATGACATTTTTATGAAAGGGGGTGTGTTTTATACAGAATTGCAGACCATGTGAACGTCTTTAAATGGCGGCTGGTGCTAAGGTTTGCGGTTATTGCAGTAGAAGCATTCATAGACATTTTAAAGTTAGAGTTCCATTTGGTTTAGTCTTTATTCGTCACAGACGAGACAAGGCATATATTGTAAAAGCAGACTTAATTGAGACGTAATTAATCTGCATTTCCGCTGATAGTGTTTTTTTGGTTCCTTCAAACCAACATGGCTGCTTTGTCGATTGCAAGCTGCTCTGCTTGGACATTCATTACTTGCTCGATGGTTAGTTATTGTAGTTCTATTTACATTATACTTGTATAATAAGTAAATTCTGTCAAAGCATTAAACCCATGTGGCTAATTGGCTGTTTCTGGTAAAGTATACTTGCCTTGTTTTATTTACTGCTGGTTATTAGGTTACCAAATACCACCATCACCCACTTAAACAATACGATGAAAAAGCACCTAATTTGCATTTGTTCTTTAAAAGGTTCCACTTTATGTAGCGATTCTGGCTAGTGACAAAGAGGTTTACCCACAGAATGTTTTTTTTTTTTGTTCATTTACATAACTTGGGAGTCTAAAATATATTAGGGCAAAAATGTATTTGGACACGGTACAATCACACCAATACGTGCAGAAAACCCTATTTCTATTCATGACCTGCAATCTTAAGGTGGTTTTTACATTGTCGCTATAACATAACTTTAACATTTTATCAAAGAGGGGCGGGGCAGCACTGTAGCTTGGTGGTAAGCAATGTTGCCTAACAGCAAAAAGGTCATGGGTTCAATTCCCAGGCAGGGGCCTTTCTGTGTGGAGTATGAATGTTCTTCCCGTGCTTGCATGGGTTTACTCCAGATACTCCGGTTTCCTCCCACAGTCCAAAAACATGTATGTTAGATTAAATGTTAATTCTAAATTGCCCATATTGTTGAGTGTGTGTGTATGGTCCTGTAATGGACTGGGGACTGGTCCAGGGTGTACCCCTCCTGGTTTTCGCCCTTTCAGAGGCGGCTGGGATAGACTCCAGCAGATCCCTGTGACCCTGAATTAGGGAATAAGTGGGTATAGAAGATGAATGAATGAAAGAGGTTTTCTTTACTAGATTTTGGAATGTGACTATGAAATTTTGTTTCTCCAGCAGCAAAAGCATCAGTGAATTTGGGAAACTAATGACACTACAGGCAAGATGGCATGAGGTGCGGTCGGTATTTCAGATCATCCCAACTGTTTGAAGAGTTTCGGGTCAGAATTCTGTGCAGGACACTGGGATTTATTCTAAAACAAAGTGTGTTCTAATGAAGCTTGCTCTGTACAAAGAAGGAGTGCCATGCTGGACACCGTAAAAGGAAATTTTAATAATAGAGTATACAAAGAGATTCTAAAAAAAATCAGGTGACTTTGAGTTTGTTTAGGGAAGCAAAAAATAGTATATAGGAGTTATGTTAGATGTCTGCATTGTGTGCACACTATATCCAAAAGTATGGGAACCTCCTACCAGCACACTGAAGTAGGTGTGTCTTCTCCCAACTGTTGCCACAAAGATGGAAGCAGAGTTTCTTTAACTGAACTGTGAAAATCCTAACCCAACATTAGCCCCAGACTTATTATTAATATTGCTGCTGAACAGTATATATTCCCCTATACCATGCTACAAAGTAAATGTGAGAACAAATCTGAAACCCAGTGTTAAAAGCGACAAGGATGTGATATTTAGGTGTCCTAATACTTTTATTCATATATGTATGTCAAAGCAATACTGAGAATTACAATTTACAAAGAAAATTAGCTATGGAGTTTTATGATGCGTAAATAAACGCCAATTTGCAAATTTAAAATAGATTTTAATAATTTCCATAAAACTGGAGATGGATTTAAAGATTGGCTTTAACCCAAAGACATTACTGGTGTACAATGTCTGCATTATACAGAACAGAATATTAGAGATTGTCTTTTACTGGCAGCAGGAACCCTTGGCTCAGACTACAATAGGATGACAGCCGCCTGGTCAGATAGTGATGGATAGGGCTACACATCCTTAGGGTTTGAGCCAGCTCCTAATGGATATATTTGAGATGACAGGGGTTAAGTATCTCTCAGCTCCAGTTTTTTTTTTGCCTTACTCTCAGTTTTTCTGTAAGAGAACGACCTGCAGCACTCTGTCTCAAAGCTCTGCTTTTTGTGAAAGGACTGATAAAAGCGAATAAATTAAAAGTCCTGGTTCCTCTATTGTAAACAGAAGAACACTTTTTAAAATGTTGACGTACATTATATATATATATATATATATATATATATATATATATATATATAATATAATTTTACAGACATCTGTAGTCTAAATTAAAAAAAAAAAATGCCTTTGCCAAAGGAAAAAAAAAATCACAGGCTCGGCCAAAATACAGCGCCCCCTAGAGAAAAGATGTTGTTCAGGGGCCCACCAGTTTGGCAGTGGTGGGGCTTAAACGTCAATCTTATTCTGAGCTTTGAAAAAAAATAATAAATACTAATAACTTTGTACAGCATAATAAACAGGATTTACAGAGAAGGTTTTTTTTCTGGAATAAAAAGATTATTATAAAAGAAATTTAGTTTCTGTTGTTAAAAACTCGGCTTCTAACAGTTCGTTTGTTTGAAAGCATGCCAGTCCATGCTAAAGCTGAATTAACTAAATAAAAAAAAACCAACCTCTTGTGCCTACTGAGCATTAGAAATGGGGATGAGCTCTAAAAAACAAAAACATCATCATAGCCATCAATACCAACTCCAGCTCTTTTTTCATTATCTTGCCGAACACACAGTAATTATAATTAATTACATTATTATTATTATTATTATTATTATTATTATTATTATTATTATTATTTTTATAGTTAATATACATCACATACATTTATAAATAAATAACAACAAAAAATCTAAAATAAACACATTTAATTAATTGTTAAATAAATACATATGTTACACAGATGTTGAGTGTTAAATAAAATGATTCAGTTTTGTATTGTGTAGGATGAGTAAAATTTGCTTTAGATATCATAGAATATCAATGCTGTAATTTGGGCATCAATTTCTAAATTTCTACTTAATCAAGTTGGTAACAGAACTTAAATAAATAAAAATCATAAAAAATGTATATTTCCATTTTTTAGAAAATGTCTTAACTCTCCTGGAAATGATGTTTGTAACTACAGGATGTCTCATAAGTTTTCATACACAGGAAGAATAAAGATATTTTTATGAAAATCATTTTTATTCATATTTTTATTTATAGGACACTCATCGAAATGTGTTTTCAAAACAATAGTAGTCATGTTGAGCATATTATATAAATAAAAATGGTTTTTATTAAAAAATAAAAAATAAATGTATATACACCCTGTATACTATTATACACTTCATGGCATTTGAGGTTATTTAATATTATAAATAAAGAACAAGCATCAAACCCACAGCCTTTGTATGTGATATATGATATATGACTCTAAATAGATCTAAAATCTAAAACCCAGACCTGCTGAAAACCTGAGGCATTTTTAAAACAACAGTATTTATTAACATCACTTCCGACATGTAATGCGTTTTAGTTTAGCTATGCGTTCGGCGTCTCTCTTGACATTTAATATCATTTTGCACAAAACAAAGCATTCAAAAACCTTCAGATATTAAATGTTTCAGCCGTCTTTCAAATCCAGGAATTCTCTATATTTGTCACCCAGTAATCAAAGCAGAAAACCAAAAACTATCAACCATTTCTCACTATCCATTCTTCTGCACTCTTATCTCTCTCTCTCTCTTACACACACACACACAGGCTATTTTTATTTCTTTTCTTTTTTTTCATCGTTGTACCTCTAGTGTTTTTTCTGTAGTAGTTGATTCTGATGGTGAATAGATGCATACTGTACATAGCAGAATAGATAGATAGACCTAATGGAGTATAAATACCACAAATGTCCCTCGATGTTCAGTTCACATTACCAAAATCATAGGGAAGACTTAGCGGTTGTACTTTCTGACAACCTTTATAAGATTGTAACTGATGGGTGAATGAATGGATGGATGGATGGATGGATGGATGGATGGATGGATGGATGGATGGATGGATGTATGGATGGATGTATGGATGGATGGATGGATGGATGGATATTGTACATAGATGCGTTGATGGATACTGTATATAGCAGAATAGATGGATAGGCCTAACGGTGGATAAAATCTTCGCTGGCTGTTCAGAAAGTGCTTTATTATAGTATACTCATGGAAAGTTGACTGGAAGGGCAAAGTGTGGTAGGAAAGATGTACAAGCAACAGGGATGAGCATAGCATTGAGAAAGCCGATTCAAGAATGGGAGCTTTACAATGAGTAGACTGAAGCTGGAGTCAGTGCATTGAAAGCCACCACACACAGACGTGTCCAGAAAATTTCCAATGTCAAAGCACTACTGAACCAGAGACAACGCTAGAAGCATCCTATCCTGGGCTAAAATGTAAATGCCTTTATTTCGTCACATATACTTTTTTACAGCACAGTGAAAATCTTTTTTCGCATATCCCATCAAGTTGGGGGTCAGCTATGATACAGCACCCCTGGAGCAGGAAGGGTTAAGGGTCTTGCTCAAGGACCCAACAGTGGTTGGCTTGCTGGTGGTGGGGTTTGAACCCAGGTCTTCCTGGTCTTCAGAGCAGCAACGCAGCACCTTAACCGTTTGAGCCACCACTGCCACCACTGCGTCCGATAAAATAAAGCACTGGTCCAAAGTTCTCCTTTCAGATAAAAGTAAATGTTTTAGACGTCTTTCAAATCAAGGAATTCCATATATTTGTCACTCAGTAATCAACCATTTCTCACTATCCTTTCTTCTGCACATTAGACTCGCTCTTATCTCTCTGTTTCCCTCTTTCTCTCTCTCTCTCTCACACACACACAGGCTATTTTCCTTATTTTTTCTCTTTTTGTCATTGTTGTACCTCTGGTGTTTTTTGTGTAGTAGTTGATTCTGACACAACAATAACCTATACAGGATGACTGTTTTACAGAAAGATGTTTTTGATAAACATTTACAGCATTTGGTAGACATTTACATTTATCTCTTTTATACATCTGAGCAAGTGCAGGTTAAGGACCTTGCTCAGGGGCCCAACAGTGACACCTTAATGGTGTTGGGAATCAAACCCCGATCTTTTAATTAGACGTTTTCAACACCTTAACCACTACACTACCACTTCCCCGGTGAACACTAATCAAAAAAGAATATTTTTTCCAAAAAGCACCACAAGGCTTTTTTTAATATTTTTAATTTTTAATTGTTTAAGGTATGGCATCATAAAAGGAAAGATTATAGTAACATTAATTGTTTTGTCATTTATAGCAGCCATAAAGAGTTTCTATTATTTCCAAAATCTGCTGGTTACAGTGATGATTTCGTATGAAACCCTCGTTCTTGAGATTTTGCACTTTTTGGCTAGATGTACAAGCCTGACAATGTAAGAACCCTGTCTTTTCTGTGGACAGTTAAGCGTTTTTCTCTGTCTGGTCTTTTTATCGGTGGGCTCTTGAGCATTAGGTCTCTAGCTGGAAGCTCTCTGAAAGAAAGAAGTCTTGCTCGCTATTTAAGTCTGATAGCTCTCTAATTTACTCTGTCGTGTAGTGTGAGCGTTAGTGATCCTGATAGTAAAGTCTTCCAGTGATAAGCTGGATGACATAAAATAGGGTTGTAGAACAGCACTGGACTGAGTGTGGAAGGAAGGAAAGGCCTGTGTACTTGAATTGTTCTTATAATAGAATGACAAAACCAGATTTTTTTTAGAAGGAAGTGTATTAGTTTTTTAGAGGATTATTTTTGGTGAATGTGTGTGATTAAGTTTTGCATTGATGATGTGTGGGCGACGGAAAATCTTCAGGACCCCATAAATAGCTCTAGTTTTGGGAAACTGTTAAAAACTGGATCACAGATCTGTTGGATTGGTCATAAAGTGTTGCTTTATAAATTTCATGCGGACATAAGAAGCTGGGGATTTTTTTTTAATTTATTGTAGGAGTTAAAACGAGAAGCTGATTAGGAAACGACTGAGCTCCTCTAACAGGAAGTCCCCTATGGTTAAAAAAAACTCTAAAAAAAATGTCAAATATTTGTTAAAGATATGTGAAACTTAATCAAATATTTTTTTATATCGAAAATATATTTTAAATATATTTTTGATTTAAAAACATTTTTTTAATGAGTCAAGAAAATTCATTTTTAACCTTAAAGACTAAAATGTCTTTATATGTTGAACAGAATTAATTAAGACCTGTCAACTCTGATCAACTTTGATAAATAAACAGAAACAGAAGCTCAGCCTTACATGCTTGATGATTGGTTCTTATACATCAAGCAAGCATGCTGATTATTGTTTATATGTGGATATGTGATGAAGCACCCTTTAAAATACAGCTGTGATTTTTTTTTATCTATTACATTGACCGTAAAGAAGAGATTTCCCATTGTGTCCAGAGGAGTTTCGATTGCAGTTTATTCTAAGCTGGGGGAAATAAGACTGCTTGAAAGGGGAAAAGCATTTATTTCCATATACAGGTGCATTTAAAAAAAATTGAATATTATGGAAAAATCCAATATTTTTTGCATGTTATTTAAGAAAATAAAAGGTGTTTATATTCTATATTCATTACATGTAAAGTAAAATGTTATGATTGTGGCCTACAGCTTAAAATCACATCACATTTACCAGATGCTCTTATCCAGAGCGACTTACATTTATCTCATTTATACAAGTGAGCAATTGCTCAGGGGCCCAGCAGTGGTGGCTTGGTGGAGCTGGGAATGAAACCCACAATCATTGGATTGGTAAACCAACACCTTAACCATGAGCCACCAGTATCTGAAACTTCAGATTATTTCATTTCCACATTGAGCAAATCACTTGGTATAAATAACACAAATATCCCTAGATTTTCAGTACACACTACCAAAATCATAGGGAAGACTTAGCGGTTGTACAGAAGACACTTTCTGACAACCTTTATAAGATTGTAACTGATGGGTGGATAAATGGATGGATAGATGGATGGATGGATGGATGGATGGATGGATAGATGGATATTGTACATAGATGCGTTGATGGATACTGTATATAGCAGAATAGATGGATAGGCCTAACGGTGGATAAAATCTTTGCTGGCTGTTCAGAAAGTGCTTTATTATAGTATACTCATGGAAAATTGACTGGAAGGGCAAAGTGTGGTAGGAACCATGTACAAGCAACAGGGATGGCAAAGCCAATTAAAGAATGGGGAGCATTACTATAATAAGTCTGAAGCTGGAGTCAGTGCATCGAAAGCCACCACACACAGATGTGTTCAGTAAATGGGTTGCATTCACAATGTCAAAGCACTACTGAGCCAAAGACAAGGTTAAACACATCCTAACCTGGGCTTAGAAGAAGATAAACTGGAGCATTACTCAGTGGTAAATTGTTACATTCCTTTTGTAAATCAAGGTCTCGGACTCTGGAGAAAGGGAAGAAAGGCACAAAATCCATGTTGCCTAAAGTCCAGTGTGAAGTGTATACAGTCAGTGATAATTTGAGGTGCCATGTCATCTGCTGGTATCAATCCACCATGCTTTATTACGTTTAAAGTCGAACCAGATGTCTACCAGATGTCTACTTCAATCTGACAATTCTTTTTATAAAGATAGCAAATATCTTTTCCAATAGGACTTGGCCCCTGCCCATAGTGCCAAAACTAATCAGAACTGATTTGCTGACTGAGATATTACTGTGCTTGAGTGGCCGGCCAATAGAGAGCCTATCTGGTATTATCACAAAAAAATGCGGGACACCAGACTATATAAATGAGCTAAAGGCCCTTATCAAAGCAACCTGGGCGTTACTATGCAGTAACGTTTGGTTTGGGAGACATTTTACAACGTCGAATGTAACTACAATACATACTAATTAAAAACAAGATTACATGTTCTTTAAATATTAAACACTTGAAGAGAATGAAAGCTTAAAACAACCATAGAACAACTTGATTAAATTCGGTATTCGATCCTAAACTTTAATTTACAGATATGCTATTGATAATCAAGGCTCCATTGGCAAGCTTAATATGATATAATACTGACTAAATCCATCCTTATTCCAGGCCATAACATTACACAATGTAGGCACATGTGAAGGGGTGAATACTTATAAAAAACACATTTTGGGAAAACCTTTAATCTGCCCTGTGATTGGATAAAACACTGCTAATGAAACCATTGTATTTTTTTTTCCCTAAAGCTGCACACCAGTATTAGATTTCTTACATAGAATTGATTCCATTAAATGTTCTAATATGTTTGTTTAGTACCAAGACCATCATGTTTAAACTCTATCTAGTATAGATATCTATTAAATATTAACACTGTTATAAAGTTTATAAAGAATTTTCTACTTTTCTTCCACAAAAAAAGTTAGACAAAACTTATTTAAAAAATGCTGAAGTAGTATTTTAAAACTTTTCTTTTGTTGGCAGTGTTTGTTGATTTGACTATGATATTGCATTCAGCGCGAAACACATTTTTAATCATTCTTTTTGTTCTTTATTGTTTTTGGTTGGAAGTCAGATGTAATTGCTGAGTCCATTTTTTTCAGATATGCTGTTGTTTTTTTTGGTTTGTTTTTTTGATGAAGATCAACATTAATCAATGGGTAGTAACGCAAATTAATTGTATTGTATTATTATATAGAACATATTGTGCTTTTGAAGATATATAGAGCAAAAGCAAGTCCTGTGGTGTGTGTAGAGCTCTCTCTCTCTCTCTCTCTCTCTCTCTCTTTTCTCTCTCTTTCTTTCTCTCTCTCACTCTTTTTATTTGTTTATGTTATATTTTACTGTTTAAGATCTACATCAAATTGCTGTGAGTCTGTTAGCATGGTTTAATGCCTGATAATGAACATTTCCAAACAGCTGAGTCACCGGTTGTCTTCAAGAGATAATAAAAACTAACTTTATTTGAAAGAATTCTCTTGTTGCTTTTATTCCAACAGCTTTTCAGGTTTATAGTATATCTGTTTATTGCTTTATAATGATATATTGACAGAGCCACTTTTCACAAGTGGACATGTAGATAAGGGCGTCGCAAATGTAAAGTAAAAGTGTTCTGTTATTAATGCATTTTAAACACTATTTAAATCTTTTTATAAATTTTCTTGAACAAATTAAAAACATGTGGACTGTTAAAAAAAAATTCATTCATTTATCTTCTATACTTGTTTATTTCCTAATTCGGGGCCACAGGGATCTGCTGGAGTCCGTCCCAACCGTCTCTGAGGGCAAAAGGCAGGAGAGGTACACCCTGGGCAGGTAGACAGTCCATCACAGGCCCACACACACTCACACTCACTCCTATGGCCAATTTAGAATCAACCTAACATATAAGGACAAACATACATGTTTTTGGACTGTGGGAGGAAGCCGGAGTACCTGGAGTAAACCCATGCAAGAACTGGGAGAACATGCAAACTCCACGCCTTCTTGCTGTGAGGCAACAGTGCTAACCACTAAGCCACCATGCTGCGCTATAGAAAGATTAAAAAGATTAAAACGAGACTTAATTGTACAAGTGGGACAAAATTGAGCAATAAGCTCAACTGGTGGACTTTAATCCACAGACCTGCTATTGATTAGTATGTTTTTATTAACAAGCAACAAATTAAATATAATCTTAGTTAAAAATGTAATTCAGTTTTATAGTTTAATTCAACACAGTGTGGAGAATCTCAAAAGGTGTAACTACTTATAAAATATAACGACTAAAAAAATCCCTCATTTCTACGCTGTGGTTGAATGAATGGTGTTATAATGAATTGTAATGAGTTTTGTTAGTGATATACAGTTTATTCATGCCATCTGTTCATTTAAAAGAGATCTTTCAGATAAATGCAGTTAAATAAACATATCGTACATAGGAAATAAATTTGTTATTGTCTCCTTAATTGATGTTTTATATCACTTCATATGGAACTAAGTATAATTGGTCCCATTACTTGAAATGAGTTTGACACTCCCATAATAGTTCCTTTTTCTCTTGCTAGCTAAAATAGTATTTAAGGATTAGTTCAGTTCAGTTTATGACTAAAGCTAAAGTATACATACAGTATCCCAGTTGGACTGGTAGTGGAGAATTTTGGAAGCTTGTCTTGATACTGTTCATCATAGTAATGAGTGCAGGCTGCACAGGGGTATATGTCTGTCACTGATATGCCATTTTTGCTAAGCCAGCAGTTGGAATTTTTTTCCTCTGATTGAACAAATGAAATGTAGTTGGCAAGGTCTTCGCTATATCACATCAGAATTTCCTTCAAGTCTCAGCCACGGTGGAACGTATTTAATTGGCTGTGTGGGATTACTAACCACAGTATTGAACAGTGGGTGGGTGAATGGGTGTGGCAATCCAACACTTAGTATAATCCTTAGAATAAGGACAAATCTGTCAGAATGAAAAAAAAAAATTGAGCAAATGCAACCTTGTAAATCCCTTAAAATTGCATATAGCTTTTAAACATGAGTATTTACCTATAAGAGTATAGGGAACTCTTACAGAATTGCTAAAACTATTAAAGTTTTCTGTAAATTCTGTTTTAAACTTCCACATACTTGCATGCAATATCTTGACTGTTTATAGACACTTCACTAGTAGCTTTTTAGTGGTTAACTATTATTTGTATGAATTATTGCGTTCTGCTAGTTTTTATTAAGGGTCATGTTGGCACAAAGAGGAATTTTTTCCAACTCTTAACCAGGTTATAGTACCCCACCTTTGCTTTTAGGGAACACCTGCAAGAACAACAATATATTATGTCCGTTCTTTGTTATTCCTAGCTCACCGTCACCACCATCACCTGGTGACAATAGGGCAGTTTCTCAGTAATCTCTTCTAAACGGTCATCCGGAGAAAGACCACGAAAACTTTGCTGCACCATGGGTAACCTACTGGTTTATCTGGTCAGAGGAGAACTGACCACCCCGACTGAACCTGGTTTCTCCCAAGGTTTTTTTCTTCATTCTGTCACCGATAGAGTTTTGGTTCCTTGCCACCGTCGCCTCTGGCTTGTTTAGTTGGGGACTCTAAATTTATAGATATCAATCAAATTGATTGTTTAATATTTGTTTAATATTGTCATTTCTGATGTATTTCTGTAAAGCTGCTATGAAACAATCGTGATTGTTAAAACCGCTATAAAAATAAAGGTGACTTGACTTTAACATGGTGTTAGGAAGAAAATGCATGTAAACAACCCACCAAAAGTGATAAACAATTAAAACATCATCGAACCTCCCTGATGCTGCACCTGCAGCTCATGTTGAGCCCCTGTTTCAGCTGCAGCTTGCCCTCCAGCTGTGTCTTTAACAAGCTCTGTTGGTATAACTACCAGACTTCATAGCCACTATTTTTGTTGTTGTTGTTTGATTTAAAAAACCCAAATCACATCAATCTTTTTGGTTCTACAGATAAAATCACAAGCCGTGTACTATACAGGAAGGTAAACTATGGTAATAGCAATATCATTTCTCAAACAGCTGCCCAGGCTGGAGCTTGATGAGTACAGGTGTTCCTGTCACCACCGCTTTCCATCTGCACTCTAAGCTCGCTGTACTGACCTTCTGTTACGGAGAGGTTCTGCACACACACACACTGGAGAACGGCGGGAGATTTCTACATAATGTGATGTATTGTCCGGGGGTTTTTGAGTTGTGGCTCTTTAAGGTTGAACTCCACAAAGAAACAAATATATTTGTACTCAAATTATTGCCCTGTGTTGAATTATTATGGGCTGGTTTGATTGTTGAAGCTAGAGCTTCGGCTAGTACAGTGCATCGGGGGAACATCACATTTCTATTGTATTTAATAGATAAACAAATTTTAATAATGACAAATGGTTTGGATTTTACTGGTAAGAACTAAGAGCTTTATTTCTCACTTGTCAAAGTCATGAGAAATCCAACATCCAACACCAAGCATCAGCACGGTTCTATCAAGCAACACAGTTACGGAAGACACTTGACATTTGCATGAAAGTTGTAGTGTACTGAAAGTAATCGAAGGATAGATTAAGGTCTCAAACAATGCAAGACGACACTGCTTTAAAGGTTTCTTAAAGGATTCTTAAAATCCTTAACCTTCTCTTGATAGACCTTTAAGCAGGGCCCTTAGCCCCCAACTGTGATAAATGGGTCTTCTCGGGAAGTAGCGTCTGATAAATAGCATAAATGTTGAAGTAGTAGCTCAGTGATAAAGATATAGAGTAGATACAGTGATCAGAGAGTATGGGTTCAATTCCCAGCATCACCAACCTCCAACTGCTCAGTTTAAAAAATAAGAAAAATGTAAGTTTCTCTGGGTGTCTGTTGAATGGTACTAGTACAGCACTAGCATTCTACTGGCAAAATAAAAAAAATACTTGTGGACATTTCCAGTTAAACAAATAGATAATGTTTCATTTCTACAATTTCAGCATATAGGACATGTTTATTTTACCTTACTCAGAGTTTTAGTAGTTCATAACTTCACATTTTAAATGCATATAAAAAAGCACTTGAGGCATCTCAAAGTGCAGGATATTAAATGGGATGGGATTAATGGGTTTAATATCACTGTTTACCATAGCAACATTTGTGTTGCACTTTTATATGCATAAACTGCCCCAAGTGAGCTAGGTAAAAACAGGAATACCTATAAAACCACTTAAAGTCCTGGATTTCTATCTTCATAGTCTCATATAAGCCATTAACCATCACAGGCATGTGTGATATGACTAAAAAACCTCCATGCTGAACATGGACACAGGCCATAACAGAAGAACATTGTTTGCCCTAAAGTAAATATATTAAGAGATTTAACACACGTCTGGATTTTTAAGCAATTTAAACGCTCGTTCCTACAGACGAGTGCGTTCAGCTGTTCTTTAAAACACCAATTTAAAAGAAAATACCTGGTTGGTTATGTGTGTGCTAGAAGATGCACATTACCCTCGGAGGAGTTAGCTGTCAGTCAGTACGAAGCATCAGTTGTCACTGAGATTTGGTGATAACTGCATTCACAGAAAGTTGGGATAAAATGGAATATTTTCTGTGATGCTTTTCTATATGCCTATATTCGAAGATTTACACCCTTTCCCTGTCAGTGGTGGCTCAAATGGTTAAGGCACTGTGCCGCCAGTCTGCCACTGTTGGGTCCGTATCATAGCGTACTCTGTCCCCATAAATAGGATATGCAAAGTAAAAAATGTACCTCGTCATAGAGTATATGTGACAAATTAGCCCCTTTACCACACCCCCCACCCCTCTATATATAAAAGTTATTTATTGTGGTGCTGCTCAATAAAAGAAGTGCATGCTGTATGCAAAGACAAACACAGCTTTATCTAAAGCATGAGTAGAAAACAAGAAACATGCACAAAAAAAGACAGTCTGGGCTCAGTAATCTGCCCAGAAAACCCAAAATGCATTTCCACAATAAGCCTTTAATATCTGCAGAGAGGAGGTATATGGTGCAGTGTTTAAGTGATAGGATTGTGACAGTGCTTCAGCTCTGTACTGCAGCATGCTGGAGTTAAAAAAGTTACCAACGCTGCTTATTGCACTGAAAGGAAGTGCTGGAAATGATCCAGCCTCCAAAGATTATATGGTCAGGAGTTTGTTGGTACATAGCAACAAATACAGTCTGTAAATATACAAAGAAATATCTAAAGTTGATTTTTATAGCGTTTAGGATAAATATATATCTTCAGAATGGGGTACGTGGAAGCAGGAGGCACTTCTGAAGCATATACATAAGAATTATAGTAGGTGGCTTCAGGCGCAGTTTTCTGTGATGAGCCGCTGCTTTAGTAAATTGAACTTTAATGCCAGATATATTACAAGCTCATTTTCTAGGGGCATCAGTCATATTTTATTCTCCTTATAAACATACATATTAGAAAATGCAGAGAAAATAATATATATATATTTTTCACAAGTAAACAAGAATTAGTTGCATATACATATTATAACATTAAAGATTTTTAATTATTGTTAAATATGTAGGGGGAGCATGGTGGCTTAGTGGTTAGTACAAAAACATGTATGTTCGGTTAATTAGTGATCCTAAATTGCCCATAGTAGTGAGCGTGAGTGTGTGTGTGGTCCTGTGATGGACTGGTGACCTGTCCAGGGTGTACCCCTCCTGCCTTTCGCCCTTTCAGAGACGGTTGGTATAAACTCCAGCAGATCCCTGTGATCCCAAATTGGGGAATAAGCGGGTATAGAAGATAACTGAATGAATGAATGAATGAATGAATAAATTAATGAATGTTTATTGTGTGAACAAAAAAAAACAGTCTAAATTGTTGCCAGAAGTAAAAGATTATTTTATTTTAAAATGTGCTTATTGGATTAATAATATTTAGTAGCTTAAACCTGAGCATTTTATTTATTATAAAAAATTCCAAACTATTATATTAAATATAAAAATATATTTTTGCATTCATAATTAAAAAAACTTATTAAAAATACTTTATGCAGAAGCAGCAAAGTATAATTGTATGTCTATTTATTTTTTTATTTAATTATTTATTTATTGAAACGCATCTAGCTAGTTCAAAAGAGTATTTGGTTTTATTTATACCCTATGATAATAGACACACATGTAATGTGAGTGACTCGCTGCTGTTTACACTGAGGGATGGATGGATGGATGCTAACCAGTGGCTTTTCATATTCTTACTTTCTTCACTGAGATCAACAAGAGTTTAATTGTCAGAGTACTTAAAGGTAAAATGAGTTTGTTCGAAAAACTTTTGCTAAAGGTGACGGTGTGAGGATATTTTTGAAAGCAGCTTCTCACAATGAGCTATATTTTTTTCCATGGTACTATTTAACAAAGTAATTATCAAGCATTCTTTTTTTCAATGACAACTGTTGTGATGCTGCTATAGAAACAGGGCTGAGAAAGTTAAACTTAGAAGCGCATAACTACCGAAACTATTAGCAGGCTTTTAGTGCATTGCATACTCCAACGGGAACGTGCCAACGGGAAGCTGCTGTGGCCACAAATTAATCCTCTTCAAAGATGGGCCAAAGATCTCAAATTGTAGGCGTCAGGAAGCTGGAGCTGTGTTTCACTAAGCTGAATCTGTGGACTCCAACAATTTTCGGAGGACCCGAATAGGAGGAGGCAAAAAAGGAAAATCGCAGTAATTGCATGCAGAGTGTTGACAGGGACTATTACTGTACCGCAGCACAAAGTGAAGAACATGAACCTCGGCAGACTGGAACTTTTGGACCTACCGAAAGTTAAACAAAAGCCACTTTAGAAAATCTTTAGAAAATGTTATAATAGAGTTTAAGTCTGCAAAAGCTATCCTTTGTTTAACATTATTAGTTTTATCTATTAAAATAACAGCTGGACTTCACATCAGGATGTGAAGAGACCAAAAATGTTTCTGAAGATAATAACAAGTTATACCTTTAACCATCAGATCTAAACATCTTTACATACTTTTACCCGGTCTTCTGTTTTCTTTTATTCGAGCCCCTTTGGTGCACAGCAGCGGCAAAAATTTACATTCAATATGGCTTTTAGAAGCGGGTGTGTCAAAATAGCTCAATAGCCTGACATATAAACGTCCAATGAAAGGTTTGTGTAATTTTTTGTCCTTTTCAGGTATTTTAATAAATTTTAACAAACTCCTCCGAAAGATTTAATCAGATTAGACACCAACTTTGGTCACTGTGATCTAAAGCTGTTGTGATATTAAATTTCAAATATCTAGGGTTCTCCTTCGGGAACTTGAGCTGTGTCAGAACGTGATGGGAACGCTTCCTGCGTGACCGCAGTGTCTCGAAGCATGCCTGAAGCACCTTGGTTCCCATAGTGAACGAGACACTCCGTCACGTCGCCATACCACCGGCATCCCTATCTATGTGCGAGGGGCCTTTTAACGCTGTTTGCAGCTTTAATTTTTTTTTAATTATTTAAATCCTACTTATATTATTGGTATCATCCATCAACTATATATATATATATATATATATATATATATATATATATATATATAGGTCCTATAGGCTGCTAGGCGCTTTCTCATACATTAGCAAAATTCCTAACTTTTTTGAAAATCTAGCGTAAGAAATAAAGTTTAATAAAAAAAGTTTAGCCGATGGCTGTTGTAAAATATTACCATTTCAAAATAATTGTATGTAATAGTGAGTTATAAAGCACTTTTTATTGTTTCAAACACATTTACCACTTATTATATTTATACTGTACAATTAATCCTTGTAAGACCTACATCTTAAAAAACTTTTTTTTTCAATCTAGAAATCTATAAACAGATCATTTTGGATTCTGATAGATCTGATAAAGTGACATGTTTTAGGTAGAATCGATGTGTCAGTCTCCGCGTGTGGTGATAATGTGTGGTGATAAATGTAATGTAGCAGAGTTTTGCTTTTCTGCCAAGCCGAGCAGCTGGACAATAACACCTGTGGTGAGTGCGATGAGCAGCTTGTATGTCTCTAAAGCCGATTACATCACGGTGTTCTCGCCTCCTTACTAAACGACCTCAAAGGTGAGATCATGCCAGCAGTCTGATAGGTTTTTGTGCTTTGGAGAGTTAATAAATTCCTCGGGGGCAGGATGTCTTTTTTTTTTGCTTTATTGCTCTAAGTGTACACCAAGAAAATAACGTTTGCCTTAAAAAATAAATATCTTCACTCTTTTTTTATTTATTTTGCTGTTTGTAGCAATATGGAATTATTACAGTATGACTTAAGATAAGCGTTGGTAATGTCTAAAGGGAAATTTATTGTAAGGATATTAGCATGTATAGTAAATATATTTACTATATATCTATATCTATCTATCTATATCTATATATATATATATATATATATATATACTTTTATTATATTTGTCACAATTTTAACAACGACTAGGGTTATTTTTCAAAAAAAAACATTAAAAAATGTAAATAACCTATAATAATGAAAAAATACATAGAAATTTATATGGCAATTAAGAACATAATTTTTAAAAAAGGTTTTTTAATTATCTTTTTCTGACTGAAGAAAATGTTTTGTTGAAAAAACAGCTGGAATCAATTGATTATATATAAATATTATATATATTATCCATTTAATATTCATTATTAAGCATTAATACTTAATAATGGCTAGTAAATATTGCATTTAAAAATCAAAATGAATGAATTCTCTTTACAGCACAACCTATAATAAACACTGATATGACTAATTAAGAAATAATAAAGATGTTTTGTGTCCAAACACTAAAAAAGTGAAGTGATTGTTGTTGGTCCGGTATCTACATCTATATTTCCTATATTACACTTCCTCTTAATTGTAGGAAACATAGTGACTTTGTTTCAAAAGCACAACTACATGTCTCTGCAAGCGTTACACTCGTTTAAAATAGGGAATAGTGACAGATTTTCTAAGACAACGTGACTGCTGAATAACAAGGGGTCTGACTGCTGATGCTGACAGACTAAATAACAAGTTTCATTTTGTAGGTGTTTGGTTTTGGTCAATTACACACACTGTGACATGTTTTTATTGCTTCTAGTTATTTATTCAGAGTGTGTAGTTGCTGAAAGGAAATTTGTCATTAAAGCAGGTGTTTCTTTGTGTTACAATCACCAATTTTACTACAACACGATTAAACCCACTCTATCAACCATGTTTTTGTGTTTTTCAATGGCCGTCATGTAAAGTGGAAGGTGAACATTTGTATAAAATTCGATTGTAATCAAAAGGATGCTTAGGAATTTCAAAAATATTTATCTATTATCACTTTAATGAAAAAAAGGATGAGGTATGTTAAACATTTACCCGACAGTTGAAAACATTTCTCTAAAATGATTTCTTGTGACCTGTTATATTAACACCAATGCATAATTCACTTCAGTGCAAAGAGGTAGCTTTTATTATTATATTTCATGTTTATGTATAAACGTAGAATCTAAATTATAAAAAAAAAATTCTGGAGATTTTATAAATTATTTTGTATAATCTTCCTAAAAAACATAACACACACACAAGACGATATTTTATTCAAAATAAAACATAGATAACATGACAAATGCTTAAAATGAGAAATTTTACACTTTCATGCACAAAATGAGCTCATTTTAAATTTGATGCTACAGGTCTCAAAATAGTAGACGGGGCAAATTTAACATAGTGTATCATCTCCTTTTCTTTCCAAAACAGTTTAAAGCCGTCTGGGCATCAAGGTGATGAGTTTCAGGAGTTTTGGTGTTGGAATTTGGTCCCATTGATGCCTAATACAGGTTTCCAGCAGATGGAAGAGTTTCGTGGTCGACTTATTGATGTATTTTTTGTTTAATGATGCAAAAAATGTTCCCTGTGGGTAAAAGATCTGGACTGCAGGCAGGTTAATTCAGTACCCAAACTCTTCTATTATGAATTCATGCTGTTATAATAGCTGCAGTATGTGGTTTTGCATTGTTCTGCTGAAATACACAAGGCCTTTCCCGAAACAGACGTCATCTGGTGGGGAGCATATGTTGCTCTAAAACCTTTATATACCTTTCAGCTTTTATAGTGCCTTTCAAAACATGCAAGCTGCCCAGACCATATGCACTTATTTCCCCCCTATACTATCAGAGATGCTGGCTTTTAAACTGAACTCTTATAACAAGCTGGAACGTCTTCCTCCCCTTTAGCCCGGAGGACACTGCGTTTATGATTTTAACAAGATTGTCAAATTTGGACTCGTCTGACCATAGAACACTTTTTCACTTCAGTCCATTTTAAATGAGCCTTGGCCCACAGGACACAACATCTTTTTTATTTTAGAGCTTTAGTTACCATCAGCAGATGACACAGCGGATTGTGTTTACCAACAGTGGTTTCTCATGCCGATGAGTGATGCAGTGTCATCTGAGGACCCGGTCTTTGGCATTATCCCCTACACACGGGGATTTCTTCAGTTTCTCTAATGTACTTGGACAGTGACTTGGTGCTATCTAGACAGTGACTTGGTGCTATGGCGGGGTTGGTATTATTTTCTCATAGCATTTGACTCAATGTCTCAGGGTTACTAGCGTAACTATGGTTCCCCAAGGTAACTCTAAAATCAAAGCCTACGGAAGCATAGCTGGATGCATCCAATTATGTTTCCTGGTTTCTCTCCGATTGGATTAATTACATACATGCTTCAGTCTGTGGTCACTAAAAGTTTTCCCATAGCTTTTTGATGCAACGTCTCATTCCCTTGGGAAACTGTGATTCCGATAGTAAACCTGGGACATTTTTTCAACTGAATTTAATATCTAGAACCAAAACCCAACAGTGTCATAAAAAGCCATAAAATAATTTATTACTTTAAAATATCTGACAAGTCTGACAATGTTTTTCCACTAGTAGAACCAAACCAGAAGCGAAGAAATGCAGCAGGCAAAGCAGGCAGTTGTCTGGGGCCCACAATGTGAGCTAACCTTTTGGAAAATCAGAAATGTCATTATTAATATAACATGAAGTCATATATCTGCATCCTTCCTAGGTGGCCCCTCTCACGTTACGTTGACTGTGCTTGCTTTTTATCTGATCTGTCGGCTGTCGTTTTCAAACTAGTACAAAGCTTACTCGTGCATTTGCTAATTTAAACATGAAGCAGAGAAGCAGGACAAAAACAGGAAGAGGAGAAGAATAGGAAACATCACGGGGTAATTAATGAAGAAAATATTGACTAAAGGATAATAATAACAAAAAAAAATTTTTTTTGTCATATATTGTTGTTCCTAACAATTGTTGTTGTTAATTTTGGAGTATTATTGTATTTATTTGCAAGATGAACGTCTGATATTAGTCCAATTACTAATAGGGTTACTGGGAAGGAGGTTAGCTATAAAGTTGCACTTAGCAATAGCATGTATTATGTTGTGTTTATCAGGTGGCAATCAATTACTGCAAATATGAAAATTAGTTTTTATTATACATTATTTTATCCTTTGGAATTTTACCATCTAATTATTTTGTATGGGGCCACTTACTTCAATTGGTTCGCCTATAAACAGAACGTACATTCTGACAAAAAGATTAACAGCTTGGCTAATAATTATACTCTTTGCTTATCTGTTATAACACAACATCTTTTTTATTTTTATTCTTTATTTCAATTCGGTTATTTGTGTCGGCATAGTTTAGGTTTATGTCTTTTATAGAAAAAAAATGCAATCCGTAATGGTGTGAAAATGCTAGAGCAATTTCACATCTGATAGCACATCTGGAGAATCTGAGACAGATCAGGATACTCGCAGAAGACTAAAAAAAAAATCCAGTAGTTTAGTTTATCTGGGGTTATATAGAGAATTTAGTGTGGAGTTAATACTGGCATTGGTTAACAGATCTTAAAGTAAGTGTTATTACAGACTGAAATTTGCATTTATAGAGCAGAGTCTGTCCGAAACATATATGTGTCTCAGTTGTACACATTTATTGCTTAAAATTGGTTTAAGGAGCGGCGGTAGATTGTTTTAATTGCCTAATGATAATATGTCTTGCTGTAGTTATATACTGGCTGTAAGCATAGTAAACAATTATATGGAATGTCATTTAAAGACCATACATAACTATGAGAGTTTTATGTATTGAATGTGATGTGTCGCCTTATTGTTCACAGTCTTTTTATTATTGTTCGATTATTGTTAGTTGGCAATTATTTACATCACTTATGTCTATTTTGTCTTTTTAGCTTCTCACCAGAGATCTGCAAATGTGTCCCAGAGGCAGGGGAAAAAATGTAAAACAAAAAGAAGGGAATCTATTACCAAAGAGTAATTCTAAACATTTAAATTGTAAATAGTAAGATAGATAATCTTTTTAATTGAACAGAATACATATTAATAATAATATTAGTAATAATAATAATAATAATAATAATATGATTTATATAAGAGTAAAATAAGTATTTTGTTACTTCAATGTGTAAATTGTAATTTTAAATCATTCGGGTGGAAAAAGATGTGAAAGTGACCTTAATTCAGCACTTATGGCTGTTTTACTGTGTTGTCATGTTCACTTACATCCTTAAATTTTCTTTCTGTGACGTGGGCACTTTTAATTACTTTTGAAAAGGGCAGGAGCTCACACCCCCAAAGCCCCAGATTTCTACACTTCTTGGTTACCAGGGTGACACATGTACTCATTGTTATCACCGGATTACGTTCCTCCGACATCAACTTAAAGCTGTTGACAATTCCACCTGAAACGGGGCAGGGATCAGTGTGGTCAGCACTTCCCTATTAATGTCAGCTACTGGTCACTCGATGGCTCTAACAGAACACTAATGACAGATGCCTTGTCTGGTCTTCAGAATTCTTTCAGTTATTTGACAGTCTTGTTTTTCGGCATCTATACATCAATGAATAATGTAGCGATTTGAAGAGAAACATTCAGGTTCATTTAGCAATGTTTACAGATGATCGCACAGAAGAGATTTGGGAGTCTGAATGCAAATGCGGCATCTTGCTCTGAAAGGTGAGGTGCTCAGTCACCCAAGCATGAATTGTTTCCCTGTGATTCTTTTAAAACTGCTCTATCTTTTATTTTTTTTTACAGAATACCAAAAAAAAACCAACTAAAAACACATAAATAATAACACAAAAATATGACTGTATTTGTAATGTAATGTACCTGTTCACATACATACACTGATTTATTTTCAAGCTTACACAGTATTATGTATAGCAGGTATGATAAAAATAATAAATAAAAAAAATATAAATATAATAATATATATATATATATATATATTTATATATATACATAGGGCAGGTATGTATACCTTCAAAGCAAAACTCTTTACATTCTCTATTTTATAAACCCATCCATCCATCTATCCATCAATCCATCCATCCATCCATCCATCCATCCAGTGTCTATACTTTTTCCTAATCAGGGCCACAGGGATCTGCTGCAGTCTATCCCAGCTGTTATTGAGTAAAATGCAGGGTTACAACCTGGACAGGTCACCGGTCCATCGCAGGGCCACATACAGACAATCACACACACTTACACTCACTCCTATGGACAATTCAGAATCACTAATCAACCTGACATACATGTTTTTGGACTGTAGGAAGAAAAAGCGGAGAACCCGGAGTAAACCAACACAAGCACAGGGAGGACATGCAAACTCCACACCGAAAGACCCCCTGCTGTGGATAAGAACCTGGGACATTCTGGCTGTAAAGAAAACTGTTATTTTTTTTCTTAATATGCAGCTCAATATACCTGTATATTCCCCTTGCAACTAATAAAGTTCTTTAAATTAAATTTTAATAGAATTGAAATTAAATGGCCAGCCGTAACCCATCTATACCACTCAGAATATTTGCTCGTAGACTATTATTATTTAATTTTATATCTATATACGTCTTTAAATCCACCTGTTCTAGCAGATTTAGTTAGACCTTTTTTAAATATAAATAAGCTGTTAGTTTGTATTGGTGTTTTTCTGCAAACCTCCTATCTGACTGACTGCTTATGCTTATAGAAGGTAAAAGAGAAAGAAAAATTCCTGAATATTGTGCCTTTGTAGAGCATTTGCATCTGTTATGATATAATATAATATAATACACAAGATAAGACATATTATGTCCATATATCATATTCAATTCAGTTTTATTTGTAGAGCACTTTTTACAATGGTCGTTGTCTCAAAGTAGCTTTACACAAGCAAAGAAATTATAAAATACGAATAAACAGAAATTAGTTTGTCCCTAATTGTTCCTGATGAGTAAGCCGAGGGTGACGGTGGCAGGAAAATACTCCCTAGTATAGGAGGAATCCCTGGAACCAGACTCAACAGAGAACCCATCCTCATTTGAGTGAAAAACAGGTAGCAGGAAGTCCTCAGAGAACAGCTGGAGCGTCTTTATGGCAGAGTGGAAGTGTCCTCAGTCACCATAGTGATGTGACGATCATCAATCATATGTGATACCATATGATATGATATGATATGATATGATATGATATGATATGATATGATATTATATCACATTATATCATTATTTGTCTGTCTCTTGTCATAAATACCAGAAATTGCTGTCTTCCTCCTAAACGTTAAGGTTGTTTAATTCACTTACATCAAGTTATTAATTCTATTAATAAATGAATTTGCTTAGAGTATTGGCAAAAGTTCCAACTGCTCTTTTTTATGTATTTTCTCATGATGATGTTTTGTCTCAAAAATTAGCAACCAGTGAAGGGAAGTTTTTGGATGACTGACAGGAAAGACTTATTGTACGTGTTTATTGGGTTGTTCCTTAGAGAGAACTCTTAAAGGTTTTTTTTTAGTTAGTAAATTTAAAGCTAAACTGTCTTATAAATTCCTAAATAATACTTTAAACTATTAATAACATCTACAATGGGGGTCAAAATTATTGGGACAGCTGCCCAGAATCTCTATATCTGTATTTGAATATCCTATTGCAGAATTAGCCCTACTGTAACTCCGACACAATTCTGTAAAGGATTCTGTATAGATTGTGGAAAGTGACTGGGGATTTGTTCTATTTAGCTACAAAAATGATTAAAAGTAGTTTAGGGGTGCAGTCAGTGTTCAAGTTTATTGCAAAGGTGTTTACTGAGGTTGAGTCAGAGTCAGGGTACTGTGTAGAAACCTGAGTTCTTCCACTCCAACCACAACACCCCATGTTTTCATAAAGTTCAGGAGCACTGTACACAGGGGTATGGTCATGCTTGAACAGTGTTTAGGTCTGTTAAGTTCTAGTGAAGTAATATAACGAAACATCACATAACATAACATAACATAATATTACATAATATAACAATGTAATTCTACAAAATACAAAAACTTTGCTGCAACAGTTTGCAGAAGAAAAACATATGATGTCCAAAAACTTTTAGCTTTAAAGTGAAAGTAAAATTTATTTCCAGTTGAAAGTGAATTTATTTCCAGTTGTTGTATCCGTTACTGTGTATAGTGTTTTTACCCTAGTGAGGAATGACATAAATAGCATCGTAACACCGTTCATGTTATCCTGATTTAGCCTTAAAACCACATTTATCTCCTAATCCTGTAACACGCAATTAAATTCCAGTATGATTTTCGCTGAACAATCAGAACTCTTTTCCACGAATCCATCTTTAACTGCCCATCACTTGCTGATGTTCCAAGAACCTAAAATGAGCCATAGGATGGAAGTGATGCTATACAACTACACAAGAGTTGTGTGTATGTTTGTGTTTAGGCTGAGTGGTAAATCCCCCCAAGTGAGCCGTCACTGAAAAGCGGCCATTTCCTCGTCAATAAGCTTTCACCACTGGCCCACTTATCTTTCCTTAGCAGATTTGTGCGTTGCTGCATGATAGCCATCGTTCTGCAGGAGAGAGAGAGAAAGAGAGAGAGAGAGACAGAGAGGAGTGATAAGACTCCTGAAATGAGCTTAGAGTTTCACAACCATCCTTGATTCATTTCCCAGGATAAATGCAGCTATATCTCAGCAGATACCCATGACAAAAAAAAATAGGGAAAAAAACGTATTACATTTACTATTGAAGTGTTGCGAAGTGTCTGCTCGGTGTGTGTTACACTTCTAACTTGTTACTCTTCAGGTTGCTTATCCGCTACCGTCACTGCTATGTTTTCAGACTCGTTATTCGTCCTTCCTTAGCGATAAAAGGCTTTAAGACAGTAAGAATATGCAGCTCCATTTATTCTGCAGTGAATGTACACAGACTGGTTATTCCCATCGAAGACAGTGTGTGTCATGAGAAAAGCTGAGACGAAAGAAAAATCTCAAGATATAAGCAATTAAAGCTCAGCCACTGTCTAATCTTCACCAATCCTAAGTGCTCTTTCCGTTCAGTTCAGTGTAGTCAATGAGATACTAGCGTAAGGCTGGACAGATGCGTAGTGTTCAGCCGAAAAGTGAAGGGGACAGAAAGCCATTAAGCAGCCGCTATAATTACACAACCAATAAACAAAGCCAATCGCTCTGAAATCTAAAACTAAATATTGAATGCTATGGTTAAATCTGCAGTCTTAGAGAGAGAATGTAATTATTTTGTTGCATTTTTAATGCGTTTCTCCTTAGTTAATCTGCTTCTGTTTGTCTGCTGAAAAAAAAAACCAGCCTGCTGATGTCGTCACTCAAGGTTTATTGGATGTAATTTGTTTATTATAGCAGCAGTTGAAGTCAAAAGGCTGTGGCTTAAACCATTAGTCAATTCTTCTTTAAAAACAATTGAAATTCTCGGCAGTAATGCAGTAGATTTGCCGGAACAATAGGTGCAAATACTGCGGCGGCTGTTAGAAGTGTTATTATATAATAAAGTAAAATAAAAACAATAATAATGAAGAAGATATTATAGATATTTTGTCATAAATTACTCTAAGAAGGTAAAATTTAATTGCACACTGTTTAATAACAGAATATCCCAAATATCAGAAACGGTTATCACAAGAAAATCAGGTGTAGGTCAAATATTAAAATAAAAAAATGAAAAAAATATTTAAATCTGTCTAAGAGTAAGCATGTGTTAGTCTTCATCCAAATTAAAATTAAGCAAAGCTACATACCCCAGTGCCCCGCCCTGTTAAACAATGGACAGTTATTTTTACTCATTTTTCTAATAAATAAAAAAAAAGTAATTTTTGTAAGTCAAATAGTAATCAATTGTCATTTAATTATTATTTCTTTTATTTATTTATCTTCTATACACACTTATTCCCTAATTCGGAGTCACAGGGATTTGCTGGAGTTTATCCCAGCCGTCTCTGAAAGGGCGAAAGGCAGGAAGGGTACACCCTGGACCGGTCGCCAGTCTATCACAGGGCCATCATTATCATCAATTGTCAAAGCAAATTAACTTTGGTTTATTCATTTCTTTTCCACTATTTACAAATATAACATCTTATTCGATTGCCCTAGCCAAGTTGTTATGTTCCAGCAGAGTATCAGTATGTGCTAATTGTATTTCAAGAACATTATAATTTACTTTTAGTCGTACAATGTCTCTCAGTAACTTACGAAAATATCATGGGTGGGTTTGTTCTATTTTTCCTATTACTTCCTATCAGTTCCATATTGCCTAGAAAAATGTTTCTCTAACATATACCATGTGTATGTACCTTCCATAAATGATTAATAAATGCTTCTGTCTAAAATTATATATATATTGTTTCCCCTTTTTAAAAATCTGATTTCTGCCATATATGTACTCGTTATGTAACTCGTTACTATCGAAACATTAACATAAAAAAACCCCAAAAAAACCAATCCTGTGACTTCCAGCATTAACTGCTGTCAGACCGGCTGTTAGAAATGACTAACACCTTCTGACCAGATTCACAGATCTGAGAACTCACTAATGTTTTGGTATCATGGACAGAGGGGAAACTGCTACTCTTCTTAAATCGCGCTGTTTTATTTAACTAGATAATCTCAGGAGACACTTAAAACTGTCACACTACAGTGCTTAGAATGGAGATGATAGGATATCGAAAGCAGGCAAGAGAGCAAGACATATGCTTAAAGAGAAATTGGGGATACAGAGCAATGTGAAGGAACAGGGAGGATGTTTTTTTTATCTGTGGAAAGTGTAGAGTTTGCTGTCGTCATGATCACTGGAGCATCAGGCGTGCAAGAGAGTGGCCACAGGGAGTGCAGGATTGAGAGAGAAAATGCACTCGCTGACAACATCAGAGGTAAAAGTACACAGGCAACACGGGCAACAGGGTGCCAAGCTTCTCTGCTTGGCCGACGCTACTAGTCCAGTGTTGCTGCCTTTTTTCAAACACGCTTTCTTTCCGCATGTAAATCAGTGTGTTTACCCTGTTTCACATCTGTCCTAGAATTTGACTGAAATTTTTATTTTGCAATACAACTCACTTCTTCTGTGAGAAGCTGGCATATGTAGCAGCGTAATGACATGCTGGGTTTATAGACCCTGTATGTGTAAGGCCCATCAGTGGCAGCTGTTCTTAGAAGAACAGCACAGAAACACATGTTGGGTTTTTTCACCTCTCAGTTTCAAACCGAACATTTTCCCAGGATATTTTAGCATCCATCAGAAAATGCAGCTATGGAACTTTTCTGTTTGTGGGCAGATGTCCATGTTTTATTTAACTTTGTTATCCAAAAATATATCCTTACTAAACAATTGTGCTGAAGGATGCGGTACACTAACAAAAAAATGATTTTTTGTGTGCTGTTTAGCTGCAGCAGCCCAATCCATATTTTTTGCTAGCTGCGCCCCTGTCGGACGGGACTAAAAGAAAAAATCTGATGGTGAGCCCTCTCTATTGGATTTGTAAGACTTATATATACATTTCTTCTTACTGTTCTGTACATAGAAGCTTATTTTATTACTAGGCTTTGTTCACTGGTGCTCCTAGCTAAGGTAGCCTCTTGAGAGCTTGCATGTTATGATCTTTCAATAGTTAGCATGTGCCTTATCACAAATACAATGTAATGTTTGTGAATGACTAGGCATTGCCATTGGTACTTTAGGTACATACCCAGGCCGTGGGTGGAGAAAGGCCTTCACCATGCCATATGCAAAGTCCAGGCCGAAAGCAGGTTGGACGGGGCTTGCATGTCACCAACACTCTTAATGGAGTAAATGACAAGTAGGACGCTCATAGGGCAGCTTAGTGATTTTCCCCCAGAGGGGCTGGAGCTAATATAAAGCTCTAGACCTGCCATGAACCTTTCCTGTAGGAAATGAACTGTGCACTAGCCTTTCCCCAGCTTCCCAGGAAAAACCCTCTTCACTGGATCAAGTTAGATACTGCCACCATGGGGACTAGTAGCCTCTCAAATTGTCTGACAATAAATAACTGCCCCTCCCTGAATACTTTGAGGGTTTTTTGACCCTTAACCCCAGTTTCCAAAAATGCACAAGAACAGCATCCTGCTTGCTTGTTGTTGTGACTGTGCTAGTATTAGCCGACCGTCTATGTAGTTTAGTATGTCGATGCCCTGGAACCACTGCTGCATCTATACATTTAGTGAACATACAAGGTAAAAGTAAGAGGTCAAATGAATTAGAATGCTTCACCCCTGAAAGCAAAACCTCACTATCCTCCTATGCTGTGGAAGGATAGACAGATGAAAGGTAACAAACCAGTCCTCTGATCTGATTTGTGATGCTACTTGTTTTACAGTCAGTATTTTAAACTTGGTTTAACTGATGCAGGTCTAAGATGAGGTGTAGCCTCTCATCCTTCTTTAAAACTATACATCAGTGGCTGTAAAAGCCTGACTGCTCTTGGTGAGGAGAATTTTTTTATTATCCCTTTCGCCAGGGGTGTCTTTACTTCTGTTTCCATTACAAGAACCTAATCGGGGGCCACCCTTAAGTGTAGAACCCCTCTGAAGCTGCCAAATTTGATAAAGAAGATGCTGTGTCGAGTCTGCTCGGGTGCAAAACTAGCAGCCAATCATAGCATTAGGCGTTTACTTCTGAAACAACACTCTGCCACGCCTATTCAAACAGAGCATTCTAATGAGAGGGTTAAAAGCAGGACAAATAGTAGCTTATTACCTCTTAATTATGATGTTGTTTAATTTAACAATCTTGCTAGCACCATAAGTGGACCCCAGAGAACAGTATAACGTGGTATTATATGACCCCTTTAAATTGTATACTAAACTTTATAAACCTGCATTTAATCATATTAATAAGATGAAGAAAACAGGTACATATCTGCCCGCCCACCTAAGAAATAGTGTACGTTTTTAATTTCCTAGGGTTTTTTAATTCAAAGTGGCTTCCAAAAGGAACCTTTTCCCAAAAAAAACCCCAAAAAACTAAATCTAGAGATTCCTTGAAGAACTCTTTAGTGTAAATAGAAAAATTATGTAAACATAATTTTTCACCCCTGGAAAGTACATGAAGTGTAATGTTCGATCATGACATTGCATTTAGCATAGAGCCAAATAGCAAACCTTCATTAAATAAAGTATTACAGGCCGTGATTACAGAGATAATAGCATTTTAATTTACAGTTGTCTTGTGAAACACTCCAGAGAGCCAGTTGGAACAGCACTGCATTAATCCTAATGTGCTTTCTGAACTCCCGGTTACACTCAGAGTGCATTTTGTCTCAAGGTCCCTCACTTTCAGCATTAACAGCAGTCGTACATAAAAACGGCGTGAACTTCTGCTAGATGTTTTTCAGTTGCATTTTTGCTTTATGGGATTCAACATTAAGACATCAGCAGTAGCTCCGAGACAGAAAGGGCAGGTTCACAACGAGGTTAATCGCTCTAATGTACAAGTGGCCAAAGGAAGTCAGGATTAAGTGCGTCCTCCTTGAACTGGCTTCGTGCAAAGCGGCTCAGTAATCATGGACTGCAGAGAGGGAAATAGTCAAATATTTGTAAAAGCTTTTTTTTTAATTCATTAAAACTGGTAAGGATGCATGAAAAATGCCTTAAAATATTCTACACAATACTATGTGAGCATTTGCTTTTTGCTTCGTGGTTTTATTAAAATGTTCAGCCTTTTTTTTCTATTGTCTTGCAGATCTCACGGTGTTAAGATGTCAGTTTGTGTGCAAAAAATTAAAATCTGAATCACCTTCATTTAACACAGCTATATGCTAATGATGTGTTAGCTTTAACCAGGCCACAGCAAAATAATTTAACACAACGTGTATATTCAGGTTCTCACAGGACATGAGGAACCTAGGTCGGGTCTGAACTGGTCTCACTTACAAAAATAAAATTCCTTAAGTGTAATCTGTTTAAGTAAACATATTTTAAACACAAAAATGTATTATGCTTATGCTACGTTTACCACACACCCAGTATGCTTATAGTTGAGCACACCCACTCTAAATACTTAATATTAATAAAACAGATCTAAATGCATTGATTATTACATAAAGCATTCCTGGGATTTAAGTCCACTTAAAAAATAATTCATTTTAGTGTACTTTTTTGTGATTTGTAATTAGTGTGGTACTTAAGACACAAGCTTAAGTGCCTCGATGAAAAGGTTGATGTATAAGAGATGTATAAGAAAATGTAGTGGAGGATTGAATTAACTTGTAGTGGAGGTGATTTAAACTTAGAGATCATTTAGAGACCAGCCTGGTGTGAAGAACCACCAGAAGAGCATAGCTTTAGAAGTGGAGTGTAAAGATGAATAAGTGGTAGAGGAGTAAAAGTTGAATTGTTTGGTACTTCACTTTGTGAATCTTATTGTCACAGTTTTAGTGAGTAACTGTAAAGTCATGTAAAAGCTTCTGAAGAAGTTGATGTGAGCATTAATGAAGCCAAATTAGTCATGCACCAACTTAACATGATACACCACCCACGAGCACACTACACACACTTAAAAAGTACTCGGAATTACCTGAACAATATTACCACAACATCATTATTTTAATGGCACACACACAAAAAACCCTCTATCACCTCCATTAAAGAGCAATACATCTGCCTCATTAGCATTCGAGTGTTTTTTATGACGGATTTGAGAGAACATGCGCCAAACTGTTTACTGAACAACAGAAATCCTTTTTTTTGTTTTAATTTACTCTCTAAATGGAGTGATGGGGAAATTAATCAGAAACATCTGTTTGTTCAGAGCTTGCTGGCAGTCCTCTATTAGTGGAGCTTGAGAAGAGAAAATGGCAAAGAGGGAAGGAGGGAAAGGTGGAAAGCAAGAGACCTCCGATGCAGTTAGATCAGACATCTCTATAGCAACACTATAAGGCGTCTACAATACAGCATTGACCATACAAACGCATGACTTTTTTATTATAGGCTATGTTTTAATTTATAATCATAGATTTTACATAAACACACACAAATATCACATGGTAATAACATTTTTTTACATATGGTGCATTGATTTTTCCCAAATTCTGACAAATTTTGTAGAAAATTTTCATTAGTTTATATGTGATTTTTGAACACATAATTTTTCCATGATTATTATTTTTTTCCTGTTCCTCATATAAAAAAGTCATTTTAAAATTTAATTGTGGATTTTTTATGTTTAGGACAGCATGGTCATTTAGTGGTTAGCACTGTTGCCTTACAGCAAGAAGGTCCTGGGTTCAATTCCCAGGCAGAGGTCTTTCTGTGTGGAGTTTACATGTTCTCCCTGTGCTTGTGTGGGTTTACTCTGGGTTCTCCGGTTTTCTTCCAGTCCAAAAACATGTAGGTTAGGTTGATTGGTAAGTCTAAATGGCCCATAGGAGTGAGTGTGTGTGAGTGTGTGTGGCTCTGTGATGGACTGGCGACCAGTCCAGGGTGTACCCCTCCTTCCTTTCGCCCTTTCAGGGACGGCTGGGATACGCTCCAGCAGATCCCCGTGACCATGAATTAGGAAAAAAGCGGGTATAGAAGATGAATAAATAAATGAATAAATCAATCAATCAATTTTAGTTTTTTTATGTGGCACACAATTCTTTTATTATCTTTTTTTAGCAAAACTAGTCCCAAGACAAAAACCCCTTTTATGTATTTTTATGACTTTCCATAAACATAATCTTGTGGAGATATTTGGATTTTAATGAAAGTAACCCTGTGCATAAAACACAGCTTTTATACATGGAAATGTGGAAACCCTGATGTCATCCTGCCAGGAGCTTCTCCCACTTGCACCATTTACCAACGCATTAACGAATCCTGTTTGACATTGTTTTGAACAAATCAGTTTCTCTACTTGATTCTAGCTAGTGAAGCTGGATTTTCTAGTCTCATGGCATCACTTTATTTAGTATTAAAGCATCATGTTGTGACATACACAGTTTGTGGATCTCACTATTACTAACATGGCGCTCTGGATCCATGGTCCGTGTCAATGGAAAGCTCCAGAGTGGAGTTAATAAATCTCTGAATCACAGGCTGAGCTGACTTCATATCTCAGTAAACAGAAATCATATTGCTCTCTAGATGCTGATGCTGGGTGATTGCTCCCTGCCACTCTCTTTCTCCCGCAGGCAGGATGCAGCCAAATCTTTGGGTTCGACATGTCCTGAGCATCAGAGTGTTTCTGGCATCATTAGGCTTAAACATGGGGGACACTTTTTTTAATTTCCTGTTTGCCTGGGCAAGATTGTCCGTCTTCTGAGGCTGTGCTACTTGTCGATAGCGTACGGGAAGCTTTGACTTCGATTGTTACCGTGGATATGGAAATAGGACAGCAAAGCGGACATGCAAGGAATAGCTAATTACACTCAGCCATATCAGGGCCGCTGAGCTAGCAGGCGGTACTTTCATTAATTATAATTGATGAGCTATATTGCATATGTAAATGTTTTTTTTTTTTATTCACTGAGGATGGGTCCTGGGGGATGTTTGAATTATAAGGACACAGAGCAGAGGCTCTGGGATTCCTGTTTGGCTTTGTACATGACAGTTTGTAGCTTTTTTTTTGCAATTTTCTTTACTCTGGAAGCTCTGAAGCATCCCTGAAGAGCCTAGTAATGTGTCATCTGTCATAATGCTGAGACATTACCTTCAGATGTCTAATGGACACTGAGATTTCCAGCTGACGTGGCCCTGTGGGCTTAATTAGCGAGCTAATTGATCCATAGAGACACAGAAGCTATGAAGTGGGCATCTCCGAAGGGGAGGAAATAAAAATCCCCGTGCACTACTGTGGATAAGGCCGGTTGAGTGACAGGTGTGCTCGGGTCAACTGTAGCGGAGCTCATTCTCAAGTCATGGAGTGCTAAATGTAAAATTTTGGTAAACATTTAATGCTTCAAATGCTCAAGCTAACATGTTAACTAGCCGTTTTATCACATTAAACAGAATGACTTTCAGTCTATTCATCCTTCTATCTATTGTCTTATTCCTAAACAGGGTCAGTGGTGTACTTATTAGTAATCAATAACAAATTACAGCTATGAGGAAGACATAGCACAAGAAAAGAGATTTGTTACAATCTGTGTGCAGAAAAAAGGAACACTAAAATCTGTTTTTCAAATGTGTGCATTTATTGATTGATTGCTCGTTCACATCTTCGCTGCCACCTAGTGTACGGATGTCCCAAGCTGCTTTTGCACATGTGCATTTTAACGATAAAGGGGAAAAAATGGGTGCCGTGTCTTCCAGAGTGTAGGAGGTTTAAATGTCATTGTATGACCAGTCTCATAGCACCTTAAAAGTTCATTCCACTTCAGCAAGAACTCATCAGGGTGAAATAAAGTAAGAGCTTATCCCAGACTAGCCTGGATCTTAGATGTCATGCCCATGAACTGTTGACTGACCATCTGAAGCATATGACGCACACAATTTTGGAAACTACTCAGGAGTTTTGAAGTTGTCCTCTGGTTGGTTTTAAAGGATTTCTGGAGGACCTGTATTTTGACTGGAAATTAAGGTGTTATAATACTCCACTTCCTGTTGTGTGTACAACTGAGAGACTAGGCGCTTATACGGATTTACATGTCAAATCAAATGCCCTTTTGACCAATAAGAGATGCTGTGGTGTCCAGATCGTCTGCCGGTAGTTTAAAGGCCTGACTAGACTAAGCTAATCCTGGAGACACATGACAACACACACATTTACTTACTCTTTCACATCTAGGGACAATGTCTACATGTCTTTGGGATTTGAGCAGTGTTGGGCAAGCTATTTGGAAAATGTAGTGAGCTAAACTATTAGTTTACTACACTAAAGTACCCCACTTTTCAATATGGTTCTGTTTGTTTTTTTACAATTAACTATCATCATGGGCAGGTTAAAAAAATTTCCAGCCAAATTTTTGTCTTCCGCCTCTCTGTCTCGCATCTAAGGATTTCAGAATTCAGACTGAGAGTTTAGCATGAGCGTGTCAGCCGAAGCAGAAAGCAAATCGATAATGTCTGAGGACAGAGGACAGCCTTCCTGCATTTAACCAAAAGTTTCTTATGCGTATGTATCTCAGAAGAGCACTGCGTGTGGGAGGATATTTATTGCAACGCCTAAGACATAGACAGAGACTAAATAGAGAAAGAGACAGAGACACACAAAAAAAAAACAGAGAGAGAGAGAGAAAGAGAGACATAGAATAAGACACACAAAGAGTAGGAAAGAGGTGAGTCGGTCTCTGTTTGTCTCACCTTGTCTCTGCTCTCTGAGTCTTTGTCTGTCTTTCAGCCTCATTTACTTTTAAAACAGGTTTACACTTCGTCTTCTTCTCCTTTCGGCTGTTCCTTTTTAGGGGTCACCACAGCGAATCATCTGTCTCCACCTATACCTATTCTCTACATCCTCTTGACTCACACCCACTAACTTCATGTCCCCGTTTATCGCATCCATATATCTCCTCTTTGGTCTTCCTCTTTGCCTTCTAACATCCTCCAACCAATATATTCACTATCCCTCCTCTGTACATGTCCAAACCACCTCAATTTGGCTTCTCTGACTTTTTCCCCAAAACATCTAACATGAATCAGCCCCCTGATAAACTTGTTTCTAATCTTGTCCAACCTCGTCCCCAAAAAAAAGCTCAACATCTTCAGCTTTGCTACTTCCAGCTCTGCCACCTGTCTCTTCCTCGGTGCCACTGTCTTTAAACCAGGTTTACACTGTGATTTTTAATAGTAAACATGATCCCCATGGGATCTCAGAAAATGCATAAAAAACAGCACACACAAGAAGACAAGTCCGAAGTTTTACGCCACGTTCATTAACCCACATTCTCTTGTTAAAAGGTAGCTAAAAGCAAACAAACAGCAGCATCAAACACTTATTTTTCTTTTTTAACTCAATAAGTTTCTTTTCTTGCTGTACACCAGACTTATTTCAACATTTTCCAGAGAAAGTTGTAGCGCTAATTGCGTCATCTGCTTCGCCGCTCCTATTGGTTCTTTCTTAGCTGTTTATCATAAGAGAAGTCACACTGCAGGTAAGTGTATATCTTCTGACACTGGAGGTTCATTGGAGGTTATAACTGATCGCAACCGCCAAGTGAACATGTCAAACTAGCGATGAAAGACAACAGATTTTAGTGTAGGATTATGGGAATCTTTTAGGATTTGAAAATGTGTCTCACACAACCAAACCTTGGCCAGAATCACACAGTGTAAGCTTAGAGAGTAAGAGAAAAGACAAGGTGAGTAATAGTAAATGAGAGTGAGAGCCAGACAGGGTGTGTGTGTGAAAAAGAGAAATAAAAGTGTGTGAGAGTGAGGGGAAGACAAAGACTTGGAGAGAATGAGAGAGGGCTGTTTTTGGTATCAGCATGCAAGTACAGTGCTTCAAAAATGGGTAAAAACTTTCCTTATAAAATAATTTTTATAAAAACTAAAAGACAAAAACTGCATCGAAACCTTGAACCCATCGAACTGTAGATTGTGAGGTGGAGAAGCAAAATTCAGATACTAAATATACTGTATGTGTAGTATATAACGGACATTGCGCAGATTTTATTTTTTGCAGATACACAGTTGTTTGATATAAAGATTTGCCTACAATTTATGATTATAATATAAATTATATAATAATAAAGGAAAAAGAAGGACTTCAACCAGATGTTTGGTTGGATTTTTCTACCTTATGCATCAATTCTATTAATCCAGATGTGTTCAAGTTTTGATGTTTGTGTCACGAGGCTACGTACAAATCTGTGCTAAAAGTGCGTTAATTGCACAGCTTATGCATGGGCATGTCCCTCATCGATACCTCTGAAACCATCCTGTTCAAAAAAATCGCAGTGTAAGCCGGCTATAAATAGCAAGAAGAGAGACAAGAAGTGAATAACAGTGAGAAAGAAAGACAACATCAGTGAGAGTGAGAATAAGGGACAGACAGACACCTACATACCAAACTGTGATAGAAGAGATTTAACCACACAGCTGATGCAGAGACATGTCCCTCGTCAGTACCTCTGAGACGTTAAAGGAGCTTTAAACATATCTTCCGTTAAAAGTGGACTTTTTTTTAAAGTCACGAATGGCACAAAGTAAAGGAGACGGTTCGTGTAGGTGAGATTTAAGACGCAGCCGTATTCTATTAGCTTGCACCTCACACATTGCTGACGTGCGTGGGAAGCTGAAGATTGATGGCAGGAGATGCGTCTTTACTGGGATTTTTCAAATACCACGTGTGGGAGTTCTATATTATTCTTAACTTGTTGAAAATGTACACAATGAATCATTCACCTCCACCTTTAGTTCAAAAAGTTCAACTTGCACACGTTTTTCTCATGATGGATACGGTGGTGTGATCTGTTCTTAGTTCATCTCATATATTATGCAAATATATAATGACAATTTTATAAAATGTTTAACCATTCTTCATTTATGGCACGTATGTGAGAAAGAAAGTACACCCTCTTTGAATATTATGTTGTTGTTTTTTAATTAGGAGATAATAAAAAATTATCTAGTCCATAAATCATGCAACCATGACTGTCCATGTCTACAGCTCATCCCGATTGATGTTCAGTGATGGGACCAGAAGAGATATATGCATTTTTGAATAAAATATGTGTAAGACACTGATCATACAGGAAACTATTTATTTGGTAGCTCAGTTGTTGAACTGCAGACCAGAAGATCGTGGGTTCAATTTCCAGCACCACTAAGCTGCTACTGGTGGGCACCTAAGCAAGGCTTTTCATCTTTAGCTGCTCAGTTGGATAAAAAAAATGAGTTAAATGTGAATAAATGTGTCTACCAAATGCCAGAAATGCAAATGTACTTTACATTGTTGTTACTAAAGGTAATTTTCCAATCTATTGAATCTTGGGCTGTTAGTTTTTTGTCTTTCTTTTCTAATTGTAAAGTTGCAACACTTTGCATAAACACTCTGCATAAACATTTGGCAATAAACAATTTGGCACTTACCTATTCTAGACTTAACTTGACTTAACTTAGCTTATTTTAGCACTAGCACAAACAACAAACATGAACCTGACTGGAATAAACACAGCTTGACATAGACTCAAGAGAGCAGTTCAGGGACACAACCAAAATGCTCGACAAAAGACAATAGGAAAAACATGGGCTGTAAATACACATGACAAACCAATAGAAACACATGGATAAGGGAATCACGTGACAGGAACACACAGGGACAAGGAGCACAAGGACAAAACAGGAAGTAAAGAATGACCAATGAACAAGAACTCAAAATATAAATGCAATATACACATAATACAAAACTTAAACATGAACATAAGCCATAACCTTCTATTAATTCACACGTTGATTAGCTACAGTTAAACTGGTTAGGGTTATAACTATACTAGCTATAAAAATTCTATTACCTTTTAATTTAAATATTTAGACAATTTCCCATAAATAGATACACTATATAGATAACAGTATTTTGATACCTGACCATCACATCTATATGAGTTTTCATTATTCTATTCCAGATTTACTGTCACATTCACTCCTATAATAACCTCCACCCTGCTGGGAAAGCTTTCCACTAGATTGTGGAGTGTAGATGTGAGGACTAGGGTGTTTATTCAGCTACAATAGTATTCAGACACTAATGTTGGGTGAGAAGGTCTGGGTTGCAGTTTGTGTTTCAGTTCATCCCGGAGGTGTTCAGAGGGTTGAGGTCAGAGTCAGTGTTGATTATACTTATAAACAGTGATGTGTTTTTGTTTTCCTGAACTATTCATTGACATGGGCCAATTTTTTATTGATTTTTATTTGTCACATACGGTACATAATCATACAGAGTACAACATGCAGTGAAATGCTTTTTACGACTGTCCGATATGTAAACATTGGAAGTAAGAGTGTGTAAAAAATAAAATAAATATAATAAGTGTGAGTAGCTGTGTTAAAATGATCAAATATAACTATTAAATATAGGATATGTAGTAAAAGATAAAAAAATATGCCTATTAACTATAAGATATGTATATACACACACTAGAAAAAGTATATGCACATAGATAACAGAAGGGATGGATATGTATATACAAATATTAATACTTCTGGATTAGAAATGTTACTTGACTGTGCCAGTCCAGTGTTAAGTGTCGGTTGTGCAAACGTGCAAATAATTGTGCAGTGAGGATATGAAACAGAAAGAAAGTCTCTGTTATTTAATTATTTTAATTATTAGTTTAATTAGATAATCAGTAACTAAGGAGGTAGATGATTTAAATAATAAAATACATAGCAATTGAAAAATGGGGCAGCGCTGTGGCTTAGTGCTTAGCACTGTTGCCTCACAGTAAAAAGGCCCAGGGTTCGATACTCAGGCGGTTTACTCTGGGTACTCTGGTTTCCCACAGTCCAAAAATATGTATGTCAGGTTGATTGGTGATTCTAAATTCATTATGCATCTTTGTACAATCTAAAACTAGCTATTGTTACACCTCCATACTCTATCCATATACTCTGTACATTATTTACCCCCACCTCTGTAATTATCTTCCCCATACCTATTTATTACACTGAATTTATTTGTAAATAAGCCACTTATGCACTTCTGGTTAGATGCTAACTGCATTTTATTGGCTCTGTACATGTACCTTGCACAATGACATAAAGTTGAATCTAATTAATCTAATCTAATCTAAATTGCCTCTTGCCTTTTGCCCTTGCAGAGACAGCTGGGGTAGACTCCAGCAGATCCCTGTGACCCCAAATTCAGGGAATAAGCAGATAAATAAATGAATGAATGAATTTTTTTTTTTTAAAAAGGCACTTACTTTTAAAACCACTGATACAAAGATTCAAAGTTAAACTCTTTAAACCAATCAGATTCCTCTGTGTGTATTAATTCCAGTAATGGGGGGGTGTGGCTTCTGACAGTGAAGAACATGTCGCATCATTGCCTGTCGGTCTCAGTTAAAGATGTACAGCCCTTGAGACAATACAAAGCTGTATTTTTTTTTACTTTCATTTACTGTAAATAGCACGATTTGTGCAAAACTGGAATCAATTTTATCTCACTATCTAAACAGCAATAAATCAAATCTTATTGAAAGCTTTGCTGCCTAAGTGAATCTTTCTTACATTGCATCATTAATCATGGATCGTCTTAGAAGGAGTGATGCACACGCCTGCCATAAGCCATTAGCTATGGAGTAGCAGTGGCTTAATATTCTGTTCTGTGATCTGCATTTATTCCTATAGACTTAAAGTGATCTGAGGCATGAAAAAGAGAGAAAGTTAGAGATCCTGCTGAGAGACCGGATAAGAGGAATGGACACCCGCTAGGTTCCCTTCACTCTTTCCCCATGCTAGCCTAATGAAGGCTGTAGTCACCAATATAATTGAGGTCGAACACATACATGTGTTGGATTAAAAATAGCTGCACATGTTGAAACCTAGTGAAACAGATAGAAGACTGATATTCATTAAATATTTTCACTTTCTTACATTATATTGCGGACATTTTTAAAAAGAAATTTTAATTCGTCTTTGCAACTGTGTTTTCCATACAGTATGTGGACACATAAATTGGGACATCATCCAAAAGCAGTAACAAACCATTTGCAATTTTGTTTCACGAACACACCATGACTGCAAAAACTTAAAAGAAATCGCAGACCGCTTTTGTGTTTGCATTTCCTAAGCCTTAAACTAAAACCTGTCAATCAGTGTCAGGGGTGGGACTATACTATAAGAGCATGTTTGTATTCTGGAGTGACATCACTTACTAAATTAACCACCAGATTCTACGAATAGTTCTCTTAGATACTCCAAACAGCCATGAAAGCTGGAGTTAAGATTAACATATCCTGTAATACTTAATGATCTCTACTAGGATGTTCCTTAAAAAACATCCTGATCCTTAAGTTGCTCCGTCAAGGAAAAGCCTGTTAGCCAGTACACTTATACTTGCTCTGATTACCTCTATTACATTTACAGCATTCGGCAGACGCCCTTATCCAGAGCGACTGACATTTATCTCTTTTATACAACTGAGCAATTGGAGGTTAAGGGCCTTGCTTAAGGGGCCACAATGGTGGCTTGGTGTTGCTAGGAATCAAAACCTGGTCTTTCTGGTATTAGTCTAACACCTTAACCACTAAGCCACCACTTATTTATTTTTACATTTTTTGTTTAGTAACAACCTACATAACATACTCAAAATAATGTCAGCGAATTTTCCTATCTATTTCCCCTCTCGGCAATCGGCTGTGGGTGACGTCACTCCTGAATACAAACACACTGTATAGTATACTATAGTATAGTCCTGCCCCTGACACTGATTGACAGGTTTCAGTGTAAGGCTTGGGAAAGGCAAACACAAAAGCGGTCTGCGATTGTTTTTCCAGCTTTGTCAGTCACATTGTGTTTACAAAATGTACATGAAAACGATTTGAAAACATGGATTATGTCACAATTTATGTGTCCACATGTAGAAAATGCAAAAATGAGTGCAATATACTGCCAAAATTTTGATCCCATTAATCTTTAATCTCAAGTAACCAATTTATTTACTTGTCAATGTTTTATTGCTGCCTTAGTTCTGGTTATGACACTAATAATTACCTTCCACCACACCCAATCTAGAATGTGTTACCACAGCTCACTTTTAGATCCTATATATTGTATACACACACTGTTTTTTTTTTTTTTTTGCTTGGCATTGCCAACAGCCAGCCATGGCTGTATTTCCAATCAGGACTGCATCAGCAGATGTATTTTGCATGTCTTCTGTTTTGCACTGTGCTTTTTACACTCTAGTGTAAGTTTAAACAGTGCATCAGCAGATGTGTGGCCTGTTTTGCGATGTTATTCATAGTTTGGTTCCCCTACCGTGCAGAACTAAAGTAGAGATATATTGCCCTGTGGATCCGTTTCAGCCATTAGCTCTGAACACAGCAGCTGTTAGCAGGCAACGGATGCATACTCACGGGGAGTAGGCACACACACACACACACACAGACTAACAGTGAGACTTTCCCTTATGTTAAATGCAGTAACATTCGACTGCTTTTGGGCCTGGGGACAGGCGTCATGTCCTAATTACTCGTCGTATTCAAATCAATCATGAGTGCACTTTAGTGACAGAGTGAGGCTTGATCACTCGATCCACAAACAGAAAAAAATACACACACACAGGTGATGAAGTGTGTTTAGTGTGTCACTATTTTAATTGTTTTAAATAGTGTGGATCCTAATTAACACATGCAAACTAAGCCTAATTGCCCACTACTAATGGACCATGGGCTTATCTCAACATTTATCATAGCTCCTGCTTAATAGTGAAAAAAGACTGTAAGTGTACTTGATTGATGCTTCTGTTCAAAAGAAGCACAAATGCATGGAAAATGTGTCATAATGAAAATAAAATGAAAGTAATTAAATGTAAGGGTTTTTTTTAATCTCTTGTGTATTGAATTTAATTGCCTAGAAAACTTTCAATACACACCAAGTTGCATAGTTTATTACGTCCTCCTACATTGTGTCTACACTCGCTGGCACATTGTATCAGTTTCAACTACTATATAAATGCATGCTGTAGGTATACTGTATATTTACAGACTAAGCCCATCTGTTCTTCTTCTTCCATGTTATCCAGTGTTAACATCACCTTCGAAAAAGTGGAAGAAATAGGAGTAAAAACACCCTTTCCTTGACCCTCAGGGCTATATTTAACTTGGTGTATTTTAAAGGTGTTAATAATCGTTGTTATTAATTATGACAGGTAACCAGCTGTTTGATCATTAAGTATGTTTCACATGATATTTTTTAACAGGTAAACTTCCAATGTGCTGATTTAGTGTGAATATCACTACAGCTTGTGTCTCTAGCTTCAGAAATGAGCCTGTATACAATAAGATAAACACAATCAATTTTGATGATCTTTTTCCATGTTGTAATTGTCCAGGTTTCGGTAGCAAAGGTAGGATTAGATTATACTTCTGGGCTGACCTGTTGAGAAGAAAGATGCCTTTCAGCTCACCGCAAAATGTATTCTGTTGCTTAAGCCTTTATCACATTTAGAATAAACAATTAAAGTTTCACTTGCATAATTAATTCTAACAGCAGAACTTTAAATGTCTTTGACAAGTATAAAGTCAAAACCTGGGGAAATGGTTGAGGTGTTTGCCTGCTACTTGGAAGATTGGGGTCGATTTCCAGTACCAAGAAGTTCCTTTCCTGGGCCCCTAAACAACTCCCAGTTGCTCAGTTGTATAAAAGATATAAATGTAAGTCGCTTGGATATGTGTGTTTGACAAATGCTGTAAATGTAAAACTTTGTGACAACAGACAGTACCAGAACAATTATAATTCCACAAAATTAGAGGCACACAGGTGTCTGGGATGTGTTTGTATGCTGTAGCAGTAAGATTTCTATTTCCTGTAACTAGAAGGCCCAAACACTGTTCCAGCATGACAATGCGCCTGTGCATGAGCTTTATTAACACATGCTCTGTTCTGGTTGGAGTGGAATAAAAACTTCTTACTGGACATGATTACTTTCAAATATTTCTGACTGTTTATGATTATAGAAAGGAAACTGCTATCATAATCACACTACCCGGTGTTTAAAAGAAAATAATTTATAAAACACACTCTCGGGTTCCTCTTAAGGTTTCTTTCTTGTACCATCTAAGGGAGATTTTTCTTGCCACAATCGCCGCAGGTTTCCTCACTCTTTTTGAGGGTTTTTTCCAGCTTTAATCTTTGGTATTCTTACTTATGTTCTGTAAAGCTGCTTAGTTGAATTAACTAGTTTTAGACACCTCAATCTGCTGTATCTACACTTTTTAATGTGTTTTTCACAATATCCATGGGTTAGTATCAGTATCAGGTGTTTTATAACTCAGTTTAGTGATTAGCATTTTAACTAGCCCAAAACTGAGTAAGTAAACAGCATGAACACTCTGACTTTTTGTTCTCCCTTTTTGTTTTTCTTCCTGGAATTGTTTTTCTTTCTGAGAGAGTTTAACATCGTCCTTAAAATGAGTCAGTACTTTTCTCGCTCCTTATGTAAAGACTGATAAAGCTGTCAGTGTTTTATCAACAGCTACAATTTTGTATTATATTTCTCCTCCCGACTCCAGCTTAGTCAGTCTCTTCACAAGCTAATCACACAGCCAGTCATCGGGGAACAGAAGCTTATTCTTCATTCATTTCAGAAAGAAAGACATACATTTTGTAGGGTTTCATTTTTTAAATAGTCAACATTTGATTTATTAGTACAAAATATTTCTTGTTTTTTTGCTAAACTTGAATTTGGCAATGATTTGATTGGAAGAATACTAACTGAAATTTAACTCTAGTAAACTAAAAAGGCAACAAAGCATTGTTATTGTGTATTTGTTTGTTTTGTTTTGATGGCTGTTGCAAAGCCCTGCTACCCAATTAAAATAGATGCTACATTTAATAACTCAGACAACACACACATGCACACATACATATCTAGCCATTGTTGTCACATTAAATATCAATGACTTCAATCGCAGCTTGTTTGCTAATTGGGAAAATGTTGACACATTTTCATTTTTATTACTTTTAATGCATGCAGACCTCTCAGGTCTCAAGCACTGACTGGTAAAACGTCTCTAGGTTACGCAGGGAACGAGACGCTCTGTCGCGACGCTTTGGGAATGCCCTTTATAACCTTCGACTTGAAGCATGTGCGTAATCCGGCAAATTGGAGAGCTTACGTCACAGGCAGTGATGTCATCGACCAGGACTCAAGCACTTCCCGTTGACTAGAACCATCTGGGATCCCCAGGACCTGCATCTACGCCGAGCCCCTGGGACTCCTCATCTGACCTTCCTTCTCAAAGAGACTTAGACGGGAGCAGAGCACCCTGATGGAAAACTTTTCACAGTGATCACAGTCTCAAGCGCTAACCGTGCATGCTCCTAACCCAGACAACTGACACATTGCAAGTGTGTGTCCATGTCTGACATGTATCTAGGGCACGAATAAACACACTGCCTAAAGCTCTGCTCTCAACTTCTAACTTTCTAAGGCTTTTCTTTTTTTTTTTTTTTTTTTTTTTTTTTTTTTACCTTCTTACCTTATATCTTACCGAAAATACCTTATTAAAGCTCTTACTGACACACACATACACACGTGCCGAAGGCAAAGAGCTTGCCGACTTGCACTGCCGCTTGTGTTTAGATAGCCTTACTTCCTCGTCAATGATGTCACCACCTGTGATGTAACGCTTTCCGATTCGCCGGATTACACACGTGCTTCAGGTCAAACGTTATAAAGGGCATTCCCAAGCGTTGCAAGCAGCTCGAGTTCCTGGGACCAGAGTGCATATCCTCATACTGGACTCTTTAAATGTAATGTGTTCCAAAAATACATGTAACAAAATACATACAAAGATACATGGCCATCATTTTTGTGGACACCCTACTAGCACATTCACATAAGTGTGTCTGCAAAACTAACTAAGGCTGCAACTAATCAAACACCCCCCAAAAAAAAGTTTAAGCATTGATTAGTCACGTAAAGAAATGTTGTGCGGAATAAACCTGAGCAGAAGCTGCTTATTAATTGATGAAAGATTAAATTAATTAATTTCTTAGAGGTGGTCCTGTTTGTCGTTTAAATCACATTATATTCAAGACAGCTGAAAGTAGCAGTTAATCATAAATGGCATGTCTTCCAATTAGCAAACAAGCAGCATGTAACGTCAATGAGAGGTAATTTGTGTACATGGTCTCGGTGTATTCGTACTCTCTGAGATGAGTCATGTTAACCGTGTTGACATGGGGGGGGGGCATTTAAACAGCCTGTTTTGGGCTTCAAAGCATTATTGGTTTATTTTTTAATAGCAAGTTTGCAAGTTCTGACTCAATCTTGACATTATCTCCATATGGAGGAACCCTGGAAGGTTAAAGCGAACATTAATTATAGTGTAAGAAATTTGCTGACTATTTTTTTCTTAAAAATTTCTTAGCACATTTGAAAGGAAATGTTGCTATTTCTAATAGTACCTTTTCTTTGCTTTCTACCACGTTAGCCTCTATCATTAGCTTAAGCTGAGCATCCATATGGTATTTGCACAACTCGGTGTGTGTGTGTGTGTGTGTGTGTGTGTGCTCCTTCCCATTATTTTTCATAAACTCAAATTGAACACCAGCAAATGTATTGTTTGGAATAAACCACTTCAGTATTGCTAATACCAGCGTACATATTCCCAGTTTGCTGATCAAAACACACATCACACCACTAGCTGGTATGATTTTTTCTAACCTTTCATTCAGAGCCTGACCTCATCATCCACTTGGGCTTCGGTTTTCCCTTCATACTGCTATCTGCATCTAAATATGAAGCTAAGAGGCTCACCCATAACACGATGCTGCGTTACTGCCGTGCAGCAGTGCCATTATCACTCACTCTCTCCAATCTCCATATGTTTCCCACATTTGAAGCTGGACCGGTGCAGCTTTTCATGAAGTGTGTGTTGGGACAGGCTGATCAGGAGTGTGTTCAGAAGCTCATTACAGATTCAGTCAGGTTTGGGGTCAGGGGGTGATAGAAGTGTGCTACTGGACGAAATGAATACTTTGAGAGACATAATAACTAACCAGCCCCCTGCAATGATGTCACACTGCTGCAACACACATACTCGCACAAAGGGCTAAGGGAAAAGATATGGAGTGATGAGAGAAGGAAGCACCAACCCCCACACCCATTTTTTAATATTGCCATATCAGCGGATGATTGACAGTTCCCATGGAGACAAGCGGCCTCTGGAGGGGTGGCTCGGTTACCTCAGCAGCCTCTTATTAAAGCGATAACAGGGACATTCCTATACTGCTTACACACACATACACACACACACACACACACACTATCCATCTGTATCTTTTTTTCCTAATTCTCTCCTTTTCCTCCACTTTTTTCTTGCCATCCACAGTTTTTTTCAGTGTCCGTATGCTCACTTTTCTTTCTGCTCATTTTCTCCTGTTTGTTTTCATCTCTCTTTCCTTCTCTCATGTTCAATCTCGCTCTCTTTCTTGCTTATACATTCATTCGGTTACAACTGTTTTCCCTGTGGTCTGCAGAATCAAAGATCTGCTGCAAGGAGACTGCCTTTCCAATTCTTTTTTCAGCTAATGGGCAACGAAGGTTCTTTAATGAGACGGACCATGTAGTTATGCTTGAGAATTTTGTCCTTTAAAATCAAGGATTATGATCAAAACTGTATTTGAGTTGCACCTGTTCTGTACAGTAACCTGTTTTTGGTCCAGTGTGATGTATTTGGTCCAATAGCAGCATTCACACCTACACAAATGAACCGTACTAACCGAGCAATCGAACCAGAGTTCATTTTAATTGGAACAAACATTGTAAACACACCCTTAAAGCTTGTTTCAATATCACTCCTCCTTCCTTTTTCTCCTTTTCCTCTCTGCCTTGCCACACCACCAGTTACTGTCTTTTATTATCTCTAAATCCATTTCTTTATATTTCATTCTGGTCCTTTATTATATATGCGCTTTTCCCTCTTTTTTTCCAGTCTATCCAGTCACAACGGTTATCCTTCCTTACATCTGTGTGTAAACACAGTATATTCTAAGTGTAATGGGTAGTTGGAAGTGTATCAGTCTTTCCTGCACTAAGTACACAGATAAGGTCAGCTCTGAGCATGGCGTTACAACACCTGCCGTATCACGTCTCACACAGGATGTTGTTATTCGTCCCAATCCTCTGTGCACTAAGCTCAAACACCCTACGGAGATCTGTACGCAAATACGAATAAACATGAGGCTACATGCTGGCAGAGCTCGCCTTTAGCGTTCTTCAACACTTGTAAAAAGTGTCGAGCGAGCATGCCGGCATAGCCTGTTAAAACCGCCTTCAGTCGATACTCGCCAGAAGAAGGAGGAGGAGAGGAGAGGAAAAGATCCAGGTCCCACAGTCCCCCATGAGCTAAAGGATGGATAGACTCATAAACTCCAACACATGCGTGCCTGCCAAACACTTCGTCCTCCCGCTTGGGTCCACAGATACCAGCTAGGCATGTGATTTAAACCTCCCTGATCACAGCAAGACGGTAATACCAGCTAAATCCTGCCCTCTACCACAGAGGCACACAAGAACGCCAGCAGTGTGATGTTTTTATTGGATTGATAATGCGTGTATGCCACTGGGCGCCCAAATCCTGACACGCCACGGCTTAAGGCATAGAGATGCCTGTTTCAGGAGAATGCAGAACATTGAGAGCCAAAGCCAGAGCTGTATTTTAGTACAAACACACAACATGACAAATCACAACTCATCCGTCATACTGATTCTTCTCTCTCTTTCTCTCTCTCTCTTTCTCTCTCTTTCTCTCTCTCTCTCTCTCTCTCTCTCTTTTTACATTCCAGCCTCTCCATTACCAGCTCATTTGCACATTTTTCCCCTTACCCCAAAGGTAGTCACTCAGCCAAGACACATTTGATTTCTTACTTTTGCATTACAACTGAAAGGCAAGTGCAGCTAACATTTTGAAGTAATAGTACTGTATCTTACTCAAACACTTTTTGTCAAAAAAAAAATTATTTTTATTTTCTCCAAAAACTGGATGGATGGATGGACAGACAGACAGACAGACAGACAGATAGATAGATAGATAGATAGATAGATAGATCACTTTTTAAGTAGGAAGTGAGTAAATAAGTGAACCCACAAAGCAAGAACATGCAAAAGTGTAGCTTAGGATCAAACCAATTACCCTGGAAGTTGGAGGCTGGTTCATTTACCATATTCATACATTTATATAATCCAAGTGAATGTGGAAGACCACATATATGAATAAATTCTCTCCAGTCATTCGTTATTACATGAGGTTGCAAGCAAGTTTTTGGGTAAAAGACGGTGGAGAGTCTGTTTTTTAGCTAGCAAAAATCCCCCTAATTGTGCTTTCTAGAGCAAAGACCTGACATTCAGTGCTATGGAAAGGACAGGACACCATTAAACGGTTTTACTGGCTAAATTAAAAAAACATTCTAAACCATTTCTTTTAATTATTATAGATTATTTTAACCACTTTCATAAAAAAACAAAAATAAATAAAAGACAAAAAGATAAATATATAGCCCGAAAGAACTTTTTTGGTACTTTAAAATCAAACCTACTAACTAGAATAAACACCAATAGCAGACTTCTTGAACTTCACCAGTCTTAAACCCTACGTTTTTGTTTTGCCACCCCACTACATCAGTACTTAGCTCAGGATCAAACCAATTACCCTGGAATTACCATGGCTGGTTCATTTACCCCCTTCTTGTACAAGCTGGCTAAGATACTTTAAGCAGTTTTAAGTGAACTTTAGTGCTGTTCGGGTGCAGTAGATAAGAGTGTATTATCTGTAGAAGTTTCTTGCTAAGCTGACCCACGAGGTGCAAACTAACCCGAAAGGCAATGCTGTAACGCTGAAGAAATATTATGTGTTGTGGATATCTAAACTTTCAGAAAAAAAATAAAGCTGGATATGGCTCCAAAAAGGTTATTATACATTTATTTATTTATTTATTTATTTATTACCAACTCTTCCGGGTGGATGTATTACAAATATTTCTGAGCAGTTGCCCAAAAAAAGTTGATGAGTACATTCTCCCAAACTGAAAATCAAATGTGTACTTACTGCATGACTGAGTACGGGAGTGTTGCCAAATCTTTTAACAGCAACAGCACTTTCCAGCATTTTTCATATTCAGATGGATTTTGTTATTTATACTGCTTAACAGCTGGAATGCAATTTGTCAAATAATTGATTCATGTATAATAAATTTAAACTAAATGACAGCATCAGTTCCACCACAGGCTACACTTTTAATTTAATTCAGTTTTTATTGTATAGCCCTTTGAACACAGCAATAGACCTTATCTTAAATTAGCTGTACATAAATATAAAAAAACGTTTTTTTTTATTTTTAAATGTATATCCCATCTAAGTAAGCCAGCGGAAACAAGAAAAAACTTCCAGAGGCAATATGGGGAGGAAAACTCAAGAAGATCCAGACTCAAAAGAAAACCCATCCTCATCTGAGTGACACCCGTTGTTGTGTGGTTATAAATAAATTCCTTTCTGTATATAAACAAGTGGGATTGTGCAACCAGGTGCTTTGTGCAACTTGGATGTGTGAAAATCAGCATGATTTCTGACTTCTTTCTCGATTTAACATCAAATCCTTCCCACATTGTGTTACTACACATTACTCCAGTTTGAAAATGGAGTACAACAACATATGATTTTAAACATCAAATATGCACTTTGTAAACTTTTACAACTTTTCATTCACAGTTTATGAGCACAGTTGGTTTCTGTCGCCCAAACGCCGTAAATCCAATGATACAGTATCTGATAAAAATTTTATGTAAAACCTTCTCTGCGCTAAACCAATGAGGCTTTACCTCATGAATATGGATGGAATTCCATTTCCATGTCACACTGCCAGGGTATGTATTATAAACAAATGTTATTTTTTCCTGTTACTCATATACAAGATGTATCCTGCATATTACAGAAATGCTTAAAACCTATAGAAACATATACTACATAGACAAATAGGAAATTAAAGAAAATTTTATGTGTATGGATGAAAATGATGCACTTGGCATGAACACAATTCTCAGTATTCTAAGCTATAGCCTGAAGACTGTCAAGAAGCTTTATGATTATAGGGTAGTCATTTGTTGTGTTGAGCCTGATGATTTCTGACTATACATAAATGATCACTCAATGCTATCTCAGGCAAACATGTATTGGAGAAATAAAAAAAGTCTTTAAAGTGTACATCCTGTGCTGGGATTATACCTGACTGAGAAAATAAGGTGGCTTTAATCGACTCGAAACTATTGAATAAAACAATAGATATTCGTCTGCCTGCCGACAGACAGACCAGCAGATAGATAGACAGGCAAATAAATAAATAGATAGATAGATAGATAGATAGATAGATAGATAGATAGATAGACAGGCAGGCATATAGACAGATAGACAGACATACAGATAAATAGATACCATTAGGAGATCAGCATTTGTGATATTAGGTATGAATTGTAACAAATTACACACGTTGCAAAGACTTTCGTGTAAAAGAAATTAGACAAGGTGCAGAACACAAACTTACACATACATTTATATAATCCAAGTGATTTTATATGAATAAATTCTCTCCAGTTATTCGTTATTACATGAGGTTGCAAGCAAGTTTTTGGGTAAAAGACGGTGGAGAGTTTTTTTTTTAGCTAGCAAAAATCCCCCTAATTGTGCTTTCTAGAGCAAAGACCTGACATTCAGTGCTATGGAAAGGACAGGACACCATTAAAAAGCTTTCCTGGCTAAATTAAAAAGCATTCTAAACCATTTCTTTTAATTATTATAGATTCTTTTAACCACTTTCATAAAAAACTAAAATAAATAAAAGAAAAAAAGATAAATATATAGCCCGAAAGAACTAGAATAAACACCAATAGCAGACTTCTTAAACTTCACCAGTCCTTAACTCTATGCTACATTAGCACTTAACTAAAGGATAGTGATCAGTGGATTAATATCTGGGGTCAGTGGACGCTGGATAATTTTGATATTGACTAAGCTAGTGTAGTCCTGTGTTTATATACTTTTTTCACAGCTCCAGGGTCCCTAAATTGATCAAAAGCTGAGGTTGTCTGTGCCTCAATACACCTTTCAAGCTGAATTATTCTTTAAAATCCTTTTAAGATTATAATTAAAAATGAGACAATGCTGACAATGCTTATTAAACAAAAAAACTGAAACTTAAAAAAAAACGTAAAAAAAAAAACAAAAACGTAAATACTGCCAAAAATGATTTGCAAAATGTGACACAACATAAGATTAAAGCCATCTGCCAAATATTGCATAAATCCCCCTTGTGCCACTTTATGCAACAGTTTTGACCAATTGAGGCAATGACATTTTTCATAGCCAACTTTATCAGCAATTCGTGCAGTAGTAGCTTTTTTGTGAGATTGGACCAAAGGGATTTATCTTCCCTCAGTAAGAAGTGTTAGCACTGTGTTTAACGTGATGGACTACCAATTGATTTAGAGGGGTTCAATTCCCAGCACCACTAAGTTACCGGCCCCCAAGCAGGGCTCTTAACCTCCAAATGTTCAGTTGTATAAACGAAATAAATGTAAGTCGTTCTGGATAAGGGCGTAAATGTAAATGCCTATGACCATGTAGTTGCTAACCAGTTGTCCTACCATGGACACTTTTGGTAGATAACAACTGCATACTGGAAAAATCTCACAAAACCTGTTATGGAGATTCACTGATCAAGTCACCAAGCTGTGAAAGTTTGCTCAGAATCCTTATGATTGTCCATTTTTTTCTGCTTTAACACACCAAGTTGGAGAAACTGGGAACTTGCCTGATACATCCTTTACTTTGACTCGTGTTGTATGACAAGTTAATTAATGCTATTTATGTCGCATGTCAGCGGTTTCCATGTTTAGTATAATTGGTGTATAATTCAAACCATAATAGTTTTATTCAACTTTACAACACTGGTAGGCATACAGGAAAAATCCAGAAAATAAAAAGTTATTCAGATATCTTTGATTTACAAATACATTTATAAAAACAAGATACAAAATACAATGCAACAAAAAAAAATGCCTTTTAATGGTTTAAAACACAACAGCATACATTTAATGTACTAGTTGTAAATTCTCTAATGCTGCTACATTTTGTATGTCTATATATATAAATGTAGATAGCATCTCCCGGTACCCCATGACAGTTACAGTGATGGTTAACCCTTTTACTCCGCTTAATATGAAAAACATCAAAGATCAAAAAAGTGCCTGAAGGAAGACGTTAACTCTTTTGTTTGCTAAAGGAAAGAGAGCAGCCTATCGATCGTCACATGCTGTCACTTACAGTGTTTGATGAGGAGGTCTGGGGTAAAGTTGGCTCTGTGCAAGGACACTTGTGTTCTTTTACACCAACAATAACACACCATGTCTTCATGGATCTCAGGGGCTTTGTGCATGTGGGTTTTGTCTTACTTTTGTGTTAGGGTTGTTAGACAATTATAGTTTAATGTTGGATAAAGACATTTCAGACAATTGTGTACTTTTAGTTTTGTGTGAACAGTTTGGAGAAATCACACTTTTGTGGGTTTTGGGTCAAGTAATCCACAACATTTTTGGGTAGCAGTATTACAGTTCATAATATAATATGGGTCAAAGACTTTACAACATTTTTACTCTAAACATTAGATTGTGTAATAATGTGATTTTGATTACTTATATTTTTGGTGCCTTTCATCTCAAAGCAACATGAACTGGTGCCTGATTTAAATTTAGAATTGTGCTACTGAAATCCAATACAAATCTTATATGTAGCAGTCCGACTTCAGTGTAAACAGGAAAATTGGAATTTATATGACTTTTTCGAGCTCTACATTTATCATGATTTTGGCTAAACCATCGTTCCTGTGTGTGTCAAATAATACAAGATTTATGCATGTTGACTATTGACTGTTATCACAAACGCAAACGTCACACACTGGCTTTGCTTTTGCCGGTAGTAAGAAGCACTATGACACTTTCATTTAGTGTCTAACAGCCTAAGAGTTGTATTAAAATATAATTATTAATGCAACAAAGTGAACCTACATTAATCAAAGTGGCATGTAGGACATGCTGCAAATAAGCAACTTAGTTTAGCAAAGGCAAAATTAAGTAGTGAGATTTTTTAAAAGGTTGAATTAGTTATGAGAATCAAAAAGCAATCAACAACAATTTGTTCCTTATTTATGTCATTTTATCAGCTATTTTTATCCCGGAAAAACAGCTTTAAAAAAACAATATACTAAAAAAACCCTTTATTTTGCAAATTTTAACTCAATTGTTAGGAGGCTGGCATATGTTAAAATACATAAAATACACAAATAAAAAAATACATTACTTTTATTTATAAGTGACAGTAATGCATTTTTGACCAACTAAAATGACATAAATACCACATAATTATTTTTTATAACTTACGTTCCTACTTTCAGCAGTGTGTCACATCATCCACATAAAAGATTATACAGGGTGTCCTATAAGTTTCCATGCATTAAAAAAATTAAAAAAAATAAACATTTTTTTATAAAAAAAACATTTTTATTAATATAATATGCTCCCCATGACTACCATCATTGAAAACACATTCAATGTGTGTCCTCCATGTATAAGCACTGCTGGTATGCTTGTAATGGTGTTGGTGATACGTTCCTTGAGATAATTTAGGTTTTGTATCTTTTCCTGATACACCAGGTCCTTCAAATGCTCCCAAAGATCAAGTGGGTTGAGATCTGGGGATCTGGGAAAATGGTTTTCATAAAAAAATGTTTGTTTTTCTTATGTATGGAAACTTATGGGGCACCCTGTATAATGCAAAGGTGGTTCGGAATTAGAATTAATAGTTGGGGTTTAGATTATAGCATTAGGGTACAAGAAACAACATTTTGACTGAAATAAGAAATTGACACTATATGGCCAAATGTTTGCATACACCTTACCAGCATGCCCATGAATGTGTTCTCCCCAAACTGCATTAAAAATTTGAAAGCATTGTATAGAATGTCTCTTAATGTCAAATTAGAAAACCCCTTTTTTGAAACTAAGAGACCCAAACAATATTTCATCATATGAGTGTCTTCTACAAAGATTCACGTCATTGGCACCATTGGGATGTAACCTCTGGAATGTAGCATGTAGCCTAACACCATACCTTCTTACCTGAAATTAAAAGCTGAATTAAAAACTGTTACTGAAACTGAATTACAAAATCCCCAAAGCCTTGCTCTAGTATCCAGTAAAAAAAAAAAAAAAAGCATTTTTGGAGGTTATTATAAGAGTAATCCATGAGACTATATCTTGTAAGAAGATGTTCTAAACACATCCCAATGCTTTTATTCTTACAGTGTATGTGGGTTGGGTTTACATTTATGGCATTTGGTACCTTACATTTATCTCTTTTATACAGCTGAGCAATTGGGGGTTAAGGGATTTGCTCAGGGGCTGAGAACTGGCAATTTGGTGATGTGGGGATTAAACCCTGATCTTCCAGTTAGCCGTCCAACACCTTAACCACTGCACTACCAATTTCCCTTGGAACCTGGGTGAGGGTTTAAGGATGAACATTATAGGTTAAAGGTTGAAATTGGAAATAAGGACAATCTGGAAATCTCCTGTGATTTAGATATGGAAAAATTAATGTAAATTTGTCTAGTCTCTTCATAACATGGGCCTAGTGACAGTACAAAGGAACAAAGTTTTTTCCTCTGTGGGACTTCAGTAGTAAAGGTTTAATCTTAAATAATTGAACCTTTTCAAGTTACCAGCTGGGAGAATCAATACATAGTTCACAATAAGGAGGTAGGTAAGACCACAGCTTCTAATTCCCAGGTCAAAAAAGTAGAAATAAGAATCTGCCAAGTAAGAATACTAAAGGCAGCAAAGAGGGATCAAAAAAGGAGAACAAGAAACCAAAGGGTTTCTCTGACTTTGTGTTGACTGCAAGAGGAGCAGTTTCTATTGAATGCATGTACTAGCAACTACACTTATTGGTATCTAGGGGATAATTTAGTTGAAGATGATAAAAGCAGTGCTTCAAACCTGCACTCTTTAGGGACTTAATGAAAAGTAACAGGTCTGTATTTATTAAGAGATTGTGGTCAAGCATGGGCTTCTAAGGAGAGGTGTTACTTAAAGAGATTTAAACCACACAATAAGGACAGATTGATTATACTCGCATATGGATATTTCTGTTTGGAAAAGAGTGAATGATACTTAATTCTATGGGGAGGAAATGTGATTAATTAATAGCCTAACGCCTCCATCAGTTACTTAAATGTTTGGAACATTTGACACTCATTGTGTAGGGTCTATGAATCTGGTAAAATGCCATGGTACATCACTATTGTCTGATGATTGCCTGTGTAGCAGAAATATAGGTCCAAATGACCACAACTCACTACTTCAACCCGACTATGTGTCCCTGTTGGGGTGCCAAAGAAATAGTCTTTATACAGACACACACATAAGCTTCATCAATTGAAGGAAAGGAAATAATACAAAGTCAGGCAGGAGTAGCAATAAATATATATATATTCTTCAATTGAAAGAACACCAACAATAAAAACCCTAATTCCCCTGAAACCAAACACAAAACCAAAAAAATATTGCTGGGGACTTTCCCTGTGTAATTATGTAAGAAGCAAAGGGACTCCCTGAGTCAGACTCCCTGAGCTTTCTTAGAGAGTCAGGCTTTGCAGGAATAAGGCCGGCCAGCTGCCATTCATAAGATTAAGTCTTAAGGATAATACACTCTGTCCATCCAATGTCTTTTATTAGACTTTCTTTGGCTTTTATTTTAGCATACATTTGCCATTGTATCTCCAGCAACCCCAGATCATAGCACTGCCCCCACAGGCTTGTACGGTAGGCCTGATGGGTGCATTATTCATCCACCTCTCCTCTTACCCTGATGCGCCATCACTCTGAAATAGGGTAAATCTGGACTCATCAGACTACCAGACCCTCTTTCATTGCTTAAGTCTAATCTTTCTGCTCCCTAGCACATTAAAACGTTTTAATTAGCCCCTCCGATAATTATTTTTCTTAAGGCTACACAGCTGTTTTATCCCAATCCCATGAGTTCTTTTTTTGCAACTTGATTTCACCAAAAGCAATTGCAGATCAAGATCATTTAAGATTTTTTTTCCAACAACATTTCTTTCTCGAACATGATCATTCCCCACAATCCTTCCAGTTTTTAAGTATTGCAATTTCATTTTTTTAACCCAATTTTAGAAGTTTCAGCAATCTTCATAGATGTTTTCTTTCTTTAACACAGGATTTTCTAACACAGTTGTTAAAAAAATGAAGAGCTACTTACTGCATCAGTTAGGGTTAAATAACTTGTTGCCAGCATAATCATAAAAACAAAATCATAATCATCCATGCATTATTCATCCAGTGGGAGGCTCTTACCTATTTGCTTAGTTTTTTGGACTGGCAGTGTATTTCTCTATCCCATTTTTATCACAGAACAGGAACTATTAATTTATATTATATTTATAATAATTATATATTTATATAATAATAACCAAAAACACTTGTTTGAGTTTTGTGAAATGTGATTATAATCTGTTACAACGTGTTTTTTTGACATATACATACACAGTCAGATATTAGATACCACTCACTTTTTTACTTTTTATGGATTAGGGTTGTGTTTTGGTTTAGGTTTGAAGTACATTTACATTTAAAGCATTACAAGGTTTAAGAAAGAGGTGGGTCTTCTTGTAGACAGCCAGTGTCAGCCAGTGTCAGCTGTTCTGACATTGATAGAAAGTTCATTCCACCATCTTGGTGCCAGAACAAAGACAAGTCCTGAGGCAGACCTACCTTGTGCCCTAGGGGATGTGAGACTAGTACTTATAGATTTGAGGTAGCGTAGTGCGAGGAGTGTGAATGTGAGGAGTAATTAGTGTTTGGAGGTAGAAGGGTGCTGCTCCTCAATTTTTGGCTTTGTGGGCAAGTATCAGTGTTTTAAATCTGATGCGTGCAGCTACTGCTAGCCAGCGGCAGGAGCGCAGCAGTGGGGTCTGAAAATTTTGGTAGGTTGAAAACAACACATGCAGCTGCATTCTGAATCATCTGCAGACGACAAATTGCCGCCAAAGGCAGACCTGCCAGGAGCAAGTTGCAGTAGTCTAGTTAGGAAATTCCAAGAGACTGCACGAGCAACTGAGTGGCCGGAGTAGATAAGAATGGTTAAATCCTCCTGATGCTATGGATGAAAAACTTGTAAGATTGTGTTAAGTTAGCGTGAGAAAAAGGATAATTGATTATTCAGTAGAAGGATGGATCAGAAAATGGATCAGAAATAAAAGATGATCATAACTTTTGGGGCTTAGGGATTACCATCAAATAGATTAGCTATTTATCTGATTACTTAATTGATTTAAGAATTAAAATTCTTATTTAATCTTTCACCGATAATCATTACTCAATCAAACACTCACCCACTTTATTTATTTTATTTTATTTTTTCAGCTTCTCCTCTCACTATTTTAATATTTAAGGCAGTTTCTTGGCCAGTGTGACAGCTGTTCAGGCTAATACATTTTGTTCTCTCTCACTCACTTTCTGAACTCTCATGGGGTTCCAGATTTAAGTCAGCTGCCATGTTGTATGTTTCATGTGTGTCTTGACTGTGAGGTCCATTTCTACCTCCAGGTGAATGAATGGTAACTGTCCTTGCTCTACTGTTCACACACACACTCTTACTCTCAATACACAATGAAACTGTCCTTTCCCTTGGAAAGGTGATATAATTGGCTTCAGCAAAAACAGGATGGATGGATAGATAGATAGATAGATAGATAGATAGATAGATAGATAGATAGATAGATAGATAGATAGAAATAATTCATAATCTAGCTTTATCCTTTTATGCCAACTTGGTCTAACATGCTGGGAGGTTTAATAGCTAGGGCGAGTGGTAGCGCAGTGGTTAAGGTGTTAATAATTCGAAGATGGGGTTTGATTTCCAGCCCCACCGACTTGCCACTGCTGGGCCACTGAGCAAGGCCCTTAACCCTTGATTAGTTGTAGAAAAAAGTCTTTCTGGATAAGGGGAATATTAACACAGTCTCATTTTAGCAAGGGTGATTAAGCAGCTCTATGTTAAGTTGCTGTCTCATTTTACTAATTATTGATCATAAAATTAAAGACTGTTTTCCTTGTTTAATTTTTTTCCTGATTTATATTAGGATTTTAATTTCATATGCATACAGTTTTCGGTGCCCCACTGTTGTTTTTCCCAAACTGTACAACTGTTTTAAACCAATATGAGACAGCATTCATATTTTCAAGTTGTGCAGTATTCAGATTTTTTAATTTTTATGTTATAATTTATTACTACTAGCAACAGGCTTGTTTTTATTGTGGCCCCGATGTGTGAAGCCTCTTATTTTTGCGCATTAAATGTGGTAACTCTAGTTATATGTTTTGTTTTTTTATTTATTTGGACAAAAAAAATTGGGATAATTACAATTCTGTTCTGATCATTTTTGTCTGCCATTGCTATTGTCTTTCATCATTTTGCTTTCAGTTTTCGTTTTTCTTTCAAGGTATGACGTGATCTGCATTAATAGTAATGTAATTCCCTATTTTTGATACCAACTAACCAGTAATTCTATAGACTCTCTGTATCAGCTAAGATCTGTAATTAATTTCAGCCCCAAAGTAAATCTAGAATAACGAAAAACAAGCAAAGTGGAGAAACGAGAACACATCATTGGCAACGCATACTGTTATAGCAGCATTTGGCAAGATTCTGGTTGATAGTGTGGAACAGTTGTTTATTTTTATTTTTGAAATGACTTTGAAATGAGTCGAAAGACATTCAGTAAACTGAGATTTAAAAAAAAAATGCTGAGATTTTCCATTAAGCACTGAGTTACTATTGGGTACATTTCTACATTTTTGTTTTTTACTGTGCAAAAGCATGTGAGTGAAAGTGTACACAGGTTTTGAGTAAATATTTTAAAGATCCAATTAGCTTTCAGCCATTTGCACAGCAGAAGTGCTACAGCATTATGGTGACATTAATGGCCGATGCTAGATTGCTGCATTTCTTTGCTCTGCCTGTTTATGGGCGAATGGGGAGCAGAGACTGTTTCCCTCTGCACAGGACAGCATCATAACCATAACGCAGCCTTGTGCTGCCTGGAGAGAGCTCTGCTTTACTCCTACACACACATACACACACACACACTGAATCTCACACATGAAGCTAATCATAGCCTCCTGCCTGCTGGCAGCTAACCTCTGTGTGAACTAAAGCAAGTCACTATCACTTAATCACAATATCAGCTTTTATTCCCCCATCCTTTCTTTTTAACGCCTTTATAACTAATTCACGTGCTATCGTGTTGACAGAGTACAGGAGAGGCTCATCTGAGTTTTGTATGGAAATAAGTTGAAAATTGTGTAATAGTACATGAGAATAGGATTGTGGCTCCGCGTTGTGGTGTTTAATCAGCACGTGTGGAGCATGCTGCGTGATGGTGAGAGGCTTAAAGATGAAGGAGGAAGCGCAGCGCTATCTGGACATGGTGTTGTCAGAAAGGAAAAGCAATTTTGCTCTTACAAAAGGCTTAAATGCAACTTACAAAGACTCCAGTATGCTAGTTTTAGACAGTTGTTCTCTTTTTAAACTGAAGAAGGTGATGGTAGGTTGAAACATGTTTATGACACAGTTCTGTGATGTTAGTGTAATGTTTTCAATTCAATTCAATTCAATTTTATTTGTATAGCCCTTTTTACAATAGTGATTGTCACAAAGCAGCTTTACACAATCAAAGAAATCATGAGATGAGAATGAATCAGAAATCAGTTTGTCCCTGATGAGCAAGCCGGGGGCTTCCTGAAACGGAATAGGAAGAAACCTTGAGAGAAACCAGACTCATCAGAGAACCCATTCTCATTTGGGTGAAAAACAGGTAGCAGTGTGTGTGTAAGGAAAGGGTCTGAATCATGTGTAAAGTTGCAATTACTCTGGATTTTCACTGCATTGTTTTTGTATGCCAAGGTGATGCAAAGAAAATTGGCAATTAATGGTGGTGCGTTTTGGTTACTAGAGCATTTAGTCTGTTTTTTTGGTAAATATTTAAGAAATTCTATTTTCAGTGCTGCTCCATCATGAAAAAAATTAAAATATTTGGGTAATAATAACACAGACCAAACCTGACTACATAAGAGTTTATTACTGGATACTGACTGTGACCTGTGACTAGGATTAAACCACAGACCCTGCCAGTGTATAGGCTACCCTTGATAGCAGGTTTCTGATTTTGGTTTAATAAGCAGAATTATAGGATTTTTAATACTTATAACCCCCCCCCCATAACTACACTTTATGGCTAAAATATTATGACCATCACACCCAGATGTCTTTTTTATACATTCTTTTTATAGATTTAGTCTCATTTATCTTTGGTCTTGCCAAAAGTATTTGTGAGTTTAGGTACTAATGTTAGGTGAGGAGGTCTGGGGTATTATCAGCTTTTCAGCTCATCTCAGAGGTTTTAAGTAGATAAAGTTCAGTTGAGTTTATTAATCCTAACCGTAACTCACTATGTCTTTGAGCACCCTAAGTGGTCCTTGACAGGACCATGACAGGTCAAAGCACTCAATTCATGGAAACTGTCTACTCTTTTATCTGGGGTCATTTTGATTGTTAGTTGGTTGCAAGTCCTGACTTCCTCTGTGTTGAAGTCCTGTATTATCTTCTGTGACTTGTTGACATGGCGGTCTTTGACTTTTTATATGCAATACCACAAGCAGTATGGATGTACAAACTCCAACACTATTGTCAAGTTTAAAGACAGGTGGTCCTGATCTCCAGAAATGACAAAAATTCCCACTTGGAGTAGTTAAAAATAGTAAAACAACTTCCACCTGAATGTCAACAATTCAAAGAAGATGATACGGGACTACAACACAGAGAAAGTGAGGAGGTAGTTATGTAATTACAGTGTTAAAAGCTGACCTTCTGTCCAGAAATAGCATTTTGACATAATATTCTTTTCTACAGTCCAGTTGGCTCAAGCCTCTGTGATAGAGATAAGTAAAGGCATCTCCTCTACAGCAGTTTAGACGGTACCCAGTTTGTAGTAGGTCCAGTGCATCATGAAGAAGTGAAATCTCTGACTAGTCTTTTAAAGCATCACAACAGAGGTCAGCGCTACTGAATGATTGTTGTAGAGGCAGACAAACTGGGGTTCTTTTGGATAGGAACAATAATAGACTGTTTGGAGCATGTGGGGATTACAGACTGATCTAGGGAGAGGTAAAGTATCTTTGTAAATACCAGTGCTGGTGGCCAGTGCAGGCTCTGTGGACCTGCTCTTTGTTGCCGCCTGGTCCTGCTGCCTTTCTGGTATTCACTTTTCTAAAGATCTTCCTCACGCTGTGATCAGAGATGATAAATGCATTTTCCACTCCGACACTCTCAAAACGAATGCTGTTAAAAAGTGTAAAGCACCTTAGCACTGTGAGCTGGACCTCTGAGCAAGTATCGAAGGTATATAGCTCATATGCAAAATAAGTCTGGATTTAACATTCTGGAGGATAGATATTTGTAATCCGTGATTTTTTAATTGACAGGAGAATGTGTTTCTCTAACAAAAAACCTGTCTAAATCTTTACACAAAGGTTTCAAAGCCTATAAGTGAATGGTTGTGTCTTTTCCTAAGCAGCGGGTTGCAGGACCTGGTAATAAACCTGACACAAACTCACACTCGACTTCCCCTGAGGCTTTACTGCCTCAAGCCACTATTCTGTTTATAGCTGTGTTTCAATAGGTTATTCTGTTTATGTTAAGGCCATATTGAATATAGATTGGAGGCCCATAGGAGATGAATTTATACCAAATGACTATGCCAAGATCTATTGCTTTATAAAAACAGGCATTATGCACTCTTTTACTGACAATATTTCTCCTGCTTCCATAATTCTGTTAGTGAAGCTCCTGTTTATAGGTCTGTCTTTTGGCTCCTGCTCATGAAGACTTGTGTGTCTGTGTGTAAGAGAAAGAGTGAGAGAGAGAGAGAGGGAGAGAGCTCTGGGATTTCTCTCAGGCTACAATTTGTATGTCGCCAATCCATGAGATTGATGCATCTCATAAGCAACCCACATGTTCACAGGATCATCTTCCAAGGTGTTAGAGGTTGTGCTTTGCTCAGTTTAACCCTTTCAGTACCAGCAAACCCGTGTGCCTAAATAAAAATTGCATCACTACATCTGAATCAATCCTTGTGACATGTACAACATGAAGAGAGTCTACGGAGCAAACTTACTTTCTTTCAAGTAGGTTACACAGCAGTTGTATTTTCGACAGATGAAGGAAGGACTATTTACATGGAAGGGAATTTTTTATTTGTTATGAGTCTAAAGTTACATTCTATAAGAGATATAAATGTCAGTTTATTGCATAAAAACAGTTGAGGCCTTGTCTGAACATCTGGCTTGATAATTATAGCATTTAAAGTCAGACACAGACACCAGCATATTTTCTCCACACCTTTGGGTTCCAGAGTTTCAGAGCCTATATGCCTATGCCCTTTAGAATAGACTTTGGGTTCCCACAACCCTGTGTAGGATAATTAATGCAAACATTGGATGGACAAATCATGATTTTAGCCCTGATTTTCACTCACCGAGAGGTTATGCAAATTCACAGACAAATGCCTGAAATCAGAAGAAAGAAGAAGAAATTTGGACTTGTAAGCGATTCAAAATCCTGCTGTGAAATGAGTTTTTTGTCACTTCTTGTGTACGTTTGGTTGTAGAACGTAGTTTGCGAACCAGACAGAGTTGTTTGTAAGGTCAGGCAGTCCTTATGCCGATCCACACAGCAACAACTAAATGTTACCGCAGCGTGAAAATCGCAGTGATCCCATGACTTTAATGCAGAGTTCACGCTGCACGAGTTTTAGACTCTAAAAATAGTTCCCCTTTGGGAACTCGAGCTGTGTTGAGATGCTTTGGAAACACCCTTTTATAACCTTTGGTCTGCAGCACGTATAATATCTGTCTAACCGAAAATTATGCCACAGGCTGGTGATGTCATCAACCAGGAAGTAATGCTGTATAAACATGCATCACACTTTTTCTTTCACATATGTTTGTTTGTGTGAATAAAATTTAAGACAAAAGTTTGTCTTAAAAAAGCTAAAGTGGCTGACTATCAGGGAGGTTGTGTCACATATCAAGCTCGAGGACTGGTTTGACACAATAGATCTGAAGCATTCCTACTTCCACATTTGCTTAACAGGGAAAAGCATTCCAGGAGTCTTCTTTTCAGCCTCTCTATTTCACCTCGCACGTTGACGAAATGCATAGATGCTGCATTGGCTCCTCTGTCGCCAAAGCATGTTGTACTTCTTTGTACCAAGGCCTGGGCTAAAATACACCAAGAAAAGTGTGATCTTCCCAGCCCAGACCTATTTGGAGGTCGCCTAGGACTTGGTAACAATGCAGGCCTGTCTAACGCAGGCCCGAGCTGAGGATGAGAGTGAAACAGTGATTACTGTCAAGCAGTTTCAGAGGCAACTGGTCCTAATGACAGCAATGTCCAAGACAGCCTGCTGCATATAAGAATGTCACAGTGGTGACTTGAACCAATTTTTCCTTAAGCATCCCTGGTGTGTGCTACCACAGCCCCTAGCAATATGTCTCTTGACCAAGGTTCTTCAAAACCATACTCCAAAGTGCCTCTGACCAATAGAACAGGGGTTTTCAGCTTAAGACTACACCAAGGGTGGGAGTGAGAGGTGGGGAGGCCATGAAGGGGAGCGAGGAGGACACAGAGGCCATAGAAGGGAGTAGCAAGGACCAGAGCAAAGCCAGTGTAAGAACCATGGTGAAACCAGAGGGGGGAGCAAGAACCAGGGTGAGGCCAGAGGGAAGGCCGGAGGGGAGTGACGATGACCGCACAACAGAAAGGACACATCATCTCATCTGAGCATGGGGGGGACCCAGGTGGCAGAGTCAGGTCCTGGGTGGAACTAGGGGGCAGAGTCAGGTCCTAGGCAAAACCAAGAGGCAGAATCAGGTACTAAAAAAAATGTAATTCTGTGTGAAATTACGGAGCACCAAATTTCTTATGACTATTAACTGCCACTATGTACATGACAGAGACATTTATTCATTGCCAAACATGAGCACATTTGAAAGAGACAGAAACTCAATTTATTAGCCATCAATTTTAAAAAAAACTAAACTTTCATGGTAAATACGAGACAAGTCAAATGCCATGCAAATATAAACAATTTTTTTTATACAGTGTGTAAAATAAAAGAAAGATATTAGTAAGTATTGGAGTTTTGTATTATATTTACAAATAATTTTTATAAAAGAAATCTGTACAGTATAAATTTAATTATGCTATACACTTAATAAATTCAAACAATGTCTCTTCTGAGGCTTACACCTGGCCCCAAGGCTGACAAAACTGTGCACTCTAGCCCTAATTAGCAGAAGGTGTTTAATAATCTGTCCCAGGTGTGTGTTTATGTGTGTGCATGTGAGAGTGTGTGTGGTAGCACATGGTCGCATTGCAAGGACGTTAATGTCTCTTAAGCAGCATCTGTTTTAAAGACTGCTAACCCGTGGCTCCTTTGCTCCCAGATTCAGCGTCTGTCTTTCCCTCAGCCCTGCTAGTGGAGGCTGTATGCATGCTGCTCACTGCACACACGCGCACACACACACACACACACACACACACACACACACACAGACACTGCCAAGAAATTTTAATGTGCTCTCAAATCCTCAGCACTCTCCTAAAGGTGCAGCTTTTTTTCTCTGCTCGAGCATTTCGGCCCTGAGAGTGCTGAAGTTTCCAGCACCTTTCCCATGGATGTGTCTCCTGCTGCTTTTTTCTTTTTCCCTTCACACACATTTTTTTTTCTCATTTTCTCATCATCTTTTACCCCTCCGGTTATATAGTTTTTTTTCTCTTTTGGGTCTTTCCAAGCTTCTCCACAGACCATAGAGCATTACGGGTAGTAACTTCGACAAATTTTAGTGTTTAGTATGGTGTGTGTGTCTTGTTGCCAGCCTTGTTAAAAAACGCCGGCTGCCCACGTACCTCCCACGGCCCATACTGGTGCCTATTTTCCTCCAATGTAGCACACGTTCTGCTCATGTTCCTGCGAGCTAAAAGAAAAGCTTAGCGGCCATGATCAAACTGCAAATCTCTCCTGTGAAAGCTCATTATTCTCACACACATACCTCACATACTCGCTCGCAGCTGGTCAAAGGTGCTAGAGATCACAGCGGCAAACGGGAAACATGTAGCTTATATTTACATGGGGCCTCTGTTCAATTAGTGATCTTGGAGAAACTGAGGGTTTGCATTTTTATTTTAGAACTAGTGATGAGATTTGGATTTACATCAATTGCCTCAATTGGTGTCCAACATAAAAAAAAAAAACCTCATTGTTTACACGGTAGTGTGAACGCTGTAACATCGTAAGAGTGAAGGAAATCGTGTTGGATTATCAGAATCCGTCACTAGTTTAAGAATAGATTTTTAGCTAAAAAAGGTAGATGTTATGCAAATAAAAAGTATAGTTCATATTCACATTATTTAAATACTGACTATCAGAATTTTGAAATATTTTAGTAATTAAGATTAACAAATATAAAATATTCAAAGAAAGTATAAAGCATAAATCAAGACATCCTTAAGTGTTAAAATGTATACATAATATAATCTAGTCGGCGCTACTGTAATGTACTGTATAGTGTTTTGTTTTGTTCTGTATTAGTTATGTTCTGTATCTGTTTTGCACTGTTTGCACCAGGTTGCACACATGCACTTTATGTTGCGAAGGACTTCTATTATTCTTTAAGTCTTTGGCTCTGTGTTGTTCTATTATGTGGCTCTTTGTTGTTTTGTGTTATTCTGTGTTGTTTTGTATAGCACCATGTGGTCTGGAGATTTGTTGTGTTTTTTTTTTTATTGTGTACTGCATCTTCTATATATGGTTGAAATGACAATAAAGCTTCTTGAACTTGAACATTCATTCATTCCTAATTCAGGGACACAGGGATCTGCCTGAGTCTATTCTTCACAGCCATTTCTGAAAGGGCGAAAGGCAAAAGGGGTACACCCTGGACAGATCACCAGTCCATCACAGGGCCACATACACCCACTCACACTCACAGACAATTTAGAATCACCAATCAATCTAACAAACATGTTTTTGGACTGTGGGAGAAGGGGAAAAACCGTGAGGCAACCCTTCTAACCACTAAGCCACAGTGCTGCCCTGACCTTAAACTTAAACTTAAAAATTCCAGATTAATTTCTGCATTCAAAGCTAATATTCGTTTAAGATGAATCTATGACATAAATTCACCTGTTAAGTACATTTACCTTTCGATACTTGTCTATACATTTAGGTAGCAGTATTCATGTATCACATTTGCCTAACAAGTGTACATTTTTATCGGCTAAGATTTTGAGGCATTATCCAGAAATACCTAATTAAACCCATTTATTTAATGGATTTTAAGCCCCATTAGAAATACTTCTATATAGTATGGAAAATTTAATATGTGAGGTGAGGAGTATGTCCAAATCCTAAGTATTTGAAATACAGTATGTAAAAAGTTTCCAGATGACCTATTAATCCGGATTTTGAAGTATTGATACGGCATAAACTTGACTTCCATTATCCAGCTTTACATCAAATGCAACATTATCGACATGACTGCAATAGTATGTCCGAATTTCATTCATACTAACCCGACTATATAGGACATAGTTTTTTAACAATTGGGAAGTATGTACTTACTTAAATGTAGTACATACTTTAGTATGCAGCCTTAGTCTACATCCAAAAGTCATGTCCATAAACCATGGCCCAAGCATGTATTTTGTAAGGCATGGAAAACTGAAAACACTTTTTTGGATTTTACCTGACACAAAATGAAAAATGTGATTGGTTGCTTGTCTGTCAGGCGCTTTCTTTGCCAATATAAGATAAAGATGATCTTGGCTTTTAGTAGATTTAAGTGTGACTTCTGTTTGGTCTGAGGAATAAACCCTCATAACATTAAATTTTACATTACCTAATTCAAAGAGTAAATTTGTAATCAGCCAAATTCTATAAAGTAAAAAATGCTACCGTTAGAAACATTTAAGTGACAACGAGGGTTGAAATGTATGTAAATGTAAGTGATCACTTATCACTTCATGTCATGTCATTTAAACATATAATTATTCACAGGACCAAAACTTGATTTTAAACTAAATACTATACATTCCAGTATAAATAATAAAGCTTGAAGAGTCCTTACCTAGTTAGTCAAATGTCACCTGTAAATAACAGCTATTTATCATTAGCTAGAATCTTATGTGCTTCCCGGCTACTTATTTTAAAAGACTTGAAAGATTTATAGCACAACCTAACAAGCCGGAAAACAAGAAGGGCCACATATAGACTCAAATGTCAAAAAGTGTCCAGAGCAAGGGGTTTTTTTTCTTGCAGAATTAGTTATATAGTATAATTTTTATTTATATAGCGCTTTTAATAATCGAGATCGTTACAAAGCAGCTTTACAGAATCACATCAAAAAAGACAATATTACGCACTTAACTTATTTATAAATTAAGATTTCCCAACTAAGCAAGCCAGCGGCGATGGTGGCAAGGAACCAAAACTCCATCTGTGACAGAATAGAGAAAAAAACCTTGGGAAAAAAAAACCAGTTTTTCACAACCTATATAAGCCAGATAAACCAGTAGGTTACCCATACTGCAGTGAAGTTTCAGTGGTCTTGTCCGGATGGCCGCCTGGAAGACAAGATCTTCACTGGAAAACTGCATTATTGTCTCCAAGTGCTGATCCACCACCTGGGCTGGCGGCGCCGGTAAGCTAAGAATAACAAAGAAACAAGCGTATGTCTTAGATGCCATTCGACTTATGGTATACAAATATATTGTGTGTTATTAGTGGTGTTCTAGGTTCCGATTGACCTGATCATTGCAGCCTAACAATCCTTTAACAGATTTGAATAATGCAAAATTAATATAATAAAAATATTATAAAATAATAATTATAGAAGTTATTATATATTCTATTTATACTTTGAACAGACTGCTAACAATCATCTTGTTTAAGTTTCATAATATAAAACAGGACATCAATTAATTTACATTGTCACCTCTGTAATTATTCCTTTAAATGTTATTTTTCAATAGAGCGCCAGTTATTTTGCTGTTTTCCTTTTACCTATTTGTCTTTTATTCTTACTTTGGTGCTTGTTAGAAATAAAACTTTTTATAGTCCTATTTTTTTCAAATATATTATTTATATATCTAATTTATTTAAAACTATATACCAATTTTACATGCAAGTAGTGTGAAATGTGTGGTGTCAAAAACATGTAATGAGTCTAAAAGTTGCAGTGCCAAACAACCCAAGTTTCTGCATGATAATTAGTTTTCCTCTAACTGTAGCCAAATGTCTACTTTGAAAAATGTTCTTTTTTTGGGTTCTTATCTCTGTATATCCCTATTTTTTTAAGTATAAAAGAAAAAAAATGAAGATGTTTTATAGATCCATACACGTTATGAACAAACACCCTCATGTCGGGAGGAAAACAAAATGGCCCCGAGGGCAGTGGTTTCCAGCAGATGTTGAAGTAGTTGGGAGCGTCGATTGACAGCGGTGCATCACATTTCCATTTGGCACATCTCAGCCGTGTCTCTGAGTGATGATGGTCTGTGCTATTCTCAAGATGCTGCAGCGTTTAAATCTCATTCATTATGAATGGCAGTGATTGGAAATGCTGCCATCATGTTGGCCTGTTATAACCACAACACAACAACGGAAAAATACGCTTTTGCTACAAGGCATACTTCAGATTGTTCCCTATAGTGTAAATGAAGACCAGAAGACAGGAATCGTAGAGAAATTAAAGAGGATATGGCATTATATTTGCTCATCATCTTAACATTCAGGCAACAGAGAAAAGACAGAAAGGCATCAGTTTTGTGTCAATCTTTCACTTTTAAGGTTTCTTCTCTTCTTTCTCTTTCTATGTATAAATAAAATTGAAAACAATATTCTGCTCATTTCCTAAGGGACAAAAGGAAGGATGCAAAAAGTGAAATGGAAGTTTTGTTTTTCATTGAACATCAGCAGCATCTGCAAGGGATCATTTGGATTTTTTTCTGGTCATTTGTGTGCAATGACTTACATACACAGTCTATGTCCACTGCTGGACTAATATTATAGGAAATTTGAAACACGGTTGTAACACAGCCGTGCATATACAGATGTTTGGGGGTATGTTCATGATCCACTTTCCTTTCACACCCGACTGACTTCGCACTGAACACTCACTTATCGCATGCTAACAGCTTGCTAAAGAAATCTCACAGACTCTCCAGTACAATTTTTTTCCAAACCAAACACACAGTTGAAGAATTTTTATCAGTTTATGAGCAACCCGCTATATGATGAAATGCAGCAAGGGGTAAGACACAAAAGAGCATACAAACATGACTGAAGGTTTATTCTCTGGTAGCATTCTCTCCTTAAATCCGTCAATCCTCTTATATCTCTTATACTGTAGTTTTTCATGGATTACATAGTTTATAGAAAAGAAAAATAACACAGGGTGACACAGGATATGAATAAATGTATGAATCAATGTGATGATTTGTTAATTGGGATAATTATTCAGTATTTCAGGTCAAAAACTGCTAAAACAATGGGTCTAAACATAATACAGAATATATGACTAGAAACAAGGACCGCAGTTAACAAAACAAAACATCCTTAAAAAACTGAAAACACTACAGATCGTATCAAAAAAATGATTAGTCTTTACATACCCCATCTTAAAGTTAAAGTTAGAGAGGACCCAACATTGGCATTAGAGGAGGTGTTGGACTGCTAATCGAGAGATCTGGGTTTAATTCGTGGCACCACCAAGTTGCCACCGCTGTGCCTCTAAGCAAAGCCCTTAAACCCCAATTGCTCAGTTAAAAAAGAAGAAAATGTAAATCACTTCTTTGGTAATGGGTAAGTGTGTCCACCAAATGCTGTAAATGTAACATAACTCAAACCCCAAACCTTCAATCAAGATTTACCCTGTTCCAGAGTTATGGGCGCATCAGGATAAGAAGAGAGGTGAAGGAGGTGATACACCCATCATGCCTAGTGCCTACCGTACAAGCTGGAGTTTGTGAAGTTCAGCAACGTTATGTTTCCAACGAATGAGGTCAGCTGACTACCTTGATATATTCAATGACCAGGATATTCCATCAATGGTTTTATTTCTTCCCTTATAGCACAGATATATTTTAAGATAACAATGGCAAAATTTATCAGGCTTAAATTTGAAAGAGCGATTCAGGAAACATGAGACATCGTTTTTACACACGGATTGTCCACCACAGAGTTCAGACCTTAACCCCATTAAGAATCATTGGGATGTGCTGGTAAAGACTTTGCAAAGCAGTCCTACTATCCCATCATCAATACAAGATATTGGCGAAAAACTAAACAGGAGTAAATGTTGTGACATTGCAGAAGCGTATGGAAACAATGCCACAAAGAATGCAAGCCAGAAATGTAATGTCCAAAAATTGTCTATGGTTAGTTTTGTTGTGGATGAGCTGGAATATTCAGGAATGGAATATCTGAGGCCAGGTCTACAGATGGAAGGACGTTGCATCTAATTTGTAACAAGTATTAGCAACAGAATCATCATCCAATCAAATTTGGACATTCAGTGACATCCCGCCCTCTGGGTTTAGCAACTTGTATAGTGCAACCCCCAGCGAATAGGGATTTCCAAGATATGAAAGTGCAACTTGATAAAAAGAAAATGACATCTGCCAGCGCTTCTACACTAGATCTTGTAGAAAATCTACTGAAAAAAAAACGTCTTTTCAAGGTCAAGAGAAATAATTGAGAAAGCAAGACCCACACCCAAACTGGATTCACCAATAAGGGCCAGCAAAGAAAGTTTTTTCAAAGCATCCATCTGTAAGAACTATAAGTAGCTAACAGCTAGCACAACAAGCTATTTTGTTGGGCTTGTTTACTTTTTCAAGCTGCACCAACACAGATCTTAACCACCTTAAAGTTAGTTATCGACTCCTTTTTATAATCCAGTGTTTGGCTTAATTCCTGAATTTTCTCCAAAGTCACTAGATTGAACACAGAATTCTCAAGTGAGAAGCAAAGCAAACAGCTGAGAGAATAATCTATGAGCAATGTTTCCTCACTTGATCCTTTGCGATTTTGGGTTTAATATAAAAGGCCAAAATGAGTGTAGGATTTTATAAAGCTGCCTACACCCACAGCATACCGCCAGCAGTAGGCTGCTAATCAATTTAGTTGAAGAGCCCTAATTAAGAATGTCATAAAACTTTTATGACACAAACATAATTCCACCATATGAGCCATATATAGCCTTTTTATGCATGTTGTCACAGACAAGCACAGCCAGTGCTATAATAACACATGAGCAGTCGTAAAATGAAAGAATGGAGAGGATTTCATTGTTTTATATAGCTTATTATCCTTAATAGAAGAAAATTCATGCATGATTGCAAAATAAATTCAGGTTCATCACTACAGTATTTTAGAGCAGGGTTGCATTATGGTATGTTCTCTTCCTGATAGATATTATTAGAACTGGAGGTTAATTTTCTAGGTTTGGAGCTGGCTCAGAGCTGAGTGATGGCGTGGATGATTCAGTTTGCATGAGTGGGTAATGTGATAAAATTGAGCTTTTAGATATTGCTTCAGAAAATTTGGGTCCTCTGATATTTTCAAACATGATTTCTTCTTTCAAAGAAAAAAAAAGGATAGAAGTATAGGGGTGAATTTTATTTTCTGCCTTGTTTATGCAATCTTATAGGTTGTGAATTTGTTGTTAGGTTTATTTTGCATGTTTCTGAGCAGCAGATATTTTTTTTTGCTTTAGTATGTAACTCATCACTTATTCTCAAGAAGAATTAAAAGGAAAAAAATCAATAAACAACTATTAATATTAAAAGATAAAAACTAAAACTAAACAAAACACTTCTTATATTTTCTATGAATTTCTTTTTGTTGCTCTTCTGATGATGATGATTATTATTATTATTATTATTATTATTATGATTGTTATTGTTTTTAGTATTATATATTTTTTATAGAAACAAAAAAACAAAATAGCTTCAGAAAAAGTTTAACACTAAATGTGAACTACTCTATCTCATTTCTCTCTCTTTCTGTCTCTTTCCTTTTTTTCTCCCACTCATTCTCCCTCTTTTTCTCTCTCTCTCTCTCCTATTATCTCAGGTTTCTTCCAACAAAATCCTTTATGATTCATCCAGACAGATGGAGATGTTCATCACATTACATGTAACCTCATTTTCTCAGCAGGTTCCCATTCATTGATCACATCCACGGGTTGTCCATATTAATTTTTCTTACTTGGCTCAAAACGCCACTTCTGTGGACTGACAGCTTTTCCGCATGCTGCTCTTCCTTAGCGCCTCTCTCTCGCTTGCGTGCTAAATGATCCTCATCAGCAACATCATCCCCAGAATTGGGAGGATAAATTGAATCACAGCACAAATTTTCACATCCCTGCTATGCATGGTTAATTATGTACATATGGGTGCTTTCCCTGCGCCTTCAATTTCTCTTGCCACTTTCTCTTCTTCCGCAGCTCCACCTGTCTGAGGAATTGATAGTGTATTCGGGGGGAATGAATCATCTGGGCTCTGTCGTGACATCCTAACATCACCACTCGCATTATTCCATTCACATGAAAGGCAATTTGGAAGTGATTTTGGGGATAAAGCTTCTGGCTAAAGTCAAGAGGCTGCTGAAGTGATGCTGATTAAACTTCTATTAGAATGCAACAACTGTGCACTTTCCTTAACGGCCGAGCAGGAAAATGAAGCCATAAAACCAATGTCACAATCACATTGAGTTGGAGCAGAGGCATGTGTTGGGGGTTGAAGCTCATTATGGAGCTTGTCACTTGATGTGTGTGAGGCACAGCAGCGGGAAGTTTGTTGTGCTGTATAACTGTGCTACTCAGGATTGTTGCTTACACACACACACACACACACACACTGACAGCTCCTATTGCTCTGATGGACCCAGCTCAGTCCTGCCAGAAAGAGGTCACCGGCATCTGCTTGTCAGCTTCACCGACTCGCAAGCAGCAGTTCGTCAGGCTTGGATACACACACCCACACTGACCTGTGTTATCAACGACAACCTGGTATATTCATCTCTATCATGAGTGTCATGGATTGTTGAGATGGACAGACATATGGTCAAACTAAAAAAAAACAGAGGAAGGAAGAAAAGTAGGTAGGAAGCAAAGAAGGAAGACAAAAAGGAAGCAAGGAAGGAAGGAAGATAGAAAGGAAGCAAGGAAGGAAGATAGATAGAAAGCAAGGAAGGAAGGAAGGAAGGAAGCAAGGAATAAAAGAAAAGACAAACAAAAAAATAAATAAAGACACTGCACACTTTTTTTTAGAGGCCATGGTCCGCTGTAAAAAAACAGGCTTGATAGGTGTAATCAGAGGCCCATGGAGTTCATTCATTTACCTTCAGTAAGTGCTTTACCCTGGCTAGAGTCACGGTTAATCCAAAGCATATCCCTGGAATATTGGGTGTGTAGCAGAAATACACTCAGGATATCACTTTCCATTACAGAGCATCACGCATGCACACACACATTCACATCTACAGGCAATTTAGAGCAGATATTTTATCTACCGGTGGACTGTAATCACTCTTTACATCTGTGCTGAGTAGAAAAGCATCTGGAAATGGACATCGTGTCACAAATTGCAGACATCCGCATCAAGTTTTCAATTCTGTCAGCGAAGAATTGACAAGTCAGGCTGAAGCGAGCACATGCTCAGGAAACAGGACAGTCTGGAATAAAAGGTGGATGGTTTTTTCTATTATTTATCTACCAACTTTCAGCCTGTGTCTACTATAGCATCAAGTTATTAAGTCAAAATTTACATTTACAGTACTTGAAGGATGCTCTTATCCACAAAATGTGTTTTTTTTTTATCCAACTGAGCAATTGACAGTCAAGGGCATTGATTAGCGGCGGCAGCTTGGATTTAATGGGAAACAAACCCATGTGTGAAGCAAACGTCTGAGAAGAATCCATTTTGCAGTGTAAGGCTTTATTAGAGACTTCACAACAATCCACAGACTTGGTCAATAAACATGCAGAGTTCGGTACACAGAAGTCCAACACAAATCAGGCAAACAAATCCAAAACAGTAGGCAGTTATCGTAATCCAAAGACAGAGCAGAGTTTAATAAACCAGATAGACATGGACAGGAGCATGAGCATGAGCATGAGCATGAGCATGAGCATGAGCAGGAGCATGAGCATGAGCAGGAGCAGGAGCAGGAGCAGGAGCATGGAAAGGCTTGGTATGTTGACTAGCAAACAACACTTTGCAATGCGGTCACAGTCCTGCTAGCTTATAAAGATAGCAACAGAAAGTACTAGTGGAAGTGGCTAGTACTCAGGCGAGGGGGCCCTCTGCTGGTAGGAGGCTGAAATCATTACAACATGATTTTTTAATCAACAGTCCAACGAAATTAAAATGATTAATTAAAAAAAATAACAAAAAAATACAGATATGTAAAAAAAGCAAATAAAAAACACAAGGTACACCACAAATAATTGTGAGATTATTACACAAATAATTCAGCGCTTCTCTGCCTTTTGGCTAAGATCAAGTGTAATATTTGTTCTTATCAGTTTAATATCTGATACGTCCTTTATATGAGGACTTTATATTAAATGGATTTTTAGAGCAGGGAGTTGGAAAAGGGGCTTGCTCCGCCCACTCCACACATCGACTTGGTATTAGAGTACCTCCAGGAACGGTGCACCTTTTTAGCTGGGGAGGGGTGGCTCAAATAGTTAAGGCGCTGAGTTGCTGATCTGGAGACCAGAAAGACCTGCGTTTTAGCCCCACCACCGCCAGCTGTTGATCTGAAGACCAGAAAAACCTGAATTCAAGACCCTTATCCCTTCCTGCTCCAGGGGCGCTGTATCATAACTAACCCTGCGCTCGACCCCAACTTTCTAAAATGGGATATGCGAAAAAGGAATTTCACTGTGCTGTGAAAAAAGGATATGTGACAAATTAAAGGCTTTTACGTTTCTGAATTAGTTATCTTTTTATAACTTATTTGTGACGATGAGGCTGTGACTGTGATTAATCTGTTAGTTGAAATATACTGATTGTTTTAAAAGGTTTTCATTTACAGCATTTGGCAGACGCCCTTTTCTAGAGTGATGTTAAAAAAGTTTTTTAAAAAAGTCACTGCTCTGTTTAACCCAGGAAAAGTAGTATCGCAGTGGCTAAGGTGTTGGAGTGCTAATTGGAAAATCAGGGTTTGATTCCCAGCACCATCGACCCTCAATTAGCAGTCCAACACTTTAACCACTGCGCTACCACATTTCCTATTTTGAACAGAGCAGTGACATTTTTTTTAAACTCTTTCTAAGGAAATCACTAAACTAGGTTCGAATTCTGACAGTAGTTGAGATGTTGACTGGAATTCTCTCGCTTTAGTTGTTTTAACCTCCCACCATGCAAAGAAACAATGAAAGGTCCTTTTGATCCACTTTGTTCTCTTTAGAATGAAAGCTACGATCAGTTGTATTGTTGTTATGTCTCACTACTATTCATAGTACTGCATCTGTGCATATCATGTAGTGGTGTTATTTTTCCCGCTCACCCGCACCTCCCACGGCCATTTCATTTAGCAGGCCTGGCTCTGCTTGTTTGATCTGGCTCTTAATGATCGCCCGTGCTGCCTGGGTTTCTCCTCTGTTCCATGTGTCACTGTGCAAAGTAAAGCCATGATCCCTTGTGTCCAGGGGAGCATTGGATGCTATAATTATCAGAACGCTGCAGCCACCGTCGCTATCTCTAATTTGTGTTTGTTACCTGGCTGCATCTTTCTACTCTGCCACCAAGTGTGTTTGAATAAAGATAGAAATTGGAGAGTGTGCCGAAACCCTACGCTCGGTCCTGCTGCCACGTGTTTAGAATTCGTAATCAGGGTGCGTGTAGTGTTGGGGGAGAGCGGCATGCTCTAGCATCTGCCATGCGTTTCAGCCACCTGTTTTTATGTGAAATTAGATTTTGCACATACGAAAAAAGGTGTAAATATAGAGAAATATAAATAAATAAGTAAATAGATAGATCCGCTAACTTCCTGAAGCTAACAGGCAACAAAACTAAGGTCCTACTTGTTGGCACTAGAGCCATTAGCTTTTCTTTGTACATTGACAATAATGCAATTTTCAGCAATTTCCGGCAATTTGTTTGAACATTGTTTTAACATTTATGTTTTAACATTTATTTTAATGTTTCAATAGCCCCTTTTAAAAACAGGCAGTGTCACAAAACTGCTTTACAAAAATCCACATATAGATTTAGCTTTTAAATGAAAAAAACAAATGCAACATTAGAAATAAAGATCTTTCTTAAATGACTTGCAGGAGAAAATAATTCTGAGTGACACTGAAGAGACTAAAATCATTACAACGGAGTATTTTCACATTACGTCATCAATCCGAAAGTTAGCCATATTGGTGTCACTGAACGCAATGGCACCAAGCTGCAGGTTTGACTGATTATTGCTGGTAAAAAAAATAATTTATTGACAAGTTCTGTGCTGTAGTAATCAGTCAAACAGGGAAAAATGCTGAGTAAGTTATAGACCCCAAAATAGTTTTAACAAATAAAGGAGAAAAGTGCAAAAAGTGTCAGAAGAAAGAAGACAATTTGTGGTTGTCTAAACAGAAGCGGGATTTCCAGAGCAAAAGTCTTTACAATATTCCTGCTTGTTTTTAAAAATAATGAATAGTACTCTATTTATTATTATTCTATCGCATCATTGATGAACTGATTCTGTGCCTCTATCACCCATCCACACAGCAACTATTAAATGATACAGACCTCTAAGTCTTCAGAACACAAGTTTATCAGCTGTGTATTGGCTTTGGAAAAAGGAGGTAGTTTAATATATCGGGATAAGAAATAGAACAAACGTTGGGTCATCAGTCTACGACAAAGAAGCCACCTCATAACTTTAGTTTGTCAAAATATTGCACTTTTTCCTTCTTTGTATGATTTAAAGAGAAGCTTTAACACATTTTCCAGTGGTTTAAACATGATAAGTTAGTAAAACAATGCCTTGTATAGTACATTAACCGTGCAATCCACGCCATTGTTTTCAATATGGCTGCACATGCAGGTAACTGACCAACAGTAACATAGGTGAAAAAACTCTACATACAGGTGAAGGGCAGGAAAGGAAAACAGTACCAAGTGTGTGTAAAAAGATGTTTATTGTATATTGAGTAATCTTTATCGCATAAGCTGCTTTAAGACACAAATCTACTCCACCCAGTCCTGGTGAGCTTGTGGCATTGGTAAATAAGCTTTAAGGTCTTCCTGTGGAACTGTCCACAGCAGCAGAAAATGATTTACAAGTGCAAAGGTTCAGCATCAGCATTCTGACATGCTTCCCTCTGGGGAAAACACATCTCACCATCTTAAAGGCTATTTCATCAAATGATTTAAAGCCCTTATAGGTCTGGAGCACATAAATCAGTGTGTGAACTTCCTTAGAGCATCGCAAAGAGCTTTTAATAAATGTAAGATTGCAAATGACTTTAAACGGGTTGTTCCCATTGACAAAGGTAAGCGCACCAATAGCACTACATCCCCGTCTGTAAGGGTTGTTTTATGCAATAATAAATAATAAACAATAATCTATTGATTTGTCAGCCTTAAGCACATAAACATCACACAGAATCTTTCCTTTAACATTATACTGTAAATATTCCAGTATTCAGCAGCTGTCGCCATAAATCAAAGCACTGACCCTGTGACAGAGTGTAAAAATTAATTACTGCATACTTTAGATGTAGTGACAAAAAAATGCAAGGTAGGCATATTTATTCTCTTCCTTTATCCGTCCCTGCTAGGGTGATATTAATACTAGGCCACAGGTAGGGGGACTCTTCAGAAACATCTTCACCTCCCGATAGCAAATATTAAGTTTAGGAGTCTAAATTTATTTATATGTTATGTGGAATTCGCAGGACTAAAATGTAAGTCCAATTAGAATGTTCGGTCCAAACATTATGATAGACTTTTCTACCAATTTGACAACATAATGTATGTTCTTACATCTGTGCACCCTGTTCCGGACAAGATACGTCATCAGCACGTTCATATACTGCGGGAAAAAAAGAGCAAAAACCTAAATTAATATCGGTGTTGCGTTTTCACACTGTAGTCGACTACACGAGTCAAGGGTCTAAAAGATGATATCATGGTTGCAGTATTTCTTTTGGACTGGTAGGAATATGTTGTGATTTGAGTTTTTTGGTGTGTTTTGATAGAAACTCATAGCTTATGTAGTTTGTGTATGTTTATGAATGATCTCAACCACAGCAACAGTGTGTAATCAGATTTTTATATCTGTAAACTATTTTTATGTTTGGTATTTTAGTACTGTAACTAACAGTAATGTAAAGTATTGTCACCGGTAAATAACACATAATGAATTGTAATACATAGAAATGTTGTCTTTGGTTGTCTAGTCTGTATGTGTTCAGGTGGTTGTGAGTTTGGATAAAGAGGGTGGGACGTACACTTTCAGTGCTATCAGGCTACAGTTAACATTTTCCAAGATGTCCTACTGATCATTTAAACACACACAAACAATATCCCCAGGTAGACACCCACTCACTCTATAATCACCAAAACACAAAGTTGTGGATATACAGTATATTTCTTGCAACAATTTGCTTCAGTGTATCAACCTACATTACAAAATACAAATACATATAAAAAAACAATACAATAGGATGTACTGAAATAAAGTGGTTTTATTAAGTATAATGTACAGCATTTACCTTGGAGATCAGACGACTCCACTTGCTAACGCGCATGTCTGACTAGCTATCAAGTGAGTCATGGGATGTTGGGCAAATGTTGCAGCGTTTACTGTGGCGTTGGGTGTCTAAATCTGGCTCATAATTCGAATTTTAGCTCGCAACTGCTAGTTATCTCGAAAAACTTGTTAGTTGGGACACTCGTAAGTTAAGGTACCACTGAATACAGCTTTAATATAAAAAAATTTAAAATAACATAATACAGCTTTTTGCTTTTTATATATAAAAATGCTGTTGTATTTGATATTCTGGACTGTAGAAATGTTTTTACTGTCTATAACAATAGCTTGCCTGTAAAGCATATTACAGGGTAATATTTATAAGGTTCTCTTATTATGCGTAAATCATTCTATAACAACAGCTGGGAAAGTGGTAGCGCAGTGGTTAAGGTGTTGGCCTGGTAATTGGAGGACTAGAGTGCCACCAAGTTACCACTGCTGGGCCCCTGAGAAAGGCCCTTGACCCCTAATTGCTCAGTTGTATAAATGAAATAAATGTAAGTCACTCTAGATAAGGGCATCTGCCAAATCTAACTTAGACATGGACAGAGGCTCTGTCCAAAATCGTACACTGACTCTATATAGGATGCAAAACTGAGTCCACCAACTTTCACTTTAGACATCTGCAGACTATCGAGAAACTCAGGATATCATTACACGTAACATGATAGAAACTAATTATTACATTACATGTTCATGACTAACATTTAATAGTAACAAAGGAACACCGGCAAATTTAGTAAAGTGAAAATTAATTTTCTGCATTAAAAATTAAAGGTTGACCCACTTCTAAAAGTACAGGTTTTCCAAAAATCTACTCAAGTAAACTAAGCACCTCTGTTTAAATGATATGACATCATACTTTTTGTGCATTTCTAATATTCACTAACCTGTAAGATCAGCGGAGGATTCACAAAGCTAGGCATAGAAGCTAATCTCTCCAATTCAAATATATTTATTGGCTAATCTTTAAAAGTGTTCCAGAAAGCAATAAATAAATATTTTAGATGTGATAAATTAAAGATGAATTGCCTGGTAAAGATCTAAATCTTAATACACTCACAGTAAAGGTGAGCACATTTACAAAGTGAAAGAAGTCGTTTCAAATTTTTTAAAGTATTTAAATGTCATTTATTAGACGAGAGAATGAAGTTGAATTTATTACTGGAGTAAAGAAAAGTTTATTATTTTGCACCAGCACAATAAAAGGATCATTATGACATCAGTATCAAAGACAAGAGAGAGAGAGAGAGAGAGAGAGAGAGAGAGAGAAAGAGAGAGAGTGTGTGTGCTCAGTGCTTTCACACCTGCTTCTATCCATCTGTCTGTGCAGGCCGAGCTGACCAACGCAACACAGGACAGCAGAGAGAGCAGCATTAGTGCCAACACACACACACACACACACACACACACAAGTGCGCATCTTACCACCGTTTAGTTTTTTTGTGGGGTTTTTTTTGTAAATGCTGCACCACAATGAAGCACCAAATGTCCCCAACAAGGTCAGATTCTTAGTAACCGTGTCTTCCCTAAGGGGTTTTATTTGGTGTTTATTTATTATTGTTTTTTTAAGTGCTTTAAATTGTCCCCACAAGATCAGATTCTTTGTAACTGCATCTTCTTAACACACACAGACACACATACACACATATTTTTGTTTTAAAATTCCAGGCTTTTTAAAATATATTTCTTTTTTTAATAAACCTAAAATAAGTCCTCTCAATTTTTAATACTATGTTCCTAACTCACACACTCACTGACAAACACATAGCAATATTTAAAGGCACCCACAAACACAATAACTATTTCCAACACACACACCTACACAACCTGTGGGCGTAATGACCTGTAGTTCGGGCATCTCCTTTAAGGCCCATTAGAGGCTGCGTTGGTGGCCTTTTCTCCATCTGCTTGTCCTGTACAGCAAGAGATCTTTTGACACCAGGGACCCCTTAAAGCTGGAACTTTCTACCAACCGGAAATTTCTACCAACTGGTGAGTGTTAATCATTTGAAGGCTGCTTGTTATTGAGTTGTTAAAATTTGAATGGAACCTATTTTAATTCATGTAAGCAGTCGAACTAAAAAACAAAATGGTACTTAGGTGACCAAAAATTAGCATTAAATAAAAAAAAAAAAAATACTTAAGATTTAGGATTTTGTATTAGATGGAATTTATATTGAGGAAAATCATGTTTTATGAATTACTTTTTATTTTATTTTTTTATTTGATTTGATTCTGAACACAAGTAAATTGTGCGTTTAACTGTAACATGTTTCAGTTTTAAGGGGTCTTATTGTCAGTATTAGAAAAGAAAAAGTAATATCATTCCATCTCTGATATATATAATAACTTTGATAATGGCTGTGATAATGGTCAGTTTCAAGCACCGTAGCAAAATAAAAAAAAAGGAAAAAAAAGAACCAGTGCTATACACCACAATGGAAACTGCTACATGCTGCATAATTATACGTTATTAGTTTGCCTCAGTGAAGGACATCATACAGCAGATAAAAATCGATGAACAACTGAGTTTTAAGTCAGAGATCCCATTTATTAGAACATTAGAATGTAAAACAACCCCTAGAACACTGATTTATCAAATGGCAGATTTATACTCATTACAAAAATGTAAGCTTGTATTAAAGACAAAAATTGATGCTAGAAATAGCCAATCTGCAAATGATGGTTAGTCAGTGGCTAGTTAGTTATTAGCTGTCATGATCTTGTTTTAATCAAATAGTCATATGGTAGCTAGCACTGTTGCCAAGAAGGTTCTGGGTTCATATCCCAGGTCTTTCTGTGTGAAGTTTGCATGTTATCTTTGTTCGCGTGGGTTTACCCCAGGTACTCTGGTTTTCTTCCAGAGTCCAAAAACATGTATGCTAGGATGATTGGTTATTCTAAATTGGCCATAGTGCGAGTGTGTGTGGTTGTATGTCTGTATTTAGTCCTGCGATGGACTGGTGACCTGTCCAGGATGTACCCCTGCCTTTCACCCAATGAAATCTGAGATAGACTCCAGCAGATCCCCATAACCCTGATTATAAATAAATGGGGGTAAAGAATGGATTGATGGAAGCAAATATATGGCAGTAGGAAAAGGGTCGAAACCATCTCATTATATCATGACATCATTACACCACATGAAAAAAATATAATTGAAAAAACAAAAATTCTAAGGTGCTAAATGGCTGTCACAGTCACACACACTGTTCCGGTCACAAATTCCCAAGGGATTAATTATGCTTACCTGAGTCTCATTCCCCAATCAAAGACACTGACATTATTTAAGCCTCACACTACCATCAGTTCTCTGTCAGGTCTTATCTTTGGAAGCAGGAATTTCTCCCGTAATTCTATGATCTCAAAGCGATTCCTGTCAAGTGACTTCCAAGAGTTTCCAAAAGAGACTTTTAGACTCCTAAACGCTTTCAACGTGTTCTGAGTTTTTTTAAGTTCTCCTTCATTATTAAACACTCTAATTTCTCTACGCTTAAATGGTGATGGAAGCGCTATGGAGGTTATTACCGGCAGCTTTGGCAAACTTTGGCTCGCTGACCTCTCGCCAACTCCAGCGTGATTCTCTGTTGTGGCAAGTAATTGCAGTGGCTTCTTGCTCCAGTGCCGTCAAATCCTCAGGCTGCAACCCCAAAGTTTCCCCACAGATAGGTCAAAATTCGCCTATGTGGTGTTGCTATCAACTGACCCAGCGCTCCAGTGAGCCGAAACTGTCTGTTATCAAGGTGGTAACAAGAGGCAGGCATTTAAGGAGTTTGTCAAGCATTTCCAGGAGGTTTTTGGTGAGCCTGGTAAAGATGACTTGACCCTGATTCTAACTCCTGGTTCTATCCAAGACCAGACCCTAACTCCTGGCCCTGTCCAGATCCCAACTCTGGTTCCTCTCTATTTAAGACCTGACTCTGTCCCCTGACTCCACCTAAGACCTGACTCTGCCTTCTGGTTCACTCTAGGACTTGACTCTGCTCCCTGACTCCATCCAAGACCTAACCCAGAATTTTCCCACTGAACAGTGAACATATAGAAATCCTATATTTTTAATTGCACTGTGTATATTCACACTCATTTACATAAAAACATACCCACACACCATCAGGTAGACTAAACAACATGACTTCAAATGCATAATTGTCTGGCCAAGTGTTTGCAATATTTTTTTTGCAATAATATTTACAAAACCTGCGATAGTGTGAAAAGCCCTCATTATTGTGTTTTTCTGCTATCATATCTAAAATGAAATGCACACAAGCATTATGCATGTCAGGTGTGTCATTTTTAGAGCTCGTAGCTGGTTAGGAACGTCAAAATATTTTTTAAGACTTCAGCTGTTCTCGTAAAACGTAGAGAAAAAAAACACTTGTGATGCCATTGCAACATTTTTGTTGGCTTCTCTACAAATAGGATGAGTTTCTGGCAAAGCTCAGCTAAAACTGCACTGGGCAAATAACATCAACATTCTAACAAACGCATTCCAGTGCACAAAGCTGAGAATGCAAATATTTTCAAACAAATTGGTTTAGCCGATTTTCAAAACAGCCTTTAATATGATTTATTTTACATTTTATCTGTGTCATTTTTTTTCTTTCTGCACCATTTGGAGACCAGCATCTCTGGCTATTACTGTCCTTTATGCTGACATGATAAGCCGTAAGTGTAATAAGAGTTTCTAATTATTAGATTACCCAGTGATGTGTGGTGGCTGGTAGCTTTAATATATCATTTAACTGGCTGTTTGCAAATTGATTACTGGTTAGATTTTATATCTTATATATCAACATTTTTACCCACATATAAGTAGGATACATACTTTATTTGGGCAAGTAGGAAAGTTTTATTTGTACATTTGTCCATCGCAGCTTCACAGTTTATACTTATATACAGTTATGGGAATAACTGCTTTATAAATAAACAGCGTTAGTAACAGTGTTACTTTTAACAAAGTAACTGTTTTCCCTGTTACAACGCTGTTACTGTTACTGACAATAAAATGCACCGTTACTGTATTTGAGCTCACTAAGGCGGTGGCCATCCCAGTAGCCATAGCCCAATCAGCCATAGGACCTGCAAAGTTTTTTTTTTTTTTTCTTAAAAAGAGATACAGATGATGATTGGTGTATGTGTGTGTTGGGGGTGGGAGAAAACCACATAACTGATGATGATTGGTGTATGTGTGTGTTGGGGGTGGGAGAAAACCACATAACTGATGATGATTGGTGTATGTGTGTGTTGGGGGTGGGAGAGAAACACATAACTGAGTGATGATGTGGGGTAGGTGGTGTGTGTGTGGGGGTGGGAGAGAACCACATAACTGATGATGATGGTGGTAGGTGTGTGTTGGGGGGTGGGAGAAAACCACATAACTGATGATGATTGGTGTATGTGTGTTAGGGTGGGAGAAAACCATATTACTGATGATGATTGGTGTATGTGTGTGTTGGGGGTGGGAGAAAACCACATAACTGATGATGATTGGTGTATGTGTGTGTTGGGGGTGGGAGAAAACCACATAACTGATGATGATTGGTGTATGTGTGTTAGGGTGGGAGAAAACCATATTACTGATGATAATTGGCAAACGATAAAAATTTAGTCTACCTAAGCCAATCAGAGGCAGAGAGTGGTACGAGCGTTCATACAAGCATACAGCTCTATCCAAAAATCACATACTACTTAAATATGTGCTACATTTGGGTAACTCATTTACTAACTCAGTTACTATTTGTAAAAAGTAACTAGTAACTATAATTAATGCAGTCTTTACAAAATAAAAGACCATTTTTTATTTCCTTCTGTTGTGGCTGGAAAAAATGTAAATTTAAAAAATGTAACTTTTGCTATAGAATGGTTTTTTTGTTTTTTTTTTGCTGTCAGAGCAAAAACAAGATATCGTCATCGTCACCGTCATCATTCTGCACTGACACGTATCTATAAACAGTTGATATATAATTGATTTAGCTGAAGGCGTTCACGACACGACCCCACCACTCCTGACTCCTGATTTGCATCCACACACACCTCTATACTAAAGAAGTAGCCACTGATCCGCAACATGCCATTATTAAAAATTTGGCCCTTTTCTCCTCATCCTCTCCCTCCTCAACCACTGCTCATTAATTTACTGTCATCTGTTGCACGTCACCTTATAAATATAAGCACATAACTTGTAAATGCTGCCTTGAGTGTCTTCCATCTTTATGGGGTTTTTTTTCGTATGACAGGGTGATGCTTGTGACGTCGAATTTGTGCGGGTCAGTTTAAGACCGTGATCAGTTCATATTGGAAATCTGATATTGTTCACATATAAAACAACAATGTAAACAGCGTGAACGTAGCCTAAGCAACAGGATTTAAATATTTATTCTATTTACCAGTTTTCTCCAACTGAGCTCACCTGTGGTGATTACCAAGGGCTCTGCCCATTCAGCTCAGGGAAAAAGAACCGAGCGTGAAGTCACTCATGATTTACAACCCGACTGAACAAGTTGTTAGTACAAATAAAGCCATTATCTCAACATGATGCTGTGAAATCTCTTTTTAAATATAGAAAACACAAACACTCTCATTATGCTGAGGAATAATGTATCATAAGTGGTTCGGAGTTCTTCAGGGAAAAAAGGAGAGAGGGGCGGAGAAGTGAAAGAAAACATTTTAATCACACCCACGAGCGCTGCTGTAAACCGGCCAAATTCAGAGTGCAGAGCTCTATCCGACGCAGTGTGTGAGTCGGGTCAGTGAGTACACACACACACACACAATGACAGAGGTGAGCACTCACTCTGTGATCCCCCTCCTTACACCAGACTCTGTGTTCTGAGCTATATTTATAGCAGGCTACGAGGGATTGTGTGATTGCTTAAGAACGTATGAATACACATCAGGCTTGAAACTCAGGAATATTGAATCAACTTTGAGGATATTGAGTGCAAACCAGAGTTTGTATAAGACGCTGTGGCAACATTTATATTAGCAGTTTATTATTCTGCCTGCAGGTTGGCGTCTCTGGCGTCCCTGGCGTAAACAATCGGGGTTATATATATTCAGGCAATGTAAATGTCAATACAATCCCACCCACTCACACACAGGCTGACAGGTGGATTTCCACACATATAATTCACCTGCGACCCTTCAGGATAAGTCAAACTAGGGCTTCTAATTTGGAATGAACTGTTCAACAGAAATAACCAGACACGTATACAGATATGAATAAAAAAATGCAATATTTTTTGATGAGGCAGGCACAAACATAATTATAACTTCATTATATAGTACAGTCAGATATAAAAAATATATATCCACCATTTATTTTTTAATAAATCAGGTTCAGAACTTTGAGCTTAATTACCGTAGGTTATTACCTCTTATATTTGACCTTCACTATAGAAAACCCGAAATCAGCTTAGAACTCCTTCTCCCCATCTCTGAGTGCAGCATGTAATGTCTAATCAGTACAAAAGAAGCTCTGCTTACCTTTAAAGTTACAGTTACAGCATATACAAGCATTTGTTTTCGTCATGCATTAGAGTAAAAGAACTTGAACTGCGTTATTATAATAACACTATATAGCAAAAGTTTGTCAACACCTTATTAGCACACCCAGATAAGTGTGTCTTCCTTAAACTGGAAGCACAAAACTGGAAGCACACTGAATTCTATTGCATTACATTATTCCTTCACTGAAGCTAAGGCTGCATTTACACTGCAGGTCTTGATGCCCAATTCTGAATACTTATATCCAATTTTTTGTTGACCTGCTTACATCTTCTTTTAAAGCTGACTCGTATCCGATATCTGCATTTACACTATACTCAGCAAAACAACCCAATGTAGACATACTGACCAGAAAAGGAAGTAAAAATGATAAGCAATGTACAAAATGAACGAAGACGGAATGATTATTTTGCTTCTTCTACCATAGAGAAAAAAAGACAAGAGCTCTTGTTGCAGCCTGAGCGAATGTAGCATTGATTAATATATAAATATATATACAGGTCTTTGTTGGTGTTCACATGTGTTGACATCATGTGCTACTATTGCTTATTGACAGGTGAAAATACGATCTGTCTGCTTACATGGCAGAAGACAGTGGCAGACCCACGTATCTGATTCATATCTGATATTCATATTTCCACAAATGATTGAGGCTTGTAACTGATCTGAAAATATCAGAACCTATGTTTTTCTTCTGATGGGTCATATCCTATCTGTGCCACATTTAAGAAAAAAATTGGAATTGGGTCACATGATACATGTGGTGTAAATGCAGCCTAAGAGACCCAAACACTCTTCCGGCATGACTATACCCCTGTGCAAACTCCATAAAGAGCATGCTGTGTTCTGATTGGTGTGGAAGAACTTGTCTGTCCTGCACAAAGCTCTGACTCCGACCCCAAAACACAGACTGAACCCCAGACTTCCTTAGCCAACATTAGTGTCTGATCTGACTCAATTCTTTTTGTGACTGAATAAGCAAATCCCAGCCAACACGCTCTAAAATCTAGAGACTAAATATGAAAAATGATGTTTAAAAAAAACACATAAATGTCATTTGTGTAATATTTTTATTTATATAATGGTGTAGAAAGTGTGGAAAAGCTGACAAACAGAATAAAATTCAAAGTAACAAGTAAAATAGAAAAAAAGAAAGAAAGAAAGGAAGAACCAAACAAATCCAGTTATGCCTTTTGAAGAGCAGTAATATTAGAAGCTAAAATAATAAGACGGCTGTTAAAGTGTTTTCACACCGATGAATAGTAGCTGTATCAGTCTTACAGTGATGCTTTTTAAGTGGCTTATGCAGAAAGTGCTCTATAAATCCTGACTGTGTTCGATTGTTTCATGAACAAAACAGATAATTTCACATGAACATAGTTGACATTTAATTTAACATGCTTAGATTTGTGTGTTTGACACAACCATCCCCCCCCCACCACCACCACCACCACCACCATTACCATCTTCACAATGCCGGCTTGAAAGCAGATTTCCAAACACACAAGCATATGCTAATGTTCCGCTCTATATCCACAGCTCTCTGCTTTAGTAAATTCGGAAAACAGAACTAATTATTGCACAATGATTCTTGTTGTGTGTCATTTTGTCTGTGTGTTTGGGTTTTTTTTTTTGTTTTGTTTTTTTTCTCTCATTTCTCTGAGTTTTGTACACAAGTGCAGTACAGTGAGACATGAAGAAAAAGAAATGGAGAGGAATTCAATATAAGGCAGTGGAGGTAAAGACAATTAGGAGATGGTTAAGAAAAAAGGAGCCAGCGTTAAACAAAAAACCTGGAAAATTAGTTGAGTTTGATGTGATAAATGTGAAAGAAAAATCGAGAACAGTCAGAGACAGACTTCATGCAAATAATATATATATATATATATATATATATATATATATATATATATATATATATATATATAATCTTTTTTTCCATTGATAATTCCATATTAAAAGGAAAGTTTGTCCAGTGTTAGCTGAATAATAAATAAAAATCTATTTCTCTGAGAAAACATATATTTAACATATTTTATTTAATTTTTTTTTTCATCTTACTAAAGTTAATATTACATTTACAGCAACATTATACAATAATGTATTATATAGTGATTTGGACAAACATTTTTCCCCACACACACACACACACACACACACTCACACACACACATGTAAAGGTGCAGTAGGTCATCTTAAAAAATTCTAACTGTAACCTAGTTGCACTGAAAGCGTACGTCCCACCCTCCTTGCCAAATTCATGGCTAATAATTTCTCTCCTAATTTTACTTGATCCTGCTAATATTAATTGGCCTTAAAAATAACTTTAATTAAAAATAACTAATCACAATTATAATTAAAGTGTTAAATATTCTAGTGAACCAAATAAAATGATTTTTATAAATAGATTTCACCAATGCAATTAAGAAAAAATTTTCAGACACCCTTATCCAGAGCGACCTACATATATCCCACTGAGCAAGTGAGGGTCAAGGGCCTTGCTCAGGGGCCTTAGCAGTGGTGGCTTGGTGGAGCTTTGAGTTGGTAATCCAACACTTTAATCATGAGCCCCCGCTACCCCACCTTCATTTCTTTTTTTGACTGATGATTTTATAATTCAGTGTATCCCTATCCAGATAGGATTCCGTTTCCATTACATCCTGGGGTATTTTTCTCTGTAGAGCGCATTTTACTAGGTAAGGCGGCCTCCAAGAGGCCAGGCCTTGGACATGTGTAAGGTGGACCTCCTTACGTACATTTGTCTGAATTTACAATCTGGCAACAACTGCAGGATTCAGGTCCTCGCAGAACCAGCTTGTGTTCCTGAAGGGGAAGGTCTTAGGTTGTGTATGGAATCATGATTCCCTGAGGGAATGAGACTGTGTCACTCCGTTACTTGCCATATCGCCAGCATCCCTGCCTGTGCTGAATGGGATCTTGCATGTTTATATAACATTACTTCCTGGTTGATCGCATCACCCGTCTTTGACGTAATGCTTTTGAATTAGACAGATTTCAAATGTGCTTCAGGCCAAAGGTTATAGAAGAGCATCCCTAAATGCATCCCTACGTGTCAATGCAGCGTCTTTGTTTCATTGGGGAAATGATTAAACATAACCAGAGACGATTTGAGGCTGGTTGGTAAATATTCCAACTCAACAATCCCAAGACCTTCCAGAAATCCTGTAGCATCCAAATATTTAGATTGACTTTTTAAAATCCTGTAGTGTTTTCAGTTTTATGCGTCATATGCATTAGATGTTCACCCAACAGTTTAAGTTTAGGCAAATTAGTGGAAAGCGGCAGGTGATCAAATTGAATTGAAAATGTTGCAGTGATTCTGCATTGATTACTGTTGAGTTTAGGTCCAATCATACGCCCATCCAATAATTTGGTAGAACCCAAATGCTGAAAAAGATATTAACAGCATGCGCACATTAACAGCATGCGTGAGAGACAAATGCTGATTTAAGTCATATCCATTATAAATTTAGCAACTGATACAGAAAGTGTGTGTGACTTGTGGTTGGAACTCTTTTGACTGCCATGTACACACAACTTTTTAGCAACTTTTATAAAGAAAGAGGAGAGCAGACATTGGCAAAAGGGGCTCCATTATCCTGCACCCTGATGAGAAGTCAGGCAACAGAAAGTAAGATATGAAAAGAAATGAAAAAAATATATAATTTTTCTATTCTTGTCAGAGAGAAATTCACTGTCTGGAGCCAATTAAAGAACACAGATCAATGCCCAGTGTGCTGCCAGTATTGAGCTCCACATATTAACATGAGTTCGGAGGAAATGACTTTTCCCATTGAATCCGATTTATTAAATACCAGATTACAATACTGCAGATAAAAACAGGGGAAAATGCGGAAATGTGAGCGTCTTTCTTAACACCTTGTTTTGAACCTAGAACAAATCTAAGATTTTTAGTTTCTTAAACTTTCGGGAATAACGCTGTTATAAAAACATGAGCCAATATGGTGCTAATATTCCTTGTTTCTTTTGTGAAAGTATCCATGTTGTTTCGTAAAGGATTTAAAGTACACCGTCGTATTCTGCGCTGACCACAATACTACAGGGGACCCTACTCTTATTCACAGTCAATTTCTAACATAATACCTTAAAGCGCCACTGTAGATTTGGAAGGATGGTTAATTGACAGGCCGAGTGTTTTGGAAAGCTCTGCATCTAATTAGCCAAGGCTTTCTGGTTAGCCAGGACATGGGATTTGGCAGTGTAAATGCACTCTTAGCGCAGAGCTCGCCTCATTAAAACAGCACACCTCCTGCTGGAACAGACCTGCCTGCACTCCCCACTGTTCACAAATTACACCAATAGTACTGCAGTTTTCCTGCACTTATGCAGGTGACAGGCTACAGATTGGCAGAAAATAAAGATTTTGTCTATTAAACATTTTTTTGCTTATCTATTAGCCTTATTTAGACCTGCAAGCACCATTTCACCCCTGATACATGCAAAATGTTTTACGTTCCCTGATCAGCTTCACTTATTTAGGTACAGCCTGTCACAAAAAAGCTGTAGTGTGAATTAGAGATGTTTACAGGCTGTCATTTAAACAGTAGGTGACTTTTTATATCAACTAAAAAGCTGATTTGTGTGAGAATTTGCCTGCTGTGGTTCGCATGCTTCCACTTTTTTAGGACTTTGTGATTAGCACAAAAGTCCAAATTTATTTTATGCATGTTTTTTGTACCGAGTATAAAAAAATTTGGCACAAACAGCATGACTCCATGTGAACATTCCAGGCTGGTTGAAGTGGTGGATTGGTGTGAAATATAAATTCTTGGCACATTTTTGGTCATTAATACTAATTAGTCTTTTCACAAATGCCACAGTTTAAAGCATTGTTGTTGACCCTTCAGTTTTATGGCTTTGTAGATATTACTTTATCCAATTATATTTTATTTATCTCATTTTTATTTAAAAGAACTAAACAGATGTAATTACTGATTCTGAATTAGTTCAATGTTCATGGTACCCACAGGAAAGCATTAGTAACCCAGTAACGCAAACTGATCAGAACCTGGATCTATAATGTATTCATTATACCGGCTGTACCGTAGTCAAATTCAGGATGTACAAGATTGAAAAAAAAAATCTTACTATTATACTATTTTTTCTTTAAATTTAGAAATAGAAGGTTGTGCCAAAATTGTCCTACTCAGACATCCAAAAAAGACTTGTAATGTTTAGTCTTTTCACACAAGCCTTAAGTGAAACCTTGCTAAAAATAAAACAAAGATATACAGACAGAAAAATACATCTGCTTGATAGATAAATGTAGTTTTTGAATTCTATTCAGTTTATTAATGCCACTACTTTCAGCTGTTTTTAATCAAAATGTAAAACTTTTTAAAAAAAAAAATCATGCAAATAAAATACAAAATATATGTAAATATAAAATATATGATTGACTATTTACAACAGATTAAATTCTTTGTTTTACCCTATATTCATTTTTCCACACAATTTAGTTGCATGTATTTTATTATAATTTTTTATTCCATTCAGTTGTATTTATATAGCGTTTTTAACAATAGACTTTGTCTTAAAGCAGCTTTAAAGAACATAACTAACAAATACAAAAGGCCACAATTAATGTTACAAAAAAAAAAATCAACAAATTTTATTAAAAACATCCCGAGTGAGCACGCCTGGGGCAAGTGTGGCAAGAAAAATCTCCCTTAGATGGTACGAGAAAAAAAACGTGACTCAAAAGGGAACCCATCCTCATTTTGGTGACTCTTTTATAAATTATTTTATTTCAAACACTGGGTAGTCTAATTATAAGCAGTGTCCTTCCTATAATCATATACAGTCAGTGGAGGTTGTATTATGGACGTACATCCTGCTGATATCCTCAAAGTCCACATAATGTCAGCATCTTCGATTTTAATATATTTTATTTATTCATGTATTTATTTATACTATACTATTTCGGTAAAATGAAAAAAATAAATAAAGTACAGTAATGGTGGCAGCACTGTGGCTTAGTGGTTAGCACTGTTGCCTCACAGCAAGAAGGTCCTGGGTTTGATTCCCAGGCAGGGGCCTTTCTGTGTGAAGTTTACATGTTTTTTCTGTGCTTTCATGGGTTTATTCCAGGTTCTCTGGTTTCCTCCTACAGTCCAAAAACATGTATGTTCGGTTGATTGGTGATTCCTAATTGCCCATAGGGGTAAGTGAGTGTACGGCATGTCCAGTCTGTACCTCCTGCCTTTCGTTCTTTCAGAGATGGCTGGGATAGCCTCCAGCAGATCCCTGTGACCCCGAATTAGAGAATAAGTGGGTATAGAAGAGAAAATAATAAATAAAATAAAGCATATGATCCTAACAAGTGCACAGTATTTTTTTTTTAATTTTAGACCTTTTGTACACACCTCTGAAAGCCTTACTTTCACAGTTAAGAAATAATGTTGTCCCAGTACTTCCATTAAAGCATTTTTTCCATTTCTTTTTACCTCAAGGGTTTGTGTCACCATCCTATTCATGTTAATCTCATTTTCAAATGTATTGCCACTTTACAGTCCCCTTAAATAAAGTCAACTATCCTCATTTTAACTTACAGCAGTCTGAAATATCAATCCTGCCTGCAGTGCAGTGCTGATACACAGAACTATAAATAACGGTACTAACTGTATCCGGACTGCAGCTCAGGGCCTGATCAGAAAGCATGAGAAGTTAAAACATCCAATAGTAAACCATTCTATGCAACAGCAAAATAAAGCTAAAGTATGAAGCATATATAAATTATTATAAATGTAAGTAAACATTACATATGGAGAAACAAAATGCATTTAAATAAAATAGGTGCAAAATAATCAGCTGATCTGGTGCTTGCTGGGACATAAATCTCTTATCAGGTAGAATGAAATTCTATTATATCTTTTTAATCAAGTTGTCATGTGCGAGAAAAGTCAAATAGCCAATAGTCTATTTGTTTTGACTCATGCAGCATTAATGATATCCCTGCCTGGTGTGTGTGTGTGTGTGTGTGTGTGTGTGTGTGTGTGTGTGTGTTTGCAGCCTCTGGTGGGTCCCACGGCTTGTCTGCTTTAGGCTAAAGCAGTTGATTCATTAATGCTGTCAGCCCGTGCTGGTGAGAGTAATGCTTTTATGCAGGATTAGAGCAGGGCCACCAGTGTGAGCTCTACAGGGAAATAAATACATCAAGGATGCCCCCCCACTTTTCCTCCCCTCCCCCAAGGCAACCATTAGTCGTGAAGTCAACACTGCTCCTGTGGATTTGTCCATTTGTTTCTTGTCCATGATGCTTCTCGTGGGCCTGAAGTTTTTCTTTTTTTTTTTTTTTTTTTTTCATTTTCTGAAAGGCCAAAGTTCTCCTACTGATTTGGCTTCATTTCTAAGAAATACAAAAGGCAGAAGTTGTGTCCTGTCAGCATGCTAACTTCTTTGGCGTGTAGCAGCTGATTACAGAGGAGTGACAGTATGATTTGTTGAGGCGTTCTAGGGATGAAAGCTTTAGGGGGAACGTCAGATTGAAGACACCAGTCTTCAGTTTTCAACGTCAATTATCCTGTCTTGTTGATGTGATAACTTGATTTTTGACAAGAATGTGTTCTATTATTCGGGTAATAGCAACCCGATGTATCATAAAGCCTTTATTTAGAGAACAGAGAACAGAACAACCACATTTGTCTATCTTCAGTAACTCCTTTTTTGGACAGGGTTATGGTTGATATAAGGTGTGTTCTAGGACCTCTGAGAATGAGACAGGAATATATGCTGGATTAAACGCTGCTCTGTCACAAGGCACCATACACACATGTATACAACTGTCAGGCAATTAAGAGTCATCACAACACCTAGCATGTTGTTGAGAAGTGTAAGGAAATAAGGTAACCTTTACAGATGAAGAAAAAGTGCAATTCTATACAAACCCATAAACCAAAATTATGATTAAACTCTGGATCTTGGATGTGGCACCTACAGCAAACAACCTGCTGTGTGACCATGATGTGGCTTTTATTTTTACGATCTCTGACTGTAAAAGATGATCAAGGTCAATGACCAAACGATAAAATCTTACAACTTCAAGAAAGCTACAGCTTTATTCCAAAAACACTAAGTTTACAAAGGATTCTGGTAAATTAATTAATTGGATAGATGACAGAGAGAGACAGATCAATAAATAGATAAATGGATAGATATATAGACAGACAAACCGACAGATAGATAGATAGATAGATAGATAGATAGATAGACACACAGACAGACAAATAGTGAGAGAGAGTCTCTCTCATGTAGTAAATGTACATGTACTTTGTATGTATCTACTTTCATCTAAAGGCTACAAAATAAAACCAAAAGCAATTTTAATTCTAATTTTATCCCAAAAAAAGCAAAAAAATCGGAGCTTAAATTTACATGTACAAGAGGATGTGTATCACTTTAAACGTGAAATATCTGTTACTGGAAGCAGCACCCATTAGCAACCCATAAGTCTATTTTCCATGAATTACCATTCATTACCATTTCACTGTCAATCCATTAGTTTGACCAGCCAGTCCATCCAATTACCGGCATTATCATACAATTTCCTACAGTTTATTTCCAATTGTCTTTATGGCTCCATTAAAAGTGGTGGCTAATTTTTGTGGCGAGCTTCCTTTCTCGCTTTTCTTTCCCCAGGTTTCCTGCAAAACACCCAATTTGGAGAGCGACGACTCTGGACTCTTTATGGCCCCCTCCCAGGTTCAGAGTGCAGGAATTGAAGTGTGACTGTGAATATGAATCGGCCTTTTAGTCTGCACGCTCTGAGGGACCAGGGGAATACATTTGTCTCAAACCTAGAGGTTGAGAAAGAGTCACACTTTCACTCTTGATGGATGTGGAAAACGAGGCGACAAGATATTCGGACACATTTAAACTAAAATATAGCAGAGGTTAGGACAAAGCGAAATTAGCTCATATTGTCTGATGCAATTCACCATTTATTTTAATGCCTTCAATGGAAGGTTCAGTGTGAAGTATATGCAGTTGTACTGAGACATGGGTGACAATCCCTAAATGGATTTGTATTGATGTCTGAAAGCAAATTTAGTTTAAGTGGAGATCTAGCAAATACTAACATATATAATAAACACACAAAAAATACTCTGTTTTACCTTCAAAAAAGCTTTTAATCTGGCTGTAGAAGTTTTCTGCACATTTTTCTGTTTATAAGCTTACACTTGATAGATTAGTCCTATTTACTTTTACCTATAGCACATAACTACTTCACTACATGAACAAAACCATCGTCATGTACTTTTGGCAAAATATATCATATTCCCAAAAGTATTTGGACACCTGATGATTACGGCAAATATAATTCATTTTAGTTGTAAGTACATTAGATACTCCACTGTGGGAGGGAAGACAATGGGTGTAATGAGAAGTAGATGTCGGACACAGGTGTTTAACACGCAGTCCAGTTTATTTAACAGGATTGATTACAGAAGTTTTAGAGAACTTAAAATCTTTAGTAAGAACGAAGAATACTGCTACTGGAATACTTAGGAAGTACAGGATACGCAATAGTGGAATAGTGGGGGACTCTTTAGCGTGTAGGTAGTCTGGAAGTCTGTGGAAGCTTTGAGAGACCTTGGAAACTTGGGAACGAAGCGACGTGGGAGTCCTTCTTCCATCAGCTTGGACCAGACAAGGGACCCAAGTGAGTGAGCTGTTTCAATAAGGTGAGTTAGTGTAATTGGGAAATTAACGTCAGGTGCGCCTGATTAGAATTCAGGGGAATGTGAACGGTGAACTGTGGGTGAGCCTGGCGTGTCCGTGACAATGGGCTATATGCACACACTTCCGGATTCAGAGTCAGCCAACTCAGTCAACTCCGGTGCGTGTAGTATCCATAGAAACTATGCTTCAAGATCAGCCTAGGGTTACGGTCTACGCCTTGGTCGAATGAACCAAACACTGTCAGACACATTGACAGCATCTAGAATTATGCACATACACATAAGATTTGGACGTGTTGAGTGTTTTCGTGTCATTATCATGCAACTTTAATGATAACCTGTCTGTCTACTATTGTATGTCAGTCACATGCAGTTTTCCTAGCACCATCATCAACAGGCCCCCGTTTCAAACAACTTGAGCGTAAGGGAAAATGATCCTTAGTTTTTTAGCATTTGGCAAAGGCCCTTATTCAGAGCAACTTCCAAGCAGTGGTAACTTGGTGGTCCTGAGCATTGAACACACAATCCGATCATCAGTTTAACATGGTAGAACTGATGGTAGAACACATCCCACAAATATACATTATCTCAAAGCAGCTTTACAAAACACATACAAATAATAGAAAAGACATTTAAAAAGTTTAAAGATAGTATTATACCTGAAATTTATAATTTTATTTATCTCTAATGACCAAACCTGGGGTAACTGTGGCAATGGAAAAACTCCCTTAGATGATATAAGGAAGAAACCTTGAGACTCAAGTGAGATCCCATCCACAGTTGGGTGACACCCAAAAGTAAGATTATAAATCATTATTAACATAATAAACACTGGAGAATGTGATTATAGATGGCGTCCTTTCTACTTTCAAATACGGTCACTCTGAGTTGTGTAACCACAAGATTCTGAGAAGCTTCCAAAAAAACATCTAAGATTATAGATGCATCTATCTATAATATAATAACTCCTCATGCCATATTCTCTTTAAAGGTCTGAGATTTTTAGCAGGCAGAATAGAGCTGCTACAACTTTAGATGCCTCAGGATCCCTGTGGGTTGGCATCTTCTCTTTAAACCATCCAGAATCTTCATAAGAGGGACACAGCTGACCCCGGCACAATCTCTCTCTCTCTCTCTCTCTCTTTCTCTCTCTCTCTTTCTCGCTCTCTTGGTTTTAACTAATACACAGAAACGTGAGCACATCACACCAATTCTCTATTTGCAACACTGACTTCCAGTTTTATTTAGTTGATTTTAAATTTTATTGTTTGTTTTTAAAGCTCTCAATAGCTTTGTCCCACCTTATGTGAATGAGATGTCATCAACTTTCGCTGAAAGACCCGAGGTCAAGGTGTAAACTATGGGATGACCTAGCTTTTTCTGTGGCTGGGCCTAGACGCATCACGCATCACTGATTGGGCCTTTTAAAAAACTATGCTTAAAACATAATTATTTAGGCTTGTTTTTAATATCTAGCAATGCTTTGACAATTTTTTTTGTATATTTTATGTGAAATTTTTATTGTTTTACTGATTTGTGTTTATTATCTTGTTCTCATTGGTTCACCCTGCTTTCTAAATACAAATTGATTGATTGATTGATTGATTGATTTCTCAAATTTTTCTGTATAGGTAAAAAATGAAAAAACAAATGGAGAGAGAAACAGCGTAGCTGCTGTTCATAAATATAGCAAGCACATGATCGAATCTGCATTTGATCAGATGTACTGATGAGTGAGTTTATAGGGTATATTATGAGTTAGAAATGGAATGTGTTGATTACATTTCCATAACCACATGACTTTGACAAGAAGCACCACCTGTTATTGTAATATACATTTAAAAAGTAAAAGATTATTTAAAAATGGGTTTTAAAAGTTCATTGTAATAAAAAATTATTTTAAATTATTCTAATTATTTTTACAAAATATAACCTTCCTAAATTCGTGGCCAAAAACCTGTTACACAATCTGTCCTTTGTCCAAAAAGCTGGACATTCTACAGAAGTCTTGTTAAGGACGTTTTTGTTCTGAATTTCTTGTGTTAACTCCTGTCTTATAAGCCAGACTTTAATAAACAGTCGGGATTGAGAGACATCTTTAGGGAGAAAGTTTGCTTCCACAGCAACAAAGCCAAACTGAAATGGAGTCATTCCTGAACAGCGGTTTAATTAAGACACTCTTCTGGTAGTTCCTGTGGGCATTTCTCTGTGTGTTCAAGATGTGATTGCTCAAACTCTCAAACACATTAATTCTTCCAGGAAGTGGAATTTAAGGAGCTGGTTCACGCTCTTACTGAATTCAATACGGAAAATATATATTTATAAGTTAAGCACGGAATACATATTGTGCACAAGTCATTATGTAAATTACAGACCACTTAGAAATTACGTGCCGTTCTGAAACGTATTTCAATCGAAAAATGTAAGGAATGTATACACTTTGTCTTAATAAATAATGTTATGCTCAATGACTAGGAACTAATTTCCACTCTATGTGTCCATAAATCATTTCAGCCCATCTTGGCAACGTGTAAGTGCCAAGCGGAGATATTATTTGATGCATAAAAATATATATTTTTTCTACATCAGTAAATAGTAACACAGCCAGAGTGCTTTATATTGTTTTCCTGCTTTAGTATAGTAAGGGGTAAGAGGTAGCTTAGTGGTTAGAATGTTGGCTGCTGGGCGGGAGGATCATAGGTTCAATTCCCAGCGTCATTAAGCTACCATTGCTGGGCTCCCAGGCAAGGCTATTAAATCTCACCTGCTCAGTTGGATGAATAAAATAAATGTAAGACTTTCTGAATTCGGTTATCTAACAAATACCCAAAATATCTACAGCATTGGTATCCATTTTGTTATTATTTTAAAATATAAACAATGCTGATGAGAAAGATGTTCTGATCCGTAACATTTGATATGAAATGCAGTAAGCAGGTGTTCACATGTGGCGGATGTAGGTTCCACATGTGGGAAATGGAAAACACAATAAAGTTATTAAATAAACAATTTATTTCATGCTTTTATATCACATATAGCCTTAATGATTACAATCCGTCTTACGCCGGATTCATAAGAGCGCATGTGTGTGATGTCATACAGATTTTATTATGCTGTATGGGAGTCATTTCATTTACAGGTTTTATTGGGCTATATGTCTATGATGTCACATAAAGACTTTATTAAACTGTATGTGTGTCATGTGTGGTGAGAAGTGGTTAAGGAGTTGGACTGTTGATCAGAAGATTCTGGGTTTAATTCCAAGCTGTGAATAGCCACTGCTGGGTCCCTGAGCAGGGCCCCTAACCCTCAACTGCTCAGTTAGATCAAATGTGCAATCATACAGGATCATGTAAAGGTTCTACCAGACTGTACATGTGTTAACTGTGAGAATTTTTTTTCTGTTTTTTGTTCTTTGTCAGTAAAACCCTTTACTAAGGTGTAGAAATTGTGTCATCATAAAATGTAAATATATATATATATATTTTATGCAGTGAGGCAAAGAAAGATAAAGTTGGGGCAAAATGAATAGATGAGGCTTTACTAAAAGATTATTTCGTTAACATATCTTTGTTACCTATTTATACAACATACAAAAAGTACTGAAAAAACATAATAGATTATAAAATGTTTATTTGCTTATTCTTGAATAAAATATCAGTCATCATCTTTATGGCAGAAGATACAATGTTAGCTATAGCGTTGTACAGTTACGTTACTGTACTGTATCGTCAAGAAGATATTGTACAATATTGTATCTTCTGCAAGATGAATTTCTGGTAAAAGGTTTTCCCAGTAACCTATCACCAGAAATTCATCTTGCAAATAATTAAACAATAATATGCTGAAATTAACACATATTTGTCACTTACCATACTTTAATTTTATCTCCATCGCTGACCGCTGTCACATTCCCTATTTTCTTTCTTTTCTTGATATTTTTCCACTTCTGGCTACCAGGTGGAAAAATCCTCTTTATGTCTAAATCAAAAATCGCTTTGCTGGTTTGTGGTAGCTCAGTGGTGAAGGTGTTGGACTGCCAATTGGAAGATCAGGTTTGAGTCCCAGCACCACAAAGCCTCCGCTGGTGGACCCTTATGCAAGACCCTTAACCCTCAGTTGTATAAAAAAGATAAATGTAAGTAAATCTGGATAAGGACGCCTGCCGAATGCTGTAAATGTCAATGGAAAACGGCGACTAAAGCATCAGGAAAAAGCAAGTGTAGACAGCGTAACGCAAGAGAGGGCCCCCTAGGGGGATGCAGATGTCTTGCGGCATGTTATATCAAATTTTTGTTTGTTTAAATAGCTGTTAGGGTGCCCCATCAAAATGCAGGGCCCCAGGAAACCCTGTCTTGCCTGCCCCACTGCCCCAATGTTGAGTTGCTGACATTCAGACTGACGAAAAGGTTGAATTGTACCAGTGCTGTTTTGTATAAGTACTCACTTGCAGGTTAATCTCTTGCTTAATAAACCTGGAATTGTTGTACAGATATGTGTAATATAGATTATTATAAGCTGTGATGGCGTATGTAGTCTATACAAGAGTATAATAGTAATGTCATACGTTTACATTCTCTCACCTGTGATTCGATGTCGCACTAAAATTTCTGGGAGGGAAATCCTCCTATACAGAATTCCATTATACAGATTTCCATAATGTCATCCCTCTCTGCTCCCTTTTCTTTTTTTTTTCCTTTTATTTTGCAGGCTATTAAGTTTGATCCTGAGACCCATCTCGCTGTAATCACAGACAGCTGCACGGGCTGCCTGAGTGTGTGTCCCATCATCAGCGACTGTATCACTATGGTTAGTGATATGACACTATTCGTGCTCAAGAGAGACCTGACACCCATTAGTCTTGTCTGCTAAAGCCAGACCACACACACACATACACACACAAACACACACACACAAAGGGAAAAAAAGGAGAAAAAAGGGGTTGGCATCAGGTTTGCTGCATTGATTCGGTTCATAATTGCTGTGTAAAAAATTACCTTTATTAAGAAAATGAATAATTAGCCGGTAGAAATAATTGCCTTATATTCCCAAGCCAGTTATGCAAAAATCATTGCACTCAAGCAAAAAATAGCAGGTTGCATTATGTGAAGAAAATAGCCTGCAGTGATGTTCAACGTTTCTAACCTCCCAAGCTTTCCTCATCAGAGTGGACACAGTAGTGTGTGTTGTGAAAAATCACAGATACAGTATATTAATAAAACAAATACTATTTCAACTTTCTTTATTTGCTTGGATGCAAATTTATTAATATAAGCGATTTATTTATTCCATAAAAATCAATAAATAATTATACATTTTTTAACAAATACATGTTTGGGATGATGTACAAATTTCCTTAATTTAGCCTGAATTTGTTTATGACAATTTTAATTATGATGTTACTACGTAATTGCTTTCAATTGCAATTAAATTTAGACGATTCGTCTAACAGTATTATTTAATTGAGTAAAACACTCATGCTGTGCATCACTTAATCGAACTCTAAATGCAGGCGTAGAAACTCGTATATTCACGCAGCGGCTCTTCCGCTTCCACTAAAGCATGAATCATCCAAATTGTCTTCATGACATTGACTTTAGATGCGTCCTCTGAATAGTTTTGTGGAGCGTGATTAGTTTTGCGAAGACAAAGCGTTCTTTGTTGTTGATTTAAATAGAAATGCCGAAATGCGTTTCGCACGCACGCTGTTCTTTTAATGTGATTAATCTGCAACTTTGCAAACAAACACGCAGTTCAGCGTACTGGACTCGTTTAAAGATTGAATTAATTAAAATTCTATCCTAACCATCTCTTCGGATTTGGTGGAAATGCATGAAAACGTTGCTGAAAACAACAACTAGGCGTTTCCCGGTTAGTGTTATTATGACATTATTTAAACATAATTTTTTTAAACCTTCAAAGCAGTTGAGGGTTAAGGGCCTTGCTCAGGGGCCCAGCAGTGACAGCTTGGTAACACTAGGAATTAAATGCATGATCTTCTGATCAACATTCAATACCTACATTAATATACAACTTTTATACAACTGAGCAATTGGGGATTAGGGGCCTTGCTCAGGGGCCCAGTGGTGGCAGTTGAGTGGTGCTGGGATTTGAACCTTGATCTTTAAATTTGCAGTCCAACACCTTAACTACTGAGCCATTTCCTTGTATGCAAATGAATACAATGACCTAATTCGAGGTCACACGAACCGTCTCTGAAAGGACGAAAGGCAGCAGGGGTACACCCTGGACAGGCCTACAGTCCATCACAATCCACACATACTCACTCCTATGGGCAATTTAGAATGACCAATCAACCTAACATACATGTTTTTGGACTGTGGAGGGAAACCAGGAGAACCCGGAGTAAACCCACACAATAAATATGCCCCTGGCTGGGAATCAAGCCCAAGCCCTCTTGCTGTAAGGCAACAGTGCTAACCAATAAGGATCCCTAAACAATTAGCCATATAGTGTATATAGTATAATAAAACATTTGTCATGGTGGTGTAATGCAACCAAATATTTTATTTTCTAATACTATTGTTTTTAATATTAGGTACTTTTAATGTAACTAATGTCCCTTACTGGGGTTTCTTTTTATCTGTAAAGCCAAAAACCCACAAGCGTTTTTTATTATTTTTGTTTATGTTGAGAATCCGCAATACCTGAAGTCTCTGAGGAACGTTAAAGCAGTGATTACTTATTATATCATTTCGATTCTTTTAATATTCTTTTATTAACAAGTTTACAAGTAAACATGTGACATAAAATACAGACAGAACTGGTGTTTGTGTAAATACAGTTAATCAATAACATTACGACTAGTGCTGTGGTAAAGTACAAGATCAAAGTTAGAGCCATAATATTTTATAACTTAGAATAATACAAAAGTTTTAATACAAGCTAAGAATTTCAATATAAAAGATTAACAGCATTGGATATATCATTGACGTAGGTGATGTATACTTAAATAGAGTCTGGTGAGTGGAAATAAATCTGCGGTAACCATGGTAACCAAAGTTGCCGAACAAAGTGTCGAAAACTACAGCAAGTATAGAGTACTTGACATTTTTTGCTGACAATTTGAAACAGCATGGGCTTTATGCAGCAGGAGCAAAAAAAAGTTTGCTATAACATTAGGTGACTAGCACTGAGCCATTTTATTAGCTGGTGCCTTAAAAATACATATATTTAACAAAAAAAATAAATAAAAATACAATGAATTTGTCTAACCCTCTTCTTCTTGAACCTGGCACAAACTTTATTTAAAATACCAAAGTTGTAAAAAACTATTCAAACTGGTGACAAAAACAGGAAGGACGTGTTATAGGTGCTTTTAATTTTTATAAAGATGAACAGGAAATTGTACCTTGGGTCTGGTTATGTGCTTCAGGGATATAATCTGTTTAAGCTATGATCCTAATGAAAAAGTTCTCCCTGCAGGAGGTCAGATGACTGGAATAAATGGTCAGCTTTAAGGTGAACAAAAGCATTTATCTCTGTTGTACACACTCTGAGCAATTGGGGGTTAAGGGCCTTGATTAGCAGCCCATCATTGGTAACTTGATGGTGCTGGGAATCAAACTCAGATCTTCCAATTAGCAGTCCAACCCCTTAACCACCACGCTACCACGTTCCCCTAGTTTAGAGTCATAGTGGTTTAAATCATCTGCCTTTTCATTTCTGAAGTGGTGATTTCACATATGTAATATGTATTTGCTTTTAAACTATGTGATTGATTGATTATACGATTAATTAATTGATTGATTGATGGATTGACTGATTGACTTAGTGATGAACTGTTTACTTTCGCACTACATTGAAAGTATAGAACTCAGCAGCTCGGGTATCGAAATTACCTCTGAGATTCCCAGTCGTAATTACAACTTGTGGAGTCATTCATGTTCAACATCTCAGCGGTACTTCCAGTGGCACTTGAAGGCAGCATTAGGCTATGGGTTTGTTCATTAAAAAATATTGTGTGCAAAAAAACTAAACAAAAAAAATGACACTCCTGTGCACATTTCTGGTTGAAGCTAATTATCAACTCTCAGTTTTCTGTGTTTTTCAGAAACATAAAACAAACTTCCAGTTGAAATTAAGCCTAGATTAAAATTAATATTAAATACAGACACTTGGAAGTATATTGGAAGTCATTAAACTGCACACAGATGCTGATAGCACCCATAAAAAATACCATAGTAAACTTTATGAGTTACTACAATAAGATGTATATTATAGTATATTATATAATATTTACTACGAGTAATAACACACTTTTGTTCTGATCTGCACTGTAAAGTTTATCACACATACAGTATAATATAGTTTCGAAAAATTTACCATTGTAATTAATGTAGTCATTCGTTTATTCTACTATAGTAAAGTTATTATAACAGGGCTAGTAGAATTACCCCAACAAATTACCACATTTATTATAATAAGGTTCGAAAACACTACAGTATTTACCACCGGACGTTTTATTACAGATTCTATAATAAGGTTACTCTATAATATAACAGACTATGGTGGTAAGAAAATTGCACATATATGAGATAGCGCTCTTTATTTTCCAGTCACCGAAACTTTTATTTGGAATTATTATATGTTAAAGTACCTAAAAATATATAACTAAAGATAAAGCGAATAGTGTAAAGTCAAACCCTAGTCTTGTGTAGCCAGTATGACGGCCGAATATCTGGCCGCTTTGAGCGGATAAGACCCACCGAAGAGGACGTATGACTGACAGAAAAAGCAACCAATGATATTTCGTATTTTGCCGCATCATGTTTAGGGGCGTCATTAAGTGCCTAAGCTGAACTCAGAACAGTCTATATCAGAAACCTCGTATACGTTTAAGAATCCAGCATTTAGTCCATTTAGATTAATGTTCTTTGCCAACTATATAAACACAACAGCTTACTTATTTGATCAGACAGCTTTGGGTTGTTTCCAATCAGAGGACGACTTTGAAAATCCTGACGCGTCACAGCTACGTGTGCCGTATGCGTTAGACGTTTAGCCAGAGGTCCATGGTTGTAAAATTTGGGGTTTAGACTGGAAAAACCAGTAATTTACAAGCAATGTTTATGACATGCTTTTGGTCTAAAAATTTAAAGGCCTAACCAAACCTAGGTTGCTACAGCTCTTCCATGATACGGCTGTGCAAAAAAATAAATATAATTTGTGCTCAAAGAGTTCGGGATTTCTAATTGGAAACTTAATGCACATTATGTGGAGTTAGAAATGTGTAAATGGTTGCTTCCAGTAAACTCCCCGGACGGTGTTTGATGGTCGTTTTGCGTTGCCAAGGATTATTTCAATATTCCAAGGTTGGTGACTTATAAGTGCTCTGCTTCTGAATATGAAACAATCTAACAGTCGTTTATTTCTGAGTATCAAACATCCCAGCATTTATTTATTATGGACTTCTTTTCCTACTATCAACTTTTATTACGCCAATCAGCCGCACTAAGCCAGAAAGCGATGAAATGCCATGTTTATTGCTTCTAAATGCCCTGCAGAGCTGTGTGATCCCAAGCTGCGAGACATCCATCGCACTGCATCATCCTACTTCCTCTCTTTTGATTGCAATTAGGAAATGATGAGTCTGGACCAAGGCCAGACATGCCTGCCTAAATTATTCATAAATGTTAATAGGCAGGCCAAGAGTCCTCCTCCTTCCTCATGTTCCTCCTCCTGTCTCACGTGGAACAGAAATAATATTGACCTTATCATCAGTGCTTTCACGTTTAACGCCTCGAAATGCTCGAACGTCATCATAATGTAGGTCTCTCTAAAGCCCATTTAAACCATTAGGCGAGTACCATCAAGAGGCTCAGCTTGGTGCACCTTTACCTAGATTGTCAGCGGAAATTGAAATTCACTGCATCTTCTTAAATAATTCAATATGCATCCTGAGTCGCAAGAAAATAGAGCAGAACCTACTCTTAAAACCTTTAGCGTATCTGTAGAGATGCGCCATCATTAGAATTTCTATGGTGAGTTTAGGTGAGTTATTCAATCGTCCATTCATCCATCCATAAGAATTTATTGAGAATGTTCCACATACATGGTCAATCACTGTGGTGCACCTGAAATTGATCTCAAAATCTGAACACAAAATAACCACAAGACTGAAAGTTATTTATTCTCTTTCTCAAACATTACCTGTAATAGCTACACTGCACCGATTCAGGCTTAAAAGCTTAATAAAAAAATCATTTATCGAATTAAGTCTTGTGACTGTGTCGAGTTTCAGTGTAAAATAATTTAATGCAAGCGAGTGCGTGCTTGTGAAATTTTGTCTTCAATTATACTATCTAATCGCTATTTTCAGTGTGTTACAATGACCAGCTGAGCTAGTATTAACGTATGCCCCGAAAGTGACTACATCACTTTAGAAGGGTGGCTGCCGAACGCCTTAAATATTAAAATAAATAAATGGTCTGTAAAACATAAATAACAATTATTAGTCGCGCATACATTCTGTTCTTATATTAATACACATCCCAGCTTTGTTGGTTTCCGAGTGCAGGGGTAGCAATGATACAGCACACCTTTGGCAGTGACAGTTTGGCAGTGATCCTCCAATGAACAACCCAGAGCCTTAATAATTTCACCACTAAAACTGCCCCTAAGGATAGTTTTATCCGTTTTAAAGCAGCATTTTATGAAAGTTGTAGCTTGTCGGTTAAAATGCTTTTGGAAGGTAGTGAGTATTTTGGGTCAATTATGGATTTTTGAGCTCGGATTTTAACCCCCAACTGCACAGTTAGATAAATCTAAGTTACTCTAAAGATGTTCATCTGCCGAATGTCTCATTTAACGGAACCCAAATTTTTAAAAATTGATTTTAATAGGGTTATAATATAACTTGATGAATTATCAGTAACATTTTATGCATTAAACATTGCTCTAATATTCTCTAGATTTACATTTACAGTTTAAAACATAACATGTAATATAAATGTCTTTATTTGTTACATAGACTCTACAGCACAGTGAAATTCGTTTCTTCCAAAAAATCCAGCTTAGAAAGTTGGGGTCAGAAATGATACACCACCCCTGGAGCAAGAAGGGTTAAGGGTCTTGCTCAAGGACCCAGCGTTGGCAGGCTGGCAATGATGGGGCTTGAACCCAGTTCCTCCTGGTCTTCCAATCAACAACTCAGCGCTTTAACCCTTCGAGCCACCACTGCCCCTAATGTCATTGCAATAAGCTGTCAGATTGTGATGCGGGCTTTGATAGCGCTAGTTCTATTAGTCACTATTGTACACGTTGACCTGTTATCAAGCAATTAAATCTCTAACTTTTATAGTGCTAAATATTTAATGTTCATGATTTTTGTATTTAATTCCTACGGAAGTTGTTTACTTCAGCATTCATTAAATAATCTATCCAGTTGTAATCTTACATTTTATTTGTGTGCTTCTAGTCAATGCAGATAATATTTCTCTTTTAATTTATATTTATATGTCGATATATATTTATATCGACAAATTCACAAGCAATAAACAGCCACAGCTTTCTCAATACTGTGAGCCCTGCAAAGTGACATTTATCTAGTCTTGGCCTGGATCAGCATTTTAAGGTCACCTAAGCTCTACTAAATTGCGTTAAAACAATGTAGCTGTTTTAATAAGACTCGCGTCACTCAAATGATATATAGCTGCTGTTTACGCTGAAAAAGTGCAGAAGACAGAAAAAAAAACTTTTCGGTTCTCAGACTGATATCTGTAGAACACTATTTGTGATCTTTTAAAACATTCATTAAAAGTGTTCAAGCAATGGTAAAAAAAAAATATAACGATAAAAATCTAGAAATCTAGAGAATTACTGCAAGTCTCCAAAACGACTCACCTTACAGCTTGTGCTCCGTCCCATTAAAATTCAAGGATCAACAGTTAATACTACAAAATTTTTTCCAAACATATCCTCATTTTTAAACACAGACCATGTCCAAAAAAAGTCCCATTTTCATTCCACCAGTGTGACCTTCATGACCCGTTCTTTCACAAATCTAATTTGACAGTACGTTCAACTGCTTCTGCCTTCAAGGACATTAATGTGAAGCTGATAATAATCATTAAAGCTATTAGCATAGTGCAGCATGGGCAAATTGAAGCTCCTGGTGAGTGGTGTGTGAGCTTATAACCTTCGACCTGCGCTAATTTGCATTGGCAGGAAAGCGTCACGAGATCATTTCATTCAAGTCTATTAACAAGTGATAAAAACCTGAAATAGCTGTGATCCTGCACGGATGATGATTTAGGGCTTGATAATGAAGGGAAAATTGTGAACTTGGACAGAAATTGGTCATGGGTTGTTTGTTTAAGGTGTTTTTATGGCTAGTTTTAAAGTCTTTGGACTGATTATTTCTTAGACAAAAACATTGTGTGCATTTTAATTTACATCATTACATTTTTTTAAATTTCCTATAAAAACTAATGGTGTTATATTTTAAGGTGGAAAATCTTTACAGGTTCAATTTAAGGTGGTATTGAGTTGAATTGAATTGAATGCCTTTATTATCATTGTATTCCTTTCCATATAACGAAATTAGACGCACTGCTTCTGACTACCTGACCACATTTTAACTTTTACAAATAAATACAACAAGAGACTCGCTTATATACACAAAAAGTAATCTAAGTAAAGTGAGCATTTATAGTATTGCACGTTAGCCTTCACGTTGAAACTTACAGTAAGTTTATATAAAAGTACGATATAAATAGAATGAGTGACTGTAGCGATATTAGTGACTAGATACAGCATTGCACATGAAGTACATACAGGAAGTGGTGGTGCCGTGGTTAAGGTGTTGGACTAATACCAGAAAGACTGGGGTTTGATTCCCAGCACCACTAAGCCACTACTGTTGGGCCCCTGAGCAAGGCTCTTAACCCCCAGTTTCTCAATTGTATAAAAAAAAAGTCCAGACTAAATATTGACAGAATGAAAAATATTAGCACTTGGCGTTGTTAGTCTTGTTTATACGCACTCCGATAACAAAGCCTGCTCATTTTCAGTGTTTCCAATCCAGTGATTCCCTCCAGTCATAAAAAAAAAGATATAAACTTTTGTTTGCTGCTTTAATTAAATTAGTGTGTATATCTGTAGAACACTGTCCAATGCTAATCACATTTTGCCCAGGATTATACTCCAGCCAGGTCGTGGTCTGGCATGGCCTCCGTGCCAGTGTTAGATAGAGGCTGGCACAATGCCAAGCCCTGGCACGCTGCAATATACGGCATATGAATCGATCTAAAATTTGGCTCAGTAATGACCTTACAGAGAGAATCATGCATTCTTTACACCTATAGTTTAATATACTACACTTTAAGCTGTACCACGTTGGAGATGTACCAAGCTGACCTTTTGTACCAGCATCTTTGTGACAAAACGGTGAATCTTCAGTGAGCCAGAAATGCTAACTTCCTTTCAGCACCCAGCCGGAGCAGATGTTCAATGTCGCTCCCCTGATGGACACACTGATAAATGGTAATGGAGGTGATTACTTTAAAGAGGGATAAAATGGCTTCAGAGCCATCAGTGGAGTGTGCTCGCATGCCTGTATCCCTGCCTGGATTTTAGCAAATCAATTGGATTTTTGAAGTTGACCAAAAGAGATATGACCCTGCAGCCATTGATCTGCGCTTTTACAATGGCCGTTAAATAGATTTTTTATAGCGCTGTCAGGAGTAGGACTATGATGAGGTATGGCTGAAGTCATTTGCTGATCTCTTTAATCTGGATTTGATGTTAGTATGCATAGAAACGGTCCCTGTGTTATAAATTATATTAAAGACACAGTATGTTTTTACAGATCACCTACTGGGAGGAATCCGTTCCCAACACAAAAAAAGGGATTGCAGTTAATTTGCTGCACTTTTATTATTCTGAATATGAGGATATGCTTTGATATTGGACTGGGATTGCACACGATACAGTAAAAAAAAAAAAAGTTTAACCAAAATTCTTGCTTTTGAATAGATGATTTTTTAAATTATTTTTAGGATCAATTATAAATATCTGCTTAAAAATCATTACACGGCAACAGTCCTCCTGTCAGTTAACACATTTGCAGACCGGTATAAATCTACTCATAAACCTCTGCTAATTGAAGTGTGTGTGTGCTCGCACGTACATCATTAATGATACGACTACAATCATGTCTTAGCTGATCATTAAATATACCGAGTGAGTAAGCGGAGGAGGGACGTGAAACAAGAACCCTGGCAATCCCTACTTTTACCCCTCTCTCTCTCTCTCTCTCTCTCTCTCTTTCGCTCTTTGTTTCAGTATATTTAATCTGATGCTTTGTGCAGGATGTTAATGTGTGTATAATAAAGGTTTTGTCTTCTATGTTTCAAGAGGCCACTGCTACGGATTTTTTAAGACTCCCATTCATAATGTACATCACTGTTTTATTTATTTGGCAGATGCTTTTACTCAGTGACTCACAAAGTGTGGCAGAAACCAATCCAAGTACAGAGATGAGAAATAGAGGGCTAACGACCCATCAGTGTCTGTCTGGAAATCACAACTTCCCATAGCCAGCACACAACCGTAACCACTGAGCCAACACTATGACTATAACCTATAACTATCACTGAGGCCCACAGTTATTACTGTAACTATAACCACCAATACAAGCACAACAATAACCACCAAGACAACATTATAACTATGGTACAGCACAAGTCTTAACTATATCTTTTAATGAGCCACAACAATAATTATACCAATCAATGGATCACAACTATAATATTTAAATTATACACTATAATTCATTAGCTGTGATGTCACTATAACTATAAGCCAGGAAGTCCAGTCTTGGGAGTGGGTGCAGATGTATTGATTCCAAACAAGCAGAAGATTCACCTAATTCCACCTGCACATAATGACCTTTTAGGTGTAGCTTCTGTTCGTCTGACACCACTGCTTTGCGGATATGATAAATCACCCCTGCTATAAACTAGAGCCATTATTGAACCAGCACTACAGCTATAACTATCACTAAACCGTCAGTTTAATTATAACAATAATCATGACTGAATTATCTGAACTATCTTTATGTCTATAATCTACATTTATCATAAGCCTTTAAAACCAAACCATTTTTAAATAATTCAGAAAACACCACTATAACTTATAACTACCATTAACTACTATAATTTATATCTACCATTAAGCTACCAATAAAACGATGACAAAACACCACTATATCAATAACAATGAAAGAACCAACACTATAATCATCATCAAATTAAAATAATAAGTTATTTAATGAAACTATTACTGAGCTTTACAAATAACTTGACAGGATAAATATCACTGAGCTAAAACTATAACCTAAAACTAATATTCAACTACCAATATAGCAATACAGTGGTACCTTAACATACGAGTGTCCCAATTATCGAGTTTTTCGAGACACGAGCCGTCTCTTGGACAATTTTTTGCTTTGAGTTGCGGGCTAAAATTTGGGTTACTAGTCAGCTTCAGAAATTCAACCGCTAGTTGGCGTAGCGAACGCCACAGTAAACGCTGTAACATCCACCCAGCATCCTGTGTCTCACTCGAAAGCTAGTCAGACATGCGCGTCACGGAGGCAAGTGGAGTTGTCTGATCTCCAAGGAAAGGTGGCACATTATACTTAATAAAACCACTTTATTGCAGTACATTCTATCATATTGTTTTTTTTATACAATATTCATTATTTATAAAGTAAATATTCATATTTAAAAAACATGTAACAAAAAAATGTCGGTGTTTTTTGGGGAGCCGAAACGGATTAATGGCATTTCAATTCATTTCACTGGGCAAAACTGATTTGGCACACGAGTAATTTGAGTTACAAGCTCCGTCACGAACGAATTAAACCTGAAATTGAGGCATTACTGTAATTATTACTCAAATACCACTGGAACTCAATAACCAGCACTTAATCGAATTTAGAACTTTAATTTTTAAACTACCACTATAACGTTGATTACTAATCAAACACCAATGTTCTCTTTAACTATCACTGAAACTGTAACTATAACAATTAACTAACTATCATTAGAACCCTACAGTATCTCTAAGACACCCCTATAACTATAGCTATTACAGGATATTACTATTAGATTATGATTATGTTTGATTATGATTGATTACCACTATCACTAAAACGCCACTGTAACTCTATAACTACCACTGAAACACCACTGTCACTCTATATTACTAAAACACCACTGTAACTATAACTATTAACTAATTACGATTAGAACCTAAATCTCTAAGACCTCCATATAACTATAGCTATTACTGAATTACCATAGAACCAAAATTATAAATGAAAAATTAAGAATAAAGATTAATACAAGGACTAAAATTATAATTCTACACACCAAAAACAGTATAATGTAATGCATTATTCATCAGTACAGTAAAATCCTACATGTTCCGCTATACAGTAATATTATATGTAATAAAATGTGAAAAAGATAACTACAAATGTGGAAAAAGGGACTTGTTTATTATTAGACATTTACAGATAAATGTACACCATGAAAACAAACTTCACAGGTGACAAACAGTTTACGGTGCATTGATCAATGCGAGATGATCAATGTTTTTAATATGTGAAAACAAGAGAGGGAGACAGCGGCTTGCCGTGATACGGCGGTTATTCACTTTAAGCTATCGCACACAAACTTATTCATCGTAGGTCACCCTCCCACCACCACCCCTAAACAAAACCCCAGCACAGTTATGCACCAATTTCACAGGGGCCATTAATAATGAATGTAAGAGGTCTATATCATATCATTTGCATTTAGATAAAAGTTCATTTGATTTAAAAAAAAAAATCCCCCGACCCCCAAAGTCTGATCTAAGAGATTTGCCTTTAATCTGTGAATAAATGTCCTGTAAGTCTCCTCGGATCCAAGTTTTAAAAATACACCTGCGAGGGTGAGTAATGATGTCATTAAGGAGTTCTTCAGTTGATCTATAAATCTCACATATTCTATAATCCCCAAGTTGTCATTATTAAAATTGACTGAAAAGTTGTATTATTACTGTGTGTAGCTCTATATTTAGGTACAGTATAAGTGTAGTGTGTGTTTGCTGAGTAAAACCATGCAAATAACTATGCTTAAACACTAGACTTAAGTAGGGTTTTTCTATACACACAGTTATATACGGTAATTAACAATATATAAACAAACAACTTTTTTTAAGCTTGAGTCGTTTTAAGCATGAATATCTGTACTATTACTTGAGTAACGGATGTGTGTACTTTTGGCTTCTCGGGTTATTGCAGTGTGTGTATATAGGTTTTGTATTTATATCCTGGTGTAAAACAGTGAATACAGGTCCTTCTGTATAATTTGTCCATCAATTACATTAATGCCCACCACTTTCGATCACACACGCATTAGAAAGATTAGCTTCTTCCCCGGTCTGTTTGAAGGTTGATACAGATAATTACATCCACATTTTATAACATCCCGACACTGGAGACAATGTGATGCGCACGTTTGCGAATTCTATTAGATAGTGATACAGTGACTGTGGATGGAGAAGGAGCAGCAAACCTGCTTACTGGTGATTAATGTGGACCAGTTCATCATCTGGCTGGCACTGATGACCGGGAAAATCAGGTATTGGTTAGACTGTTACACACACACGATGCATTTTCTTGAATGCAAGTGTAATAATGTGCGATTTATGTTCATACACAAGCTAAAATAGTGAATTGGAGTATTTGTAAGCATAAAACATTTATCCTGTGAAAAAAAAAAGGGGGGGGGGGAGTGTTAGCTCATGGTTAAGGTGTTGGACTACCAACCCAAAGATTGTGGGTTTGATTTCCAACTCCACCAAGCTACCACCGTTGGGCCCCTTGGAAAGGCCCTTAACCCCTATAAATGAGATAAATGGATGAGGGCGTCTGCTAAATGCTGCAAATGTAAGGAAACAAATACTATTGCAATATTTTATTTTTAACTTAATCACATGACTTTACAACTCAAATTAAATAAAGTGTAGAAACTAAGCTAAAATATTCTGCATGGTTTTAATGCGAGAGACGCCTATAGCAGTCCTGGAAATAACACAACGCATTTCGAATGATACACACTGTATAGCTGAAAAGTATGTGTGTTATTCTTATTATTATTTAACAAGATTTACTTTTACAGCATTTGGCGGACCGCTTATCCAGAGCGACGTACACAAAGTGCCTTAAGTCTCTATTATTGACTAGATCAATTCTGGTTTGTTAGGTAACCAACTGAGCGTAACATAAACCCAAAACTGCTGGAAAAGAGCAATTTTTTGTTTAATTATCCATAACATCAAATTCGTCTGGATAGGTCCACCCTTGTGCCACCAAAGTGATACCAAGATAGTAGCAGCAGATCCTCTAACTCTTGAGCTGAAACCTTCATGCATTAAATTTGTTTTTTTTAGAACAGATGCTTAATCAGCTGGAGGTCTGGGAAATTCAGAGGCCAGATTTTGTAGCTGTTTGTCATTCATTTAAAGCATTTATTCATTCATGGGCCCCGTAGTTAGAGTACCTGACTGTCCAGGAAAGTTGTAGGTGGTCTTGTTTAAGGTCCGAGCAGTGCAAGCTTGGTGGCTGTGGGATTTGTACTTATAATCTATCCATCACTAGGCCAACATGTAAACCACTGAGCTACCACTTTCATGACATTTTCCTGAACACTGAAATTAAGTGGATGCAATAAAACTTTTTTTTGCTCTGCTATGAGAATGATGGATAAATTGTATGTGAAAAGATGCATTTTGAGGGCAATAAGTTTTACAAAGCACTAATTTAGAAGATAGTGAATATTTTTTTATGTGTAATAATTTTGGTATCAGAGAACTAATATTTTTAAAAAAGCACAAACTTTTTTTTTTCATTTATATAAAACATCACTTTTGTACAGACTTTAATGTTTTTGTTGTACTCTGGATCTGTATCATGGGAACACTTTTAGGTGAAACCCATGTGCTCCGGACTTTTACAGCCTTCCTGAGCAGAGAGAGGACAATCCGAGTTATGAGCATACAGTACAAATCAATCGAAACTTTTTTTGTAAAAAAGGCCTGAGAGAGAATAGAGAACAGACAGGAGTGTGAATTGAGCTCGGGGGGGAAAGTAACTGAGGCCATGTACTTTATTACTGTAAGTAAGCAGCACTCAGGGATTCCAGCTTTTAAGACCCTCTCGTATGTAAAACTTTAAATGGATGACAGAATTTTAGTGCTGAATGCATGACATTACACAGACAGACTAAATAAAAACTGTATTGATAATTAAAAAAAAAACTTGAGTCTCTCAGAGATATATATATATATCCAAAGATACAATTTTATTTATATATATATATATATATATATATAAATAAAATGTTATGACTTTAACTGAGGCAGTGGTTTAAGGCCACTAACCGGAAGAAGATTATGGGTTTGATTCCCAGCACCACCAAGTTACCCAGCGCTGGGCCCCTGAGCGAGACCCTTAACCTTTAATTGCTCAGTTGTAGAAAATAAATTAAAATGCAAGTCTGGATAGAGGTGTCTGTTATATACTGTACATGTAAATCAGTTTGCTTCTGTGGAGAAAAACTGTTGAGCCTCTTTTTTCAGACTGGTTAACTGGACTTGTTTCTACTTTACATCTGGATAGAATGAGATACACATACAGAATACCTTGGGAACTGTACAAAATGTGGAAACCTTTTTTTTTTTTTTTTCGGACAAGCCTCAAGGACTAATAATGTATTCAATTATTTATGGCAATAATTTCTAGAACTGTTTTTATTACACTTCATAGAATATTTTCGTCTTGTATATAGTCAGGTCTTGTATATACTCATTTTTCCCCTTATTTTTATTATGCTTCATTTTTACAAGGGAAAAGCCAATAGTAGAAAAAAGGTCAGAGACGTCCTGAACATACATACATACATACATACATACTTATCCCAGAGACAAGGGTGTCTGTTCAAAGTTTCTTTACTTATCAAATTACCTATAAAATCAATTAGAATGGTTTAGTGGGTTAAGGCAACACAGTTGCGCTCCAATGACCCAGGTTCGATTCCAGATCGGGTCCTCACCAGTCATCGGGTCCTTCTTTCATTTTATCCCTCTGTCCCATCAATAAAGGCAAAAATGCACCCCCAGAATTTACCATCTGCATCTATATATTTAAAGTATAACCTAAAAAAGACACCTGGACTAGCTTTGTAAAATTTACATTCCCGTAACTAAAAAAACCCAACAAATTTAAAGAACAGAACAAAAACGTACATATATTCTGTAGTGTGAGCAGAAAGTATCAGAGCGAGAGAGACAGCAGAGAGTCAGAGAGGTGAATACAGAGTGATAGAAGTTTATTGAGCATGCTACAGAAGCAGAAAGCACAAAGGGAGCATACAGCGTCTGGTAGACAAAAAGAACATTTAATCGCATTACTTTAAATTCACAATGAATTTATACAGATGTAAAAAACACAACCCGTGTATGAAACAGACAGCCCTTCTATGATACTCACTCTCAGACCACAGATTCTTTAATCTTATTACAAAGTACATTAACGACCTCTCCACCTTCCAAAACACGGCAAATATTAATGACGAATTTACACTTTAACGTCTGGTATAAATGCAGAATTAGTTTCCACTTGTTGAAATGAAAGCTTGGTACAGCATGCGGTAGTAAAAGAAGTCAAAAGGCACGGCAGCTTTGGTCCTAATGATTCATCTACACTATCAGTCGAAAGTATGAAGTCTACATAATTTTTTTTTTGGTAATTCATTTTCATTTTATTTCTTGTTTTTAGTTGATAAACTCTGACTTTGTGGAACGTTTTTAGATAGAGCTGGTTGGGAAAATGCCAAATTGAAGAACTCCAACTATAAGCAGGTGCAACATTTTCACCAAAGCACATATAAGCTCAGCAATCCGACTGAGATGCAATCAGATTCAGTCACCAAAAACAAAATGTTTTACCAAAATTTATTTTGAGCTCAAAGAAAAAAAAATTACAGGACAGGTTTTAAAAAAAAAAAAAAAAAAAAAACCCATAATAACTAGCTTTCACTAGAGTGCCAAACTAACAGTGGGTGTCCACTGCACGCGTTAGGCCTGTGTGGGTGCGAGTATTAATGATCGCAGGGGGGATCTGATCTGCTGAGGGATTTTAGTGTCAGCACAAAAGAACTGCTGGCACTGCTGTACGGCATGCATTTTAAACCATGTTTGTTTTGGAGCAGTTAAATTTTAATAATCCTGCATAAGAAAGGGAAGTTTTATACGCTATTAGTCTTCCTTCTGCACATTATAAAAGTACATAAGGATAATGGGGTGACTGAACAGTTAACTGAACAGAAGCTAATTGACAGGTAAAATTAATCAAATACATTATTGCTCCTTATTCAATCAAAAGGTTTCATCTTCAGCTGTCCTGTTTAAATGTATAGCGTTTATACATCTGATGGTTGAGTTCATTATCCTAATAAAACTATTTTATCTTGAGAAAACAACCAGAAACAAAGGAATGGATTCCCTTGGTGCTTGTTAATTAGGGTTCGTTTCAAGGACATGTTGCATTGTTAAGAGTTGATTGCGGTGTTCAGAGCCATCAATTTACTCTGATTACAAACATCAGCATATAGAGCAACAGACTTAACTGTCTGCTCTCACTAACGGTCGCTGAAGAGGTCTCTGAATAGACCTCGGTCAAGAGCCAGCAGTTAATTTTTAACATAAATCCCAGTCTGTGTTGGAAATCTAAAAAATTATTATTTACTGTACTACACTGCCTGGTCTGTATGTGTGTGTGTGTAAAGGTCACTAGCATTACATTTTAAAAAATTGTCAGATCAAACTAATATACAAAAGAATATGTGCTAGTAGGTAGCTGTTCATCATATCATGTCTCCCAGATAATTCCTAGCTGAATAGTGTTTATATAATACAAAAAAGCAGGCCAATAAAAACTGGCGTTGGTTTTGCAGAAGATCAATGACCACATTGTTGATACAACAGAAAAATAACTGGGTGGACTGGGGCAAGTTCAGAGCTAACAAAAAGACTTTACCACAAACAAAAAAATGTGCCTACACTTCTAGCCTATAAAGCAAGGAAAGTGGATTGGGGGGGTGGGGGGGTTTCCTGGGAGGTAGGGGCTGTTGGGGGGGGGGGTAACGCTGCTTTGTGTAAGTAAGGCACATTTTGTTGTGGGAGCAACCATTGGATGACGACAGAAAGATAAAGACTGAAAAAAATGAGAGCAATTGCGTATCGTGTATTTCTAATATGGTCTTTAGGAAAAGCTGATCGAAATGAACTCTTACATCACTCAACACTCCATAGCGGGTTGAGGGTCGGGGAAAGAGGTACAGGCAGATACACTGCCCGTTCAGATGGTGGATTTAGAGAAGGAAACTCTGAGGCGCTGCCCACGGCCCATGTCGTAGCTATGGAAGTCGATCAGCGCTTGAATGGCTTCCTCAGCCGTTGACATCTGCAGCAGAGCCATCTTGCGATCCCTGATGTGAAAAAAAGTATCAAGTCAGCAACAAAGAATTTTAGAAAAGTGCAAAAGTTTCACAAAAAAAGGATTTTTCTTGTGCACATTTGACTTAAATTCTATTTAAGTAATTTCTTAACAAGAGTTTAAAACAAGGTACAGCATGTAATGTGGCGCTCATTAGAACGAGCCTACATACACTTGATTTTTGGAAAAAAAGGTCATGTGACAGCAGTATTTATTGTAGATGCTGAGGTTTAGAGTTAACACACAAGCTACACTACTATTGTGTGAGATCACCTGGCCCTTACAGCAATACGCTGTTTTCCAAATTGATTTAGAAATATAAAAGCAGACATAGGATAAGTAATTTCATTTCTTTTACTGGAGCTCAGTCTGTGCCTGTTCCTACATGACATTTGATTTGTCCACAGAGAATCAATACACGACTAAACACCAGTTGGGTTGAACTAAGATGTTTGCATCTGAGGCCTCATTAAAAAAGCTAAAATTTGCCTTTTATAATAACTTCAAAGAAAGACTTAATCTAAAATGTTAAGAAAGCACTTAATGTTATGAACAGGTCATTTTTGGACATTACTGGAATCTGTACTAATCTATAGTTCTTATTAAACATTTTAGGTCTTAGTTGTAATACTGCATATTTTTTCTATACATATTTTACTATCATTGAATAAAAGATAAAAGTTCTTACTGAAAGAATTTAAAGGCCTTCACTGTGCCTCCGGAGTTAGAGAAGAGAAGCCTCAGGTCCTCCTCATCCACCTTCTCACTGTGAAAAGACACAAATGTTCATGTTTGGCTGGACAACAATGGCTTGCACTTCCTATTAAGCAATGAAAAAGATGCATAGGGGCAATGCTGAAAACTAATATTTTAGAGCTGTAGAGTTCAAGGGGGTATAAAATACTTTCAACATACTACAACAGATGGCAGCACGAGACTGCACGCTTGTGTATCTCTAAATTCATTGATACCCCAAGTAGTAAAATATACTCATTCCTGGTTTCTCTACGCTTCTACTTACGGGATGTTGGAGAGGTGGAGTGTAGCTGATGGAGGAAAGATGTTCTGGAAATTCTTTGAGCCGGGTTTTTTGAAACGGTGAAGGGGTGAATTGATGAAGTCTTTAGTGAGGCCCTGATCATCCAAGCCTTCTCGAGGAAGCTGCACTGTGGTGTGTTTGGAAAGGGTTACACGGATGATTTTCCCAAACATCTTCTGCCCATTTAGGTGGCTCATGGCTAGAGCAAAATAAAATATATGTTATAATTACAATGACCAAACAGACTGCAATATAAACTAAATTTAAGGACACTGTGTTGTAGGGCTGTGTAAAAATATCGATACAGCTAATTATTTTTTCACAATAGTTTATCGATTTTCTAATCTCTAGTATCGATACATATTTCTTTTACAATTTAATCTGATTTACGATTAAACCCACAGCGCGTGTCAAACGACTTCCTCTTTCACTCCTGTAGTTGGCGCTGACATATACGGCCATTGCCTCGAACGAAGTAAGATAGAAAAAAATATCTATTTTATTGCTAGGTATTGTGATATATTGTATCGTGACCCATGTATTCTGAAATGTATCATATCGTCAGCCCTTGCTAATACACAGCCCTACTGTCTTCAAATTTATAAAACAATGTCATAATGTGTCACTAGACACTCAGTTAGATTTTTAAGTTCACCTAAAGGACTTTCTGTTACACCTATAAATGTATAACAAACAGGGTGGTAATTAACACAGCTCTCTGGATCCCACTGCAGTTATTAGGCCGTACCTAACTGCGCCTGATTTCCGTCTGTCATCTGAATGAGGGCGCTGTCCTTCTTATTGTAGAGGATCTTGACACGTTGCACATCCCCGTACACACCTTCATTTGGGCGGGTGGCAGATGGAGGTAGGAGGAAATGACGGGCGATGCAGGCAAATGAACCATGAAGGACAAGTTAGTGCTTTACAGGCTGGAGTCTGGGCACGAAGATGGCATCTTACACAAAAACTAAAGCACTATAGTACAGCTTAGCGTGTTTATAGAGTAGAGAAAAACAATTCTGATACACCCTCTCATACAGAGGAGCTATGTGATATGGAAAAGTTAAAAAAAAAACAAAAGCCTACATGCAAATCATCAACCATGCATTACAATAAGCTGTACATGAGTAGAGACAGATAGAAAAGATAGAGACAGACTTTAAAAGGCCAAAATAGACCTGATTAAAATGTGAACAAAAATTTAACTGGCAAATTGAAAGTGTGCCCTGAATTTAATTTTGACTAATTATAAACAAGAGAAACTAAAGATAAAGGTAAGAGTATAAAAAAGTAGAAAAGTAGAATCATGAAGTAACTAAAATGTAATAGTAAATAAAAAAAAAAAAAAAAAAGAGAGGTAGATTGCCAACGATAACATACCGAAGAGGGTAAAGAGACTTTGGGGCGTAACCATCTTTAGAAGGAGAGAAGAGCAAGCAGCGTAAGACAGGAAGAGAGAAGAGTCGAGGTAGAGCGAAGATGAACAGATCATCCATAACGAAGGGTGGTTTCCCGCACGATGGTGAGGTGACCATGGAGCATGGGTCAGGGGGGTTAATTGGGGTGGGGTTGGTCAGAGGAGGAACATTTGTTTAATTTTAGATTTTTGTGTGTGTTTTGTTTGTGTGCAAAGCATGAAAAAAGGGGCAAGTGATTTGGGGAAAAACAGAAGGTAAAGAGAATACGAGGTTGGAGCGGGGAAAAGGGTTGGGTAGGGGTATCAAAAGGGGTAATAAATCAAATAAAATAAATAATTAAATAAATAAACAATCACAAGGGGAGGACAAATAAATTTATATACACACACAAAGGTCAGTACATAGGAAATGAAGCTAAAAATGGCATGGTTCTGTTTCTTTTTCTGCTCCCAAACTTCTCTGTAATTATACCAAATGTATTCTCCAAAGACCAAACGTGGGTTAAGGCATTTCTGTTGTGGTCTCACCCAGGAACAAAACAAACAAGAGGGCATGCACAAAATAGGGCAGATTAAGGAGCTAAAGCTTTAGATGAGTATGAAATACAGGTAGCTTCGAAAATAAAGCCATGCACAAAATGGGCATGAAAACCACCTTGCAAAGTTATGGGCTTTAAATAGAAACGCAACATCATGTTTAAAAACAAAAAGCAAACAAACAACAAAAAAACCCACACAGACCCACAAGAGTGTTTGAAAAAATAGGGAAAATAAAACACATGATGGAAAAAGGCAAAAACTGGGAGATTTTCCAGAAGTAGAAAGTGAGCGAGCGAGAGAGAGAGAGAGAGAGAGAGAGAGAGAGACAGAGAGCAAGAAAGAGAGCAAGAGAGATGAGGCATGGGGTGGGCTACCACATTTCATACCAACTCTGAAAAACTTAGAGAGGCAGTGGAACGTCAGGAGAAGGAGAGAGAAGTTACAGCTTAGAGAGAAAAGACAGTTAGATATTACTTTAAGACAGAACAGCAGAGAGGGCAAAAAGACCAGTCCAAAAGGAGAAAGAAAGAGAGAGACAGAGAGCGAGACAGAGAGCGAGAGAGAGAGCGAGAGAGAGAGAGACAGAGAGCGAGAGAGAGAGAGAGACAGAGAGAGAGAGAGAGAGAGAGAGACAGAGAGAGAGACAGAGAGCAGAGAGAGAGAGAGAGAGAGAGAGAGACAGAGAGAGAGAGAGAGAGAGAGAGAGAGAGAGAGACAGAGAGAGAGAGAGAGAGACAGAGGCAAAGTGATCAAAACTTGTACAGAATGCAGAGAGACTGCAGAGAGACCCTCCACTGTGACTAGAACTTTATCAAGTAATACTTTCAGTATATTTATGTGTAGAAAATCATCTTCACATGTCTACCAATTTTGTTAACCCCCAAAACTTTTTGTGCTAATGGTAAATATACTGAAATAACATTTCAACTAACTCAAAATGGTGGAGAACTTACAAACTGCTCACTACACATAAGCTGACAAACCAATTAAACGCTAAAGTGATGACGAAAGTGCCGCAAATATCAACCAGGAACTCTTTTGAAACTAGCAAAGTACAAACTCTGGACACGTTGGAAGGACCAGTTCGAGTTTAGTTCCAGTGCCAAATGGTGCTTCTACAAAACAAACAGCCAGTGTCATCAGGAGCTTGAAAAATGTGTACCAACAATAGCAAGTCTACAAACAAGAAGCATTTATTTTTAGATTAAGGTTATGGAAGGTCAGTAGATAATGGACTGGGCTACTAAATTGAAGGGCTGAAAGTTCACGTCCCAACCTCAAGCACCACTTAGGGCTATTTGAACAAGGCTCTTAATTAAAACATCAAGGCAATATCGCATAATAAACATTATGGATTTAGAGCTTTTTTAACCCGAAGAAACGATCGAACTTCCCGAATGACTACCTGTACACCACACCAAGCAATATCACCACTCAAACAATGGTGTTATACAGGAAAAGGAACTTCTACAAAAATATTTAATTGTAGTTAAATATTTCGCTTTAATGAAGACACCCATCTGTGATGCATTTAATCAACTGTTTTAGCTTACAGTTTTAAACACAACAGTTAATAATAGTAAGTGTGTTTACATGGACACTAATAATCCGACTGAAGAACAATTAGATTGTACGGGGTGTTTTAAACCTTTTCTAATCCAATTGGGAGGACATATAAACACTTCCTGGGTTTGAAAATGAATCTACGAGGTTGATGTACAATAACTGTTGGCCCATTGCATAAAAAAAAACCTGATTACTTAATCAGTATTCACATTAACACTGAGTTCAGATTCATTAATCTGATTGACTTAAATCTGATTAAAACACACTGTCCATGTGAACGCAGCAAGTGTGTTTAGTTGCCCCTCCCCACCTTAAATAATACCCTTATTCTTTTTAACACAACCCTCAATGAAAAGACACACACAATAAATCAGTTAACAGTTATAGCTACAGCTACGACAATACATCCAGGGTCATGCAGAAGAAAATAGGTTCCTTTTTGATGTCTGGTTCCTGTTAAGGTTTTTTCTCGCCACTGGTTTGCTCATTAGGAGTCCACGTTTACATCTGGCTTTCTATAATGTTGCCTAACCACAATGCTGAATAAATCACTGTGCTATGTGTGTCACTTATTTTTTACTCACGCATTCCTGTTTATTCTCTCTATCCCTCTTTGTACCTTTGCTAAATGTGCTATGCTGTCTTTAATTACTGTGGCTCATGTCTCTTAAATTATGTACACATTGTTATTTGCACATTTTATATACAATTTACAATATTATAAATCCTCACCATTTGCACATTAATTTGCACTTAACTAACGCCTTACCTCCTTGTTAGATCACGCTACATTACTGCACATTATTTCCCTGCCTTTGTACTCGTACTCTTATTAACACTGACGTATTTTGATCTGAACTAAATGTAAATTGTCTACGTTCTTTAAAAAGGCAAAATCCTGATTTTCTTAAAACATGCTTGCCTTTTTGCAAGATTCAGAAATCTGAAACACTGATTTTTTCCCACTGCTGTATCAGTCGACAGGCTGAGCGGCGTTGGGGTTGATATTTGCGGCATCTCTTTCACCTTGTCATAATTACACAGCGATTCTGGTGTCAATATTATATCCAGTACAAACTGCCTGTAGTCAAGCAGCTGTTTTATAGACGGTTTGGTATGTGAGCAGTGATAATATAGACAAACACGTTTACAAGGATCCGGGATATTCTATGATCTTTCATCATCAAGTTCAACTTACAAGAAATTAGTCAAAAATATGAAATGCACAGGACTTCTCATCAAAAACAGGGTGGCTATATAGTGATTTTACTTTTTGGAGAAGTGGTAGCTTAGTGGTTAAGATGTTCGACTGGGTTCAAATCCCAGCACCACTAAGCTGCCATTGTTGGGCCCCTGAGCAAGGCTCTTCAACCTCAACTGCTTAGATGCTAAGACAGCAGGGTTGTTATGCTGTTACAGTTATAGAGGGTGGTTATAGCAGATGATTACATCACTGTTGGCCCGTCAGTGTTTTATTTTGCTTAATTCTCAGATGCTTTATTTACTTTAGAAGTTCTTGTCTCTGCACAACTAAAAATAAAAAAAGAATAAAAGATTATACAACCACCTCCTCATCATGGGACTCTCTAAATCATACTACTATCATGTCTGTCACTACTGTTAAACAACTTATATAGCATGTTGCATTAGATTAAGTTGATACCTTCTATGAACCTTTTATACTGTATCATCCCTACCAGACAGTTCAGAAGTCTAAATGTCTGTCTATTTAATTTTGCTCTGTCCAGCACAGAAAATTCATAAATACGAATCTAATTTTCGACAAGCCTGCAATACTTCCTAATAAATTTAAATAAATATTTAACATGATGGTGAAAAATCGTAGAAGATCCTCTGAAATAAAATAAAATGAACTTCGGCAGATGACCGAACACAGAAAAGGTATAGAACCAGTGTCTGTTGGAGCCCTAAGTAAAACACATAGCAGGTAGAGGTGTGTAAGAGAGAGGGGGTGATGTAGGTGTGTTGGGTGCGATAAACTGACCTCATCGTTTAAATTGCTGGCTAGCAAAACTGCACCAGCCCCTGAGTGTCCGGACAGAGCGACTCGCCCGGCTGCTGCCGCTGCTGCCGCCGCTGCACTTAAAGGACTGATCGACCCTACAAACACACAGAGAGGAAGAGAGAAAGAGACAGACATACAGATAGAAAAAAAGGCAAAACAGCAATGAAAAAAAAAGGATGAATGAAGAAAGAAAACAGAGTTAAATAGAAAAAAAGAACAGTTAAATCTAAATTAAATTAGGTTCATTCTTAACATTTTTATACAGATCTTTAATTACACTTTCAGTCTAAACAGAATGTAGTACTTCCAAAAAAAAAACTAAATTTGACTGATAACCTTTTAATGGCTCATATTTAGGTTATTCAGATTTTTTTTAAATAAACCAGTTAGACTGGTCTTACCAAGTAAGGACGTGGAGTCCTTGCCGAGCGCAGCGGCCATGGATGGATCTACAAAAGGTTGTCCGTCTGCTGAAGGCAGCTCGGGTCTCGTGTAATCTCGACTTTTATCGTTGTTGTACTTCACGTTTAAGTTGACCAGTTTGGAGAAGTCGATGCGCAATGTGCAGCATGAGTTATAGATGTTCTGTCCATCCAAAGACTAAAGAGGAGAATAAAGAGGTGGTAACACGTCTTTATGCTTAAGCAAGTGACACAGCAGCAAAACAGTTTCATTTTATTTCTTAATCCATTCAAATGTAGCAGTTTTTAAGATATGTTTTAGCATTTTTTTTGAGTGAAAGAAAGAGAGAGAGAAAATGAAGGAAAGAAAGGGGGTGGGACTGGAGGGGACCCGAACCAGAGTTGAACCCAGGTCTCCAGAGCGCTTTATTATATCTGGAGTATCTTTCATTATATCTGGTGTGTGATTGGGTAGGCGGTGATCCTTTTCTCGTGTGTTACTGCCTACTGAACATTATAAATTAAATATTTTAGCATAAAAAACTATAATATTACCAGCACTTGATACAACAATCCTGGGTACGTCTGCATCATAGAATCGATACCTCTGCCTCACCTCAATTAATCTGTTTCTTGATGTAGATGTGATTACAGTTTTGGATCCTTTTAGATTTAAATATCTTGGACATCTTTCTTTGTTTTTCTTTACAATCCAACTTCTAGGCTGGGAATTACATCTTTCAACAATTTGGTTGCATCATTTCCACACATCCCGCCATCAAAATTAAACCATACAGCAAGTAAAGCCTGCATAATTAGATAAAACGTGCTTCAACTACGATGTCACACTGATTTCATTTTGTCAGTTTGAGCTTTTTATTTATACTTTTGGATTGTCAGGAACTGTTACTTTAACAAAAGCTACAGAAAAGATTGCTAACTAAAAAAAATCCAGACAGGTTAAGAGGTGAACAAATAAGCAGGAATAAAAAAAAGCCCAATGTGATTGCTACTTAATTAGCAGTGCTACACTTTGTTTTTTGGCAAAAGCCCATAGACTTCAACCCACTTGTTTTCTACTTGCTCACACAATGTTTACCTAAATAAGAGTGCCATTAAGTAAAAGCAACAACTACGCGAAACAAATGCACCTTTTACGTCCTGCATCCTTCAGCTTTCTGTGAATCATCTCTCCAGCTGGGTGAATTATACTGTCATTTAGTCTGTTTGCAGTTCTAGCTAAAAAGGCAAGTCTGCCTCGTTTTCAGAAGGCTCCCATGTCGCCACGGTGAGATGGTCACAAATCATAACAGATTGCGAGACACCGATGCCTTGTGTTTTAACAGCTACTTGATTTTTAATAGGCTAAAACGCACACTTATGTTACAAACCGACCGTCGTTGTCTTTTCACATCAGTCACTCACTCACCAGTTTGGCTTGTTGAGCATTTACAGGATCACTGAATTGAAGCAGCGCTTGGAATTGATTATTTTTGGTGAAGGTGATTATCTTCATCACTGTCCCAAACTTAGAAAAGATCTAAATAGAAGAAAGATGCACAAGCGAAGCATCAGTGTATAATCGAGTTTTTTTTTCTGCTGAAAAAAGGATAAAAGTATAAAAACAAAATAAAAGTCTGTAAAATAGCTCGGACCTGCTGCAGGACGTCCAGTGTCACCGGGTAAAACATGTTATCGATGATGATGCGCAGGACTGGACTTGGTGGTGGTATTAAGACACTCTCTCCTGCAGAGTCTGAGCTTGGAGAGCCTCCCTCCTGAACGGCACACACCGCCTGTAGAACAGCCTGGGCACGCTGACCACATGGAAAGAATAAATAAAAAGCAAACAATGCAGAGAATAAATTACATTCAGGCTCATTCCCATTACTCTCACAGACACGAGATAAAGAGAGACAAGTTGCAAAATAGAGAGATTTGCTTCCAGTCCCTTTTGCACAACACAGTTTACAAAATATAAATAGAATCAAATAAAATCACAAGCAAAAAAAAAAACCATGCTGTCAAAGCAGCATACAGATAGAAGCAGTTTTCATTTCCTCAACTAAGCTGTCACTTCTTTTAATGGAACAGCAGGCAACATTTCTGCAAATGGCGAATTGCACCAAAAAAAAAAATCCACTATTTATTTTTAAAGGTCTTTTAAAATTATATCACTTCTGTTCCCTGAAATTTACTTTCTAATCGTGAATAGTTGCATCATAAATACACAAACCCTTGAGTGTTAATGCTTTACTAAAAAACTCTTTTCTACCCTAAACACAAGATCAATGCAAGCTCATCAAAACTTCGTTAACTAGGCACAGACTAAATAAAATTAAATTTGCATCACAAAAATAGTAAACATTGCTTAAGAGTTCAACGCTGTATTTGCAGTGACAGACTATTATAGGAGGAGGACAATTAACAATTATCATTACAATAAACATTACGGAAGCCGATTTAAGTGAAAACATCTTGTTCCCATGCGTCTTATCTTCTCTTGGCTGTAATACTGAAGAAATAAAAGCCATAAACAGACCATTCAAAACTAACTAACTGAACATTCAAGGTTTAAACTAAGCCATGACTGAGCCACAGGAAGTAAGAACGCAAATCTCTGAAATCCGTTTTTATGACTGCAGTGTCACCTTGTTTAGCGATAATAAAAACAAACCCTTCAATACATGCTAGTTAACACAAACACAGCTGTCTCCTTGTCCTTTTCAGTTGTGATGATATTGCACAATAGCCACTAGGGGTTGGGGGGGATCAATTCATTGATGCATCACGATTCTTTCTCTGACGATTCCTAAACCGATTCTTTTTAAGATAGATGATATTGTCATACAGAAATTTCAATTTTAAACAAAAAACATAGAAATGCCAATTCTGGTTCAAACCTGAAGATGTAAACATGTATTAACACACCAGAAGTGTGAATTAAAAATCGATTTGTGGAATCGGATCATGACTTCCAGAATCGGATCGTAAAGTACCTAAAGATTCCCACACCTCACAGCCTTACACGACCTTATACTTTAAATGACGCAAATATTAAACAAAAATAACATGAGTACAGAATTCAATTGAATAACAGTACATGAACTGATCAAAAAACCTAAAACAAGCACAGTCTTTCCTGCCTGAGTGGTTTTTACTGCAGACTAGTGAAGACTAACTATTTTTAATACCGCCTTCTTAAAATTTATGGTGTGACATTTTTTTTTCTCCAAACTATTACAGCGCGTTGTGCAATAGTTGTGGTGGTGTTCGACGTTAATAAAGAACGCCACAGGATCTGAAAGGGGCATGAGTGGAGTAGTGACTGCAGTATAAGAAACAAATACTGCAGAGTGGGATGCTGGTTGTAGTGTAATGCTTCACAAAAGAAATATCCTTGAAAAATGCTTGCTGCCGTTGCTTGCAACAAGAAAATGTGCAAACAGCAATCAAATAGTGCCTCCGTGCTAAGGAAAAAAAAAGAAAATTAAAAAAGACTAAGATATTTATTTAATAGATGAAGCGAAACCACTTTTGTTTTCTTGTCAGTTGAATTACACCACCAGTTTTGAAGCTTAAGACTGCCATTTGCTTAATAAGGTAACACCGATCAATGGCATGTATTAGCAAGGTGAAAAGAAATGGAACAACCATCGTCAAGCCCGACTAAATAAAAACAAGCAGTGTGGAGTAAACAGGCAGACAAAGGTCAGAAGATAAAAAGAGATGGGAGCAATAATTAATTAGCGCTTCTTTAATTATCTGTGATTTTCCTAGTGTAAAAGGAGAAAAAACAACAACCAAACCTCATTCATCATAGTAAGGCAAGCTCGTTTCCAGAAGTTTCTTTTGTTGACTAAAAAAAAACATCTGTGTTCAAATGACTTATTTGTCTTCAGAGGGACTAAAAACATTTTTGTTGGATGTCAATTTGGTGGATAGGAAGCCTATAGAGATGGCTGGTTTACTAACCTGATTAAGTGCACTGTCCGTTTTGAGCTCCTTGTGGTTGGAGTACTGGATACACACAGGGGCATTTCGCACTTGAGGGGTCACTGCTGTGTAGTAGTTGACCATGGTGATCGCCGCTTCCTCTGTTCCAAGCTCCAAAAATGCCTGAAAATGGATAAATACTTTAATCCAAGTTTAATTTAGCTGCACAGATGGATTTAACAAAACACAAGAAAATGCACAGATAGAATTCAATAAATAACAATACAAGAGGGTATCAAAAAGTTTTAAGACACACCAATAGATGGCAGTACAAGGCTGCACGACCAGTCACAGGGGCGTAACGTTAAATAATATATCATGGCTTTTATGTAATACTCTAAGCTATTTACCTGCCTTATTAAAATTTACGCAATCTTATCGCAAGCATATTATAAAACTCTTCTTTAAGGAACTGATTTCTCACACCTGATTTTTGCCTTTCAGCATCAGGATGTTGGTGACTTTTCCAAAGGGCAGACCCAGTGCAATGACTTCTGTCTCAGAAACCTCATTCGGAAGTTTACGAATGTGAATGACTCTAGAAGGTGGGTTGTCCATGCTGTCCTCCACTCTCAGTTTTTTGCTGTCGCTTCCATTAGCTGTAGAAAAACAGCACAAAATCAGGCCAGTCAACAGACAAGACGGTATGTACTGTTACATACTGTCTGTACATGCTAACTGGAAACATTGACCAGATTTGGGTTCTGATGAATCTACACCATGTTTCCAAAGATGCATCACTACTGTACAATCGTGCCTAGTGAATGTTATGTGGAAATTGTATAAATGTATAATATATGCAGCAAATTTCGGCTGTACATAAAACACACAGTGAGTGTGTGAACGATGCCATTTACACTGTTACAGATTCTGAATGTGCTTTGGGTCATACACATTAGCCAATAAACTGCTCAATCAATGTCATTTTTAAACACATACATATGTTCCTGCCATAAGCACAAAATTATATCTAAAAATATAAATAAATAACAAAAAGCTGAATAATAAAATTGGCTTAACATTTTGGAAACCATCTGTTGCTACTTTTTGCTGTTTCTTGTACATTGACTGCTTTTTATACTTACCCTTAACTGAAGTGTTCGGACTGCTGTAAAGACTGCCAGAAAGCAAATCATCTGAACTTCTCTAAGATAGAAAAACAAAACATGTTATTTATATAATGTATAGATTAAAATAGAATGTAATTTATAAAAAATATCATTATAATTTAAATTATCTCCAATAGGGTTACACAGTAGCTTACCTTTACGCCAACTGCAACATCACCAGCAAGACTGTAGAAAAAAAAAAACGGGGGGGGGGGGGGGGGGGTATTATTGATATATAATAAATATAGACCATTGACTGCTCGTCAATTTCTCTGTTTTTTTTTTTACTGCATCTTTTAGTATGTGGAATGTGGAACTACCCACTGCCATGTCAGTCTGTTGTTTATGGGTGTTAGAAGTCAAACCGCATGTGGACTGGTGTTTGTAGCTCGTCCACCTTTAAAATAAATGTGTTGTGTATTTTGAAAAGGCCTTTCTGTTTATCTGAGTAATTTCTTTGTAATAAAATATGAAATGTTTACGTTTAGGATATTTGTCAGACATCCTACTCATTCACCTCTATTATAGAACTGAACAGTTAATTCAATTCCTTTTATTCGTACAGCACTTTTAACAGTGGACAAAGAAATTTTCATTAATTTTATCTTATTTTTACCACATGACGTGGTCTGTGGCTGTGTCATAATTTAAAGCTGTTTTAGTTATTAATTAAATGTGACTTTCTTCCAAGAAACGATTCGGCATCTGACGCATACTTTAAGATTTTAATGAGCACCGTGTCATTTAAGACCTTTGGTCAATTTTTACTTTAAACTATTTATCATCATATTGTAGGAGTGCAGGATTGGGAAAAAATGTTAATATCGACATTTTACAATAGTACAATAATTTATTACAAATAAAAAGATAAGCAAATAAACAGTTGCTGGTTCATTGTACATCCGTTGTATTAAAACTCACAATCTTTTAATAAGTTGCCTGGGGTGAATATGTACAGAATTGATGCTGCTTTCTTATCAACACCACCAAATAAAGACTGACGAGACTTTTCTTTGTGCATCTCCAAATGTAGGTGACTGGGGCACTGGGGGGGGTTGGTCAGAAGACCTCCTGCTCCAGGGGGTGCTGGATCATAGCTAACTTTCTAGGCTGGGATGTGAACAAAAAAATGTCACTGTGCTGTAGACAAATAAGTCCATATGTTGCACAGCACTTTACATGGATTCTTTACTTATACTCAAACAAACCCCTTATTGCTCTACTAACTAAGATTGTCGTAATATTTTTTCTATTTTTGCTGTTTCTTATCCTCTAAAAACATCGTCAAAGGTAAAAAAAAAAAAAAGTCAAATGGCATTTTTACCCACAAAATAAATGCTTACCGGATTTTTGCATCGTTCTGTATAAACCTTATACATTACATATGTTTACAGTAACATTAAATGCTTATCGGCTTTCATATACTTAAATCACTAAAATCACTTAAGTCACTAAAATCATATTTCCCTCAATCCTGAAGTGCATAAGATGCATCTGTATAATTATATGCACTAAACCGCCGCCACATAAGGACTGAGTGGATCATTCGCTGAAGGTGAAGTAAAAAACTCTCTGGTGAGTGTAACGCCGCTATATTTACATTTACAGCAGACGCTCCTATTCATTTATATTATACAACTAATTAAGGGATAAGGGCCGTGCTCAGGGGCCCAGAATTACACAACAAAAATTGGTTAGCCTGTCCCCTGTAAACCTTAAAATATTTTAGAAAGTTATCTATATTTTTAAAGGCTGTAGACACACATTTATATCTGAATACATTCCAAGTTTCGGGGTTATATTAATGAAAGAACGAGTCTCTAGAAATAGTTTTAAATAGTATAAATTTTAATATATTATGCTTATTTTAGATAATATGACATTATTAGTTAGTAGACCATTAAATGGAATACAGAATTTAAAGCTGGGTATTTTAGAGGTCTGCTGGCGTATTTGGAGCCAGTATACCATTATATTTTTTTAGTATTTATTTAAAATAAACATAATAAACCTGTGGATATCGTTTATAGTGCAAACATTGGCATTAAGCTCAGCAGTGGTAACTTGGTGGTGCTGGGAATGGAACCCACATCTTTCAGGTAGCAGTCCTAACACCTTAACCACTAAAGCTACAGTGTTGCTGGTACTGGAAACACCTTAACCACTAAAGCTACAGTGTTGCTGGTACTGGAAATCAAACCCACAATATTCCGGGTAGCAGTCCAACACCTTAACCACTAAGCTACAGTGTTGGTGGTACTGGGAATCACACCCACAATATTCCGGGTAGCAGTCGAACACCTTAACCACTGGGAATCAAACCCACAATATTTCGGGTAGCAGTCGAACACCTTAACCACTAAGCTACAGTGTTGGTGGTACTGGGAATCAACTGGGTAGCAGTCAAACGCCTTAAACACTAAGCTACAGTGTTGCGGGTACTGGGAATCAAACCCACAATATTCCAGGTAGCAGTCCAACACCTTAACCAATAAGCTACAGTGTTGGTGGTACTGGGAATCAACTGGGTAGCAGTCAAACGCCTTAAACACTAAGCTACAGTTTTTGCTGGTACTGGGAATCGAACTCACAGTCTTCCGGGTAGCAGTCTAACACTTCCCCGTGGCTATATAACCAGGTGTGGTCCTGTTATATGACTGAAAAGGACCACATTTGGGATTTAAACATTATTTTAATCTATTATTATCACAAAAAAGACAATTTGATAACCTGGTATGTTTGTAAAAACTAATTTTGATTTGATCTTTTCAAACATTATAAAACAATACATCGTGTTTCTAACAAAGAACCCGAGCGAAAGGAAACTCAATACCGCATTATTTATGCTATTATTTAATATTATCTGGAGTTTATACACGTTAGAACGTATAATACACGACATTATATGTTCTAATACGTTTATTATTTAATTAATCGTCCGAAAAACGGAGCTTAAATCCTGACACAATGTACAAGGAAGCTAAATGCTAACGTGCTAAATGTGCGGTTATAGCTAACAGCGGACGCTAAGCTAATCTCGTGTTTCTTTTATTTCACCCCACACAAAAAATTTAAATGATAAATTGTTTATTTTTGTATATTCTCACACATATATCACACTTACCCGTCCATTACTGAAAAAATAGGCTGTTTTTCACCTTTAAACTGGCTGATATTGAGCTTATACCCAAAATGGTGGCGACGCTACAACCTGTATATTAGCGCGTGTGTAAGCACGTACTGTGCAGAGAGTTGGGTTGCCAGATCTGAGCGAAAAATCACCCCTAACCTGGTGCCAATTTTTGACACGCTATCCACAGCTTTAATATAAAAAATGTTAATAATGTTTTTTAAATAAAGGAAATTATAATTAAATTATTTTTTAATAATAAAACAATCTTAAAATAAATCACAATTAAAACAAAATAAAATAAATCACAAAATAAAACTGTAAAGTCTGTATGTCATTTCCTGGACAAAAAAATCAATAACGTATAATATATATATATATATATATATATATATATATATATATATATATATATATATATATATATATATATATATATAAAACACAATAATTAAAAATATTATTAAAATATATGTGTGTTTACAGAATTTCTAAAATATTTCAGTAACGGTTTACAGGCCACATGCTAATGCTAACCATTTTTGTTGTTGTTGCTGTTGTTTTTGCAACTATTACTATTAAAACTATTATTTGTTTCTATGAAAACTTTACAGACTTTTCGGAGTACTAAACATAAAGATGCACTGTTAAGCAATGTAATTTTAGATAAAAAAAGCAACAATGCAATATTATATTACAATAATAACAACAACATTGGTATGATTCAAGCAACACAGCGACAACAAATAAAAACGTTCACGATTGTGTTAGATTTATTGTTTGCGATTTACAATAATTAGTCATATTAAAAGCACCGAAGGGCCCTCAAATAAAATTCTGAAGGGTCCCCTAAAACCTTACTAACTGTGCTATAATCAGGATGTATCAACTAACTTAGTTTTTTTATGAAAACCACAGATTTGGCAACACTGACACAGACCCCTCATGAAAGAAGGCTTTTGTGGCAGCTACACAAAGGCACTGACTAACAGTCCAAAGCCATGCATCCGCTTTCAATAATACTACATCCATGATGATTTGCCTTCCAAATAGAGGTCAGCTTTGACTCTGATCCAACACAGAAGCTATTCACCTATAAATAAAAAAAAATATTATATTATATTATATTAGATCCGATTATATAATACCACTTATATAAGCATTTATATAAAAACTTATTGATTCACCATAATGTTATGAAATGAACCATTCAAGTATGATGGTCTAAATCACTTTATTACCATAATGATATGTTACGCAGCTGTACAATAAACAAAGAAGACATGTTCCTTACTGCTTTTTAAAAAAGCAACCTGTTAAAACCTTTTATATAATAGCTTGTGACAAAAACCTTTCCAGACATTTCCTAAAGATGTCACAAAAATCATGTGGCACTATTCCTTACCAATAAGAGTAAATGCACTGACAGTAAATAAGACCAGTTCTGTTGTGCGTATGTGTGTGTGTGTGTGTGGGAGAGAGAGAGAGTGAGAGAGAGAGAAAGAGAGAGGATAATGGAGATACAAACTGAATGCTGGGATTTTTTTTCCATACCAGAGCTAAGTGCACTGGGCGAAGGCTAGCCGATAATAGCTTATTAAAACAAATATGTGTCTTGCTTACAGCCCAGCATCTCGGCTGGTTTGCTGAACACTCGATGCACTAGCAGATCAACAGCAATCATAAAGTTTAGCTGAATATGTTTTCTTCATCACGATAGAGGCATCACTGAGGTTATTAAGACGTTACAATTGAAGTTTAGTCAGTATTTATTCTGTTAAATGTGTTATTACTACAGTAGACTTTCCTGAAAAATATCTCTGGGCCTAATTTTTAACAAACAAACAACTTAAAACACTGTACTCGAAAACCTATAAAGTATTAACAATGTAATACACAAAAGAGAGAGAGACAGAGGGAAAGAGAGAGTGAGAGAGACACTATAGCAGATGTAAAGTTTGTGATGCAATTCATGTACAATATTTAGATAGACATACATTATTTTGCCACATCTTTTTATTGCAATTTTGCCCCTACATAAAAGTTGCACTTTTAAGAGCGTTACATGAATCACATACTCAAGATGGCGTCTTCGAACCTGCTGCGGTTGCTGCAGAAACAGCTTTCTTTTTTTTTCTTCTATATATTCCTTATGGTTGTCTAGTTGATGTGGTAATAGTAGGCAATTGCAGCAACTGACTTTTCTGTACAAAGCATATCTAATAATTCAACCTTTTTCTATAAGGTTTTTACATTCTTTTGCTTCTTGGGAGCACTTTCCGAGGCATCAGAAGCACAGCGTTTTGGATCTATAATTACAGCCGGTATATTTTGTGCTGTAAAGATACGAAAAGAAAGAAATGCAAGATGTATTGCTGGCAAAGAGCATCGGGGTCCTTAACAGTGTGAACAGTTATTTAGCATACTAAAACTTTAACAACATGTAACTTGATGTATTATATTAAATGATGAACATGTAAATAATGCTTTTATTTTTCATTTTTGAACTCCCCCAAAACATTCTATTTGAGAAGTGGTGACAAACTTGCAAATAACAAAATCTATAAATGTTAAACCTGTAAATGTGAAGCGCCGTAGTGTGGGATTTAGAACACACACATACAGTAGCCTTAGGGGCCTATGAGAATGAGTGAAATGTGTCTACATGATCAATTCCAGAGAGCATGAAATGAGTAAAAAAGCAAAAGCAAGCTAGAGCCAAAGTGGGCAGAAGAACCTAAAATCAAATTAAATTATTTTACCTTTCTGTTTACTGTCCCTTAGTGTTTATATTATATTATATCACTTTTTTATCTGATTATATTATATATATATATATATATATATATATATATATATATATATATATAATATATATATATATATATATATAAAAGACATAACAGCGTGCAAATATATATATATATATATATATTATATATATATATATATATATTTTTGCACGCTGTTATGTATTTTTATATGTTAATTAATCATATAAGGCAAAGCAAGTTTATTTATATAGCACATTTCATACACAGTGGTCATTCAAAGTGCTTTACATAAGAGCAATTCAAATGATTATATAAAAAGATAATCACAAGGGTAAAAACAGAGAAAATAAATTTTGGAAAGAAAGATTAAAAATCTGATTTGCGAGAAAGAACAACAGTTATGAATATAAAATGTTTATAGACAGTTCATACATAGTACCGTGCTTATTAAAAAATATTCATATTCCAAAAATATTAAAAATGAACGAAAACTGTTAAGAATATAAAATGATGCAATCAGTTGCAAATGCAGAGCTAAACAGATGTTTGAATATGGCTATTGATTGAACACATCTGATCTCTTCTGGAAGCTGGTTCCAACTGCGGAATTAATTAAAAGCAGACTCCCTTTGTTAAGGGTATGTCTAACTGACTTGATGCTGAGTGATCTGATTGGTTAATATTCAGTGAGCATATCTGAAATGTGTTTGGGTTCTATAAGCCATTGAGTAATTATAAATAAGTGACAGTATTTTAAAATCAATTGTAAACAGAATTGGCAGCCATTGTAGGCACCTGAGGTGATGTGTTTAGATATCCAGGTTCCAGTCTAATAATCTTCTTGGGAAGGCAATTAGTGCATTACAATAGTCCACTCTATTGGCGATAAAGGCATAAACAAAAATCTCAAGGTCCTGACTGGAAACAAAACACTTCATTTTAACAATGTTTTTGAGGTTTTGCTGATTAATTTATTGCCTTGACATGACTACTCCAGAATAACACCAAGATTCCTGACTTGATTAGCTTGACCCATTAAATTAAGGTATATATTCACTTTGAGAACTTCATCCTTGTTTCCAAATGCAATTAGTTAAATTAATTAAACATGGGTATCATATGCGTAGCTGTGTTATGCAATTTAGTCTCTTCTCATTATTTAGCTCAGTTAAAGTATATACAGATTTAACAATAGTGGCACAAGGATTGAGCCTTGTGGTACTCCACATGTCATGGACATCCACTTAGACTTATGGACTTATGGTTAACTTACATAATATCCTTTACCTTCTAAATATGACCTAAACTATTTGAGGACCATGTCAGAAAATCCAACCCAGTTTTTCAGTCTTTCTAGAAGTTTGTCATGATCGACAGTGTCAAACGCAATACAGAAATCTATAAATCATATAAAATGATATAAAATATAATTAAATGAATAATGAATAAATATTAATAAATAATTTTGTATTTTAAGCAGCGAAGCACAAAGTTCTGGTGATGATTAAAATGATTTTTTTTTAAAATGTAATATTCTCAAAAATACCTTTCTAAAAAATCTTCTGTCAGTATTAATCATGTTAAGATTCTTTTATACACATCCAAGTAAATCAGCTGCACTTTATTATGAAGTATAGATATAACAATATATTAGAAAAAGTGATTTAATATAAAAAAATCATTTGGCCAATCAAATAAAAAAAAAAAACTCACCAGCGCTATGGTTAAAGAAGTATAATTTAAAGCAGTAAGCCCAAATGTTTAAAGGCAAAGCAAAATGATTAAGTAAACATTGTTAAAATAATAATTAGGCATAAACAGAACAACAAAAAGCTTTTCAAAAATGAAGGTTTTAGGCTGTTTTTCTTTGAATTAATACAAAAGGCTCCTGACCAAATTTCTGGTATTTAACTCTTGGAATGTTCAGCAATGCAGTAATTAATGGTCTTAAAACTCGATTTAAAATGCAGTCTGTCAGGCATTAACCAATAGCTAAAGGTGCTAAAGCCATTAAAAAAAACACAGTAAAGAGATCTAAAGCGCTCAATATGAATCAAACGTCGTTCATCCAAGACTAACAGCCTACTCACTGCTGATGCGGTGAATTACTATTCCAATTATTATTCATTATTATATAATTATGTCCTGCAATTTACATCATTTTAGAGCTCTACACTCTTACTGCATCCCAACAATTGCCTAATCGACCCTAATTTTTAGAAAATATTATAAACAGATGCACATTATTGTATTTGCTCAATGTTTCATGCTCAATACAAACAGATTCTGTCACACTTCATATACTTGTCTTTTATATTTACCCAACAGTGCTGGTGTAATAACCCTTTGGTAGTTTAAATTTATGCATTAGACATGATTCAGACAAAAACTATTAAATTCCTGATTTATGATGAAAAGATATATTTTCCTTTCAGTTTTTATTCCTCTCTTCCCTTCGATTCTATTCCATTCTATTCCATTCCTTTTCATTTTTTTAATTTCTTTCTTTTCCTTTCCTTTCCTTTCCTTTTATAAAATTTTCCTTCCCCTTCTCCTTTTTTCTTTCATTTTCTTTCTTTTCCTTTTCTTTTGTTTTTTATTCTTCTGTTCCATTTTTATTCCTTTTCTTTTCTTTTCTTTTCCTTTCTTTTCTTTCCCTTTCCCCCCTTTATTCCCTTCCTTTTCCTTCCTTTCCTCTCCTTTCCTTTCTTTCCTTTTTCTTTCCTCTTCTTTCCTTTCCTTTTCCTTTTTTCCTACCTTCCTTTATCTTCATTTCCTTTCTGTGTTTTTTCCTTTTTTTCTTACCTTTCTTTTCTGTTTTTATTCTTCTGTTCCATTCCATTCCATTACTTTCTTTTCCATTCTTTTCCTTTTTTTCCTTCCCTTCCTTTGCTATCCTTTCCTGTCTCTTTCCTTTTATTTACTTCCTGTTTTGTTCTTGTCACGTGATCCTTGTTCCTCATGTGCTCCTTGTCATGTGACCCCCTTGTCCATGTGTCGTGTTCCTATTGGTTTGTCTTGTGTATTTATAGCCCTTGTGTTTCTTATTGTCTTTGTCGTGGATTACGGTTTGTCCCTGTTCCACTGTGCTGAGCCAAGTCAATGTTAAGTCTAGTTAGGACAATTCAAGTTAGCGTTGTCAAGTTCATGTTTGTCGTTTTTTGTTTAGTGTTTACGTATAGTGGTCACGTTATAAATTAACTGTACCTTTGGGTTCAAAATACTACTCGCCTCAGTGGGATTCATTACAGAACGCTGTGTATCCAGAAAAAGGTCTGGAAATTGGGGAATGGCTGCCTTAAGGCATAAACCAAAATTAATGAACTTTTAGTATGCTATGTGGAGTCGTGTAATAAATGGCTCAGACTATAGAAGCAGTTTTCTTTACTAAAGCTTGGCTTTAGGGAACAGAGGCAGACCAGAAATGCTTACTGCAGTTTCTATTGAAGTCAAAGCCTGATTTGTTTTTCTGTTTTTTGGCCTTTAGCTGTTTATCTATTATACTTTATATATTATATTTTAGTCAAGATATAAACGTAATAGCTACATATTAGTGTCTCTTCTGACCATCCAGCGTGATCAGCCAAGTGGCCTTTGATAGTGACGTCCAGTGATTTGAGACGTGTTTGCAGAAATGTCACAGTTTTCACCTTTCTTCCTTCAAACCAGACGTCTGTCTGATGGAAAGGCCATGTCTGACTGATATTATTACTTATTTTGTTGATAGGATGATCGTGTACCTATAAAGAACTACAGACTGAAATATTGTAAAACTAAGATATTTCGTTATTTTGTTAGTTTTCACATAGAGTTTACACATTGGGTAGTCAGTATCAATATTTCTACAAAACAGTCTGTCTTTTTTATATATTAAATGGAAATTCGATGTAACCCAGAAGAGAATGGGTTTCCTCTTGAGTTTCTTTTCAGGTTTCTTTATTTTTTCATCTCAGAAATGTTTCCTCGTTACAGTTGCTATCAGTTTGCTTATTAGGGATAAACTTACAATTTTAAAGAACAATCTATCATTCCTACTGCATTATGTGTGTAAAGCTCCATTGTTAAAAGAGCTATACAAATAAAAATAAATTCAATCGAAGTGAAATTGTGTTGGTTGATGTTAGCTATCTGATCAGAAGGTATCCCAGCACTAATAATCTGCCACTGTTGGGCCATAAAGCACATCCCAGTGTGCCACGTTTAATGAGGCTCTTGATCCTCAATTGTTCCGGTGAGATAGCTGTCTGGATAAGTCACTCTGGATAAGAGCATCTGACAAAATCCATAATTGTAAAGCAACCCAAGATTTATTTGTTAAACGTAATGTGGTAGCTCAGTGGTTAAGGTGTTGGACTGCTATTTTGAAGGTGGTGCCACCACCACCGCTGAGCCCTTAACCCTTAATTGCTCGTTTGTATGAATGAGATAAATGTAAGTCACTCTGGATAAGGACAAATGTCAAATGCCATAGATGCAAATGTTAAACAACCAATTTTACACGATGATCTGGAAAGATATTTGCAACAAAATAGGGTCCAGTCTTGAGGATAAGCTTTCGATGAGATTTTGGAGTGTGTCAATTAGGCACAAAGATCAGGAACTAATCACAGTCGGTGTTCCAGTTTATTTCAGATGTGTACAGTGAGGTTGAGGTCAGAGCTCTGTGCAGTGACTCCAAGACAGTGTCGAGCTGGAACATGATTTAAGTGTTTATGTTTTAGTGAAGGAAAGTTGTAATGACAAAGACATTCTGGTACAGCCATGTGCTGTCAACCTTATGGCAACAGTTTGGGGAAGAATAACAAAGAATTACAACACCCAAGTGTCAAATCGTGTTTAATAACATTCGCAATACTTTATATTAAAAAAAAAATGTATCTATGTATTTATTATATATTATATATTATGGAAATAATACTTTATTTCTATTAGTAAAATCAGATCATTTTGATGATCGGCGCTGGTTGGCGCTATGTCCCGTCGTCTACTGTCTTTTTGCACTGTCCTTCTTATGTTTGTATTGTTTATTGCATATTGTATTGTCTGTTTCTGCACTGTCTGCACTGCCATGCACTTTATGTCTATCTGTTTAGTGGCTCTTGTTGTTTTGTAAATTCTATGTTTTGTGTAGCACCAGGGGGTCCTGGAGAAATGATAGTATCATTTATTAAATATACTTCTAAACAGTACTGTACAGTGTGAGATGGTAGCTCAGTGGTTAAAGTGTTGAACTGATAAACTGCTGTTTGGAAGATTGTGGCACACTGGGCCCCTGAGCAGGGCCCTTAACCCTTAACTGCTCATTTGGATTAGAAAACAAAGTAAGTCACTCTGGATAAGAGTGTCTGACATATGGAGAGGTGGTGGATCAGTGGTTAAAATGTTGGAATGCTGACCAGACGATTTAGGGGTTGGATTCCCAGCATCACCAAGTTACCACCACTGGGCCCCTGAGCAAAGCCCTTTACCCCTTAATTGCTCAGTTGTATAAATAAAATAAGTGAAATGTAAGTCGCTCTGAATAAGGATGTCTGCCAAAGTCTGTAAATGCCAGTAATTGTAATGTAAAAATCCGTATTTTCCCTTAAAAGCAATGAAATGTCTTTTTTTTTGTATATTAAAATACTACACATGAAATTTTACTTTAAATTACATTAGAAAAACATCAGTTTTTGTTATTATTTTCTGGAAGATGCTCTCAAAAGAAGAAAACTTAAATTCACCATAGTTTCTTTTAAAGTACATGCAATTTGAGACCACAGACTTAGTGAGTGCTTTAAAATACCTGTCCTTCATATGAATAACCTTTAAATAAAATTGCTTACCAATATTTCATACTACTGAAGGTACTTATCATTTGTGGTGAATGTGTGACCAGAAAGGTTTTATTAAAAAAAAATCTACTGTATCTTTCTTCACTGGACACTGTATATTTTCTTGAGTGTTCTTTAGTGTTTGTTTCGCGCACTTTTCACATCCACACACTATATAAATTCCTTACGGTAATTATACACAGCGTATTAACGCCACATAAGTATTGCTTCATTAGCTGATAGGGGTTTTAACACCTTTAATAGTGGCATCTCGGCACACAACTGGATTGTTAAACGAACTAATTATTTAACGAGACAACAAACTTCTTGTTTTTCTATATTTTCTTTCTCCTCAAACTAAGATAATGCATTCCTTGACTTCAGCTTTACAATATGTAAACATGTCTTAATCAGCACATGATTGTGACACCAAGATAGTTTCCATGGAGACTTTTTAGTGGTACAACTCGATCTCATTAACCTCTTCACCCTTGCACACATCCTTCGGGAACAACAGCGTATAAACAAGAGCTGCTTTCCTTAATTCTCTCTCACTGTTCCCTTTTTAGCCCCTCCGGAGCTGACAAGGTGTCACAAGGGGGATGAGTGCATTTCCAGGGTCATTCGTTTCTCGGAAAATGAGTGCACAGTGCTCGCTGTTATGCGATTCTTAACCACATGATCTCTGTTTAATGATTGGTCCATCTGTCTTTCTTTAAATGAGACCCATATGTACATGCTGAATGAGGTTATTGCAAGAGATGAGTAAATGAGCTGATGGTAATTTGTTAAGAGCTGAGATACTTTGTTATAAATAAGATAAATACATAAATGAATATTTATAAATAGACTGACTTGACTTAATGATGGCGATCACAGAAAAACAGTAAAAAACCTAGTAGTGGATGATAATTAAGAATTATACAATGTTTTCTAATTACTCCAAAGTTAAATGTGCGTTAGGACATCTTGGGAAATGCTTAGCCTAGTAGCCTACAGTTAGCCCTCGCCATCCGAAGCCACAAATCCTGAATGCATGAACGTGCACAGACCAGATGACCAAAGACAACATTACTACAATACATCATGTCTCATTCACTGGTTAAAAAAAAACTTTATAGTACAGTTAGTAACAGTACTAAAATAATAAACATAGAAATAAATCCTGATTACACACTGCTGTATTTAAGCTTATTCGAAAAGGTACACAAACTACAAAAGCTATGACTTAATATAAAAAAAACCACCAAAATCCAATCACACATTTTAATCACCTGTCCAAAAGAAATACTGCAACCATGACATCATCTTCCAGACCCTTAGACTCCTGTAGGTAGTCGACACCAGTGTGTAAACAAACACAGGTATCAATTCGGGTTTTCGCTTTGTTTTGATCCAGCAATTTTTTACAGTGCATTGTCTATATGAACATGGTAGTTTTTATGTCATCTTGCGTTGTTCATCTCGTTCATTTAAATCAGATGAAATTGCTGCAACAGTTTGAACAACACTGATTCTATTTGATACTGTCAGCTAAATCTAAATTCAAGCTGTTTCACTGAAGGAAAATAACATCTTTTCGGTCAGAAATGATGACATAAAAGATTTACTGACTTTTAATGAAGGGTGTATAATACAAATTACTAATCAAAGTCCACAAATCCAACAAATTTACTATTATATTCCAGGATCTTGGACTGGATGCATTTAAATCTCCTTTAGAAATGAATTCTAAATATGAAGACACAGCTACTGTACATTGGTCCGGATGCTCTATGATAATAATTCATTCATTTATTCATCTTTTATACCGGCTTATTCCTTAATTTAGGGTCACAGGGATTTGCTGGAGTTGTCTGCCTCTGAAAGGAAGAAAGGCATGAGGGGTCACCCTGGACAGGTCGCCAGTCACACACACAGTCCACACACACTCACTAATTAACATAAAATACATGTTTTTGAGCTGTGGAAGGAAACCAGAGTAAACCCATGCAAGCACGGGGAGAACATGCAAACTCGAAACAAAAAAAAAACCCTGCCTGGAAATTGAACCCAGGACCTTCTTGTTGCGAGTGAAAAATTGACCAATTTAGTATATTTAGTTAAGACTTTATTATACTCCATTAAACCTCATGATTTGTAAAAAGAGTTACACACAGAGGGATATAGATACTAAATCATACTAATAACATGCATGTTCTATTTGTTGATATATAGAACATTATATATTGTTCATGTGTGTTTGTATGGACATACCATCCTTCCTAAAGCAACACTATCTCTCCGGGGCCTTTAGGGAACTTGTTATCCTGTCATAGGAGACATAGTATGACAGTCCTTTAATCCGTCCAGCTTTGTGCCCCAGACCCTGACACCATGCTAAATTGTGTTTGCTTGAGGAGGCTCTTAGAAGCATGAAGCATCCGGTGACCTCGCTGCAATTCCTGGAACAAAAATATCACAGAGACCGTGCTGACACCAGACTTTCCAATCTTCTATGCAACCAAAAGCTTTTTTGTCATAACTCATCCTTTGATGGCATATGACGTTCCATCTTCCACTCGAGAGGGCAGGAGCTGAACTCAATTCTCTTCAAAGGATACAACAGCATGGTTCTGATGCTTCCATGATCAGCATCTGTATCGAAAAAAAAAAACCCTCACCTTTTCTGAACTTAAAAGAGCTTGTGGTACAGTATGTGTGTCTATTTGCTAGGCAGATCTGTCTGCACAACTCCATCAGGATATGACGTCCAAAGCTAGAACGCATTAGATATACATGTAGCACATTATTAGACCCTGGCAGTGCCATTCATTTTTCATAATTGCCTGAAAACATAACAGATAATAAAACTTTGATAGATGGATAGATAGATAGATAGATAGATAGATAGATAGATAGATAGATAGATAGATAGATAGATAGATAGACAGACAGACAGACAGTAATAAAACCTGTGGCTATTAAGCACCGATAACTTCTGACACTGCCAGTATTTCATCAGAGAAACAAACTAATTGCCACAGCCATTAATCAGGTGTCGGTGAACAACTATGTCAAACTAGCCATCAAAGACAACAGATTTTAGAATAGGATTATAGGAATTTTATGACTTTTCTTAGGCTTTCTCTTTTTCTCAGGTCAACAAACACTCAACTTACACTCGCACAATAACTCAACTTATACTTCAGAATCTTGGACTAGCAAAGACCAATTACTTAAGACTCCATTATCATTTATTATTTCTTATAAGATTTATAAATGAAAATAATAAGTTAAACATAGAGGGATATAGATACTAAACATACTACCATGATAACATGTTTGTTCTAGTTTGTTGCTATATTTCATACAGAACTTTATAAAACGTTGTTGACACGTTGATATATTTATAAGAGACTATATAATGTTCATGCTTAACTAGCCATTAAAGATAACAGATTTTAGCATAGGATTATAGAAATAGTATGACTTCTAAATTTGTCTTAGACGAACAAGTTTACTAGGTCTTACACTTCTAACATTATACAACATTTTTGTGATATAAAAAATGAAATTGTTGTCATTTTAACAATTGTAAGATAATCAACAGAACAAATAAGATCAGCCCCCCTGGAGTTTTGTGCCGTTTTAACACTGTACATTATGGAAAAAGACAAAAGACAAATAACACTCATGTTTCATGACAGAATAACACTCAGCTTGCACAGAATGTCCAGATCACCCCCTCCAGACGCAGGAAATCTTCAGCGCCATAGAACACCTGGACTCAACTCTAGCATTACCCCGAGCGCTGCATGGATCTGCAGTGACATCTGGGAACTAATGAAGCCACAGATGAGCTAAATGTTAATTAAAGTTCCTGTAATAAAAATCCATATGGTCGCCAACTGATCTGCATGGTCCTGTTATAATCTTCACGTTTCAATATTAAAGCACGAATCTCTTATTAAACTCCTCCGTTCTGCCTGAAGTCTGAAGCTGTCGGGGGAAAACAAAAACTCTGGTGCTTTATTGCTTCATGATGAAGGACAATCTTATATTTCTTGATGCTTTTTTATACATTTCTTCATTACCTTCTTTAACGGTGCTCACACATATCACATATTTATGTAAAATTGAATTTAGCCTACAGAGTGAAGGACCTCTCTAAAAAGCAGCCATGTTTAACTTCCGAGGGTTCAAGATTTGGAGTAAAAACTTACCAGCACTGTTTCGGTTTGTATAGCAAAATTCGGTTTGTTAGCGAAATTGCCAGATGTCTTATGACACTTTAGTGTGTAAAGTTTTACACTTAAATGGCTGATGGCAACACGGTCAAGATGTTCGTAAAATGCTGGTTATCGGTCTGCCTGTGGAGACAGTGTTTATGTTCTACAAACGGGAGGAAACAAACAGGTTTTGTTCTAATTAGCACACACCGTGATGAATCTGTCTCTTTTCCTAAACAAGGTATTGGCCACGACAGCAGTCAAAGTCAGAAGCTTGTGATTGAGTCTGATACGTGTAATTTAGCACTACTATTATTCTTTACATTACCTCTTATATTCATTTGTTAGATAATTTATACTCATGCATGTTAGATTGATTGCCGATAGGAATGAGTGTAAGTGTGTGTGGTTGTATGTCAGTATGTGGCCTTTGCGATGGACTGGCAACCTGCCCAGGTACCCCTGCCTTTCACCCAGTGACAGCAGATTCCTGTGACCCTGTGTAGGAATAACCGGGTATAGACAATGGACGGATGGATGGATGGATGAATGGATGGACGGATAGACATTTTATCCAAATTGGATTACAAGTGAGGCAGAATCCAAGCCAGGAACAAGGCTTTTAAAGGTACTAATACTATAACAAGCTCTTAAAATCATCAGTAGCTGGCAAACATCTGTGGCCAAAATTTCCTTAATAGATACACAGGCAGACTCACATATTTGTAGATAAGGTTTTCTCTAATCTTTTTCACACTCTTACATTGGATAATTAAAAATGTCAAACAGTCTGCGGAGTCTGGTTTTGTACTGCGGAGAAATTAAAGTGCCATGGGAAAAGTTCTAAAGAACATGTAAGGTTCACACACAACGGGATAGGTGAGAATGAAACTCTTAACTCAGACATGCAAGAAAAACGTGCTAACTACTAAACCCTTTTACCGCCCTATTTAGCATTTAAATAAAAATTCACACACATCTGTGCTTACACACACATACGTATATATGTGTATAGATACTATACAAATAAAAATACATATATATATATATATATATATGCATTTTAATGCATTTTATAGAAATAGCCCCATGTGTATATGTGTGTGTATATATTTTTATTTGTGTAGCATATATATACACAGTATATATAAAGGATTGCGTAAAAAAATATAATTACAGTGTACTTTATTGTATACAATATATGTAATTAATATAAAATTATGTTTTAAACTGATTTACATTCTGAATAACATTTAATTATAGCATCAGTGTTGTCACAGTAACACCCATCTCCTCACCCTAACCTACTACCATGCACTTCACACAATTACCAGAATTCAAATTAAGAGCACCTAAAAGTCATTCACTGATCACGATGCACTCACTCACTTCCCTATAAAAGAGAAGTCACTGTCTGGTCTTAAACCGAAAAAAAAACTATGCTAGATTCACTACTTTTGCTAATTCTATATACGTTGATTAGGTACCCTTTTCCAGGTTCCTGCATCCTTCCTCCCTTCCAAAGTCACTCATTCCTGGTGCTGTGGCCCTCCTCTGTCTCCGCTCCATTCTCCATTAGGTCTCCCGTTTATCATTTTATACCCAAATGATGAACGCCTGAATCTGTATTTCAGTCTGGCAGTCTGTTACAAGTGTGTGTCAGACGACATTCTTCCCTTCTGTAGTTGTTGCGGACACATACAGCCTTTTTTTTTTAAGTATTGTAATGTGCTAGACTATGTATTGTATTTCGATATATCGTGATAGGTCAATGTATTGTAATGTATTGTATCGTGAAGCCCTTGCCAGTACACAGCATTAATATATTTTATATATAACAAAAAAGTTGACAGTAAATGTAAAGGTAACTTTTTGTCATTGCCATGTTGGCAATGTTAATAATGTCATTTAGAACAGCTTCATTACCACAAAGTCACTGTGTTTGGATGGATGGATGGATGGATGGAGGGGGAAGTGGTAGCGCAGTGGTTAAGTTGTTGGACTATTAACTTGAGAACCCAGGTTTGATTCCCAGCTCCACCATGCCACCAGGCCCCTGAGCAAGGCCCCTAACCCCCAATTGCTCAGATGTATAACAAGGAATGTTGTATGTTGCTCTGGATAAGGGCGTCTGCCAAATGCTGTAAATGTAAATGTTGATTACAGTAACAGTTGGTGAGGTTACATGAATAAATGTAGATGCAGATGACACTTGGCAGCCCCTGTTAGACTGGTTTCACCTGGACCTGTGGAGAAGGTGTCAGAGCGTGTGGTTTCCTCTAACATTGCTGGAACAACTCATTAAAAGAAGATGACATGATAGTGACGGAATGCAAGGCAGCGCTCAGCTTTCCCAGAATGCCGAGCTGCGGGCATCATTAGCAGGGTAGGCAGGGCAGTGTGAGAAAAGAGGGCAGTGTGTTGTAGGTGGGCTGGAGGATGACGGTCACTTCAGCTTGACAAGCGAGAGCCATAATGAGCACATTCGACCCGGATTATAGCCTTTTACACACACATTAACACACACACCTTAAGATTATCTGTTTGGTTAATAATGAACATAATGCTAACATTAATCGAGAGAACTATAATAATAAGAAAAGTTTGATTCATTAGTGTTGTAAACACACACACACATACGCACACACTTTATGTTAATATTTATTTTTAACAATATTTTTAAAGATTTAGTGTAAAATCACTGCAATTTTTCATTGTATAAATAAGCTGGAAAGAGACGGTCCCAGTAAAGGACACTGGACAATTTATAATGACTTTATTCAGTATTAAAATATTGACCAAAACATTGCTAAGAAAAACAGATGGAAACATAATAAAATGTTAGTTTTTTTATATGCCAATTAAGGTACATTTTCTAATGCTCATGTTTCTCAATAGTAACAAAACATATTTAGTGAATTAATAAAAACATTTCCAAAATGATGGAAAATGATTATAGGTCAAATATAATTGATTTGGTCACATGTTGTGGCAGTTGAACTCTGGTGCAATTTTTACAGTAATGTAATGTTTTTGTTATCAAACTAAATGTTATAATTGTTTTCCAATTTAAAAACAAAAAAATAACTCTTGCATTTTAACATTTACGCCAGAAGTCAAGAAAGGCTTAACAATCCACCAGAGACATTTTGGCAGACACCCTTATCCAAACGAAATTACATTATTCTGTTATACAATTGAGTAATCGGGGGTTCTTGCTTAGGGGCCCAAGAGTGGTAGCTTGGTGGTGCTGGGAATCGAACCCTGATCTTCAAACTAGCAGTCCAACACCTTAACCACTGCGCTACCACTTCTTATTAAATGCATTGTTCACTAAACCACTGATAAGTGTCATGGTAACACCCAAGTTCTCCACTACTCAATTAACACACTCACCAGAATTCTAATGACTCAAACCTGCAAACCTTCACCAGCCACTCTTACAATCCTGCACCTTCCCTATTTAACCTCACACCACACATTTTGTCACTGTTTGGTCTCACCTACAGTTAGGCTACACTCTCTCGACGTATTTTCAATGCTTCTATTTCCAGCATGTTGTACTACTGCGTCGCTTGTCTTCGTGCCCTTTACTCCAGCCGTCTTCAGCCCTGTTGGAGTCCTTCAGCTCCAACGTCCCTGCGTCGTCTATCCTGCTTCACTTTCTCCCTCAGGTTCCCACTATTCATCTCCAGCCCTCTAAGTGCTGCCTTCTCTACTCCATCTGCTCCTTCAATAAACGCACCCGTCTGGGTTTAAACTTACCTGTCTCCTGAGTCCGCTATTAAGTAACAACAAGATCATTGGTCTGATGATGAAAGGAACCTGATCTCAACTTTAGGCAATTTAGTGAAAATTCTTCTTCCTCTACTTCAGTAACCTTGTTAATTGTAATAAAAATGCTATTGTGTGATTGTGATGAAGTGGATTCTATTTCTTAAGACCTGATGGACTATTCAGAAAAGATTCCGTGCTATTGCTTTGTAGAGAACAAACGTGACTAGTGTGTTAATATAAAGTAATTAAAGCTGGGTTTAAGCAGCGGCATCTAAAAGAATTGTTCTTTGACTTTAAACTGGAATTGAAACTGAGATAAATGGAATGAAACTTAAATTGGCATTGATGAAAAGTTGACTGAAAATTAAAGGGAATTAACTGAATTAACTGAACCTCACAAATTACTTGGTTAATTAAAATCTACTGACATTGAATCAAAAATGTTAATTGACGCCTCCAAACACTGCGATAATTAGGGAGCAGCTACTAGTACCTGACATTTGTTGAATGCTTAAAGTACTAATTGCATTTATTTCACAGTGGAAATGCCTGACTACTGCGTAGGGCATTTATTTGTGACAATCACTACCAGTTCATGTAGGTGTAAAGTAGCAGGGCTATATTTCAGAGTAATACAGCTTTGTTTGCTATGAGTGATTATAGCAGAGGCAAAGCAATTAAAGATTTTTGCCTTTTATTCATTTCCTTTCGTCTTGTTCAATCCTTTTCAATTGTCATTAAGAGAGTTGAGCAAAATGGCCAAGGGCAAAAGGAAGATGGTTATGTGATTTGGGGAATTCGTTCTAATAAGACTGGAGCAATTAAGGCTTTCTCAACAAAGCTGTAACCTGAAACCGAACAGTGCATCTTTATATCTTTGGATAATCTGGAGTTCGAGTTTAAAATAGAATATATTAAAATTGACAGAATGACTTTTATTATAAAGTAAGATACATTTTCCCTCTCTGTGTCCCTGATGCTCTTTTTAGCCTTTAGCTGTTAACATTACTGGGATTGTAAGTGCACTCTTTGGCTGAGTGTATAATGGCGGTCCCAGGTGATCAGGGATTACTGACAATTTCTGTGCAGGATTGCCCGTGTTTGGGCTAATGGCTAGTGCGCAGGAGGTTGGCAGAACTGCATAATTAATACATGAGAATAAATGCTTAGCTAGACTGTATTTTGACTACATAATACATGTGTGTCCTTCCAACTAAAAGCTCTGAAAAAAAGTTTAACAAAAAGAGGGAGACTACACCTTGGAAAACTCAAGGGAAACATGCTGGAGATTGTTTATACAAACATTCCGGGTGCATACTGAATGAAGCTACATCCCCACCTTGGCTATATCTTGTTATGCTAATTTTAGCATATAGATCACTCGTCAGACGTTTTTAACTGGTTTTAAAGCAGATTAAAACCTGGCCAGCAGGAGCTACCTCTGGCCTACAGGGTTGTTTTGAGTGACCTGACTGGTAGATTTTCAGATAGACTACAACCGATTACATGATGACCAGCTACATCGGCAAGTGCATTGATATTGTGACCATCTCCAAAACCATCACCTCATGCTCGACCCGAAAGCCGTAGCTGAGCACAAAAAACATTTTATGCTAAGCTGTGCGAGTTGAAAAAACACACCTATAAAATAAATCTTAAATCATGTCAGGTTAGCCTACTAGCTTGTTACCAGTGTGAACTATGAATAGAGAATACAAAGTTTTATTTGTTTTACATTTTTAACAAGTATTGCAATGTAAATGGAACGGAACAAGAACATTTAGCAAAACCAGAAGCATGACCAGGTACTCTTCACAGTGGCCCATAGACAAACAATAATCCACAAAAGAGCTTCCCAGCTCCACCAAGCCACCACTGCTGGGCCCCTGAGCAAGGCCCTTAGCCCCAATTGCTCACTTGTATAAATGAGATAAACGTAACTCGCTCTGGATAAGAGCGTCTGCCAAATGCTGCAAATGTAAATGTAAATGTAAAAGACAGGGCAAACACAAAGGCTATAAATACACAAGGAACAAAACAAGACACACCTGAACCAATAAACAACACATGACTAAACAACCCAATGAAAACAAGACACAAAGACAAAGGGAATCACATGACAGGAAGACATTAGGACAAAACAGGAAATAAAAAAACACACTGCCTAGGCTAACTTAGTTGGCTAGCATAGCATAGCATATCTTAACTAGCTAGCATAGCTTACCCTAGACACAAAACAATAACATGAAACCCTTACATGCAATGCGTATTATATTGCAATATATTGCAATATATCGTCTCATGACCCATGTATCGTGATATTTATTGTATTGTGAGGCCCTTGCCAATACACAGCCCTGCTATTTAGCCCTAATTATATATGATATCAATGCATTAGCCAGGTTCACTATATCCTTAATAAATTCCCTCAAAATCCTTTTCTGGCTCACAACTGCACACTATATTAAAAAAAGTGTTGAGACACCTGATTATCATATTTTTATGTGTTTTTTTGGATATTGCCAAATTTAGTGTCACTCTTACACCTATAATAACCTCTACATTCCTGAAAAGGCTTTTCACTAGATGTTGGAGTGTGGATGTTTAGATTGTTTATTTAGCCACAATAGTATCATTGAGTTTAGGGACTAATGTTGGGTGAGTAGTTTTGCAGTTGGTGTCCTAGTTCAACCCAAAAGTGTTAAGTGGTGTTAAGATCAGGGATCGGTGTAAAACCCTTGAGTTCTTGCACACCAACCTGAACATGTCTACATGGAATGCAGGGGCTTTGGGCACAGGGGCAGTGTTATGTTAAAATAGCGATTGGGCCTCTTGGTTTTAATGAAGGAATTCTGTAAGGCTACAATATACAAAGACATTCCAGACAACTGTGTGAATCCGACTTTATAGCAGGATAAACCCTCTTATATGGGTATGCTGGTAATATGTCCCAAAACTTGTGACATCAGCATCATTTTTCTGTTTATGAACTGTAGGGAAGTGGTGGCTTAGTGGTTAAGGTGTTGGAGTGCTACCAGAAAGACCAGGGTTTAATTCCCAGCTCCACCAAGCCACCACTGTAGGCTCCTGAGCAAGGCCCTTAGTGCTCAGTTGGATTAAAAAAGAAATGAATGTAAGTCGCTCTGGATAAGGTCGTCTGCCAAATGCTGTCAATGAAACTACAAATTTCACAAAAATACATTTTTTTTACATTAATATATATAATAATTATATATTTTTTACAAAATGCTATAAACAAAATAGTATTGTTTGTTTTTTTTTAGATGTAACACAACCATAAATCGCAACGTGTTACAGTGACGTCACATCATCGATCTGTCCACAACATCTGCGTTCACATAAAAGCACCAGCAGTGACGCCGCATAAATGTGTGTCAAAGGTCAAATGCTGCACAGACACTAATATAAATTGAAGTCCTGTGAGAGATAGCGCAGGTGCATGTCACCTTTCATTTTCCACTCACCAGAATCAAACTCTGGTTTCTCTCCCGTTTACGTACATCATGTTTTTATGGCACCATTTGGGTCGAGAAAACATGACCAAAAAAACTGATTACACAATTTTCCTCCTTTTACTAAATATAGCTAAGCAGCCAAGCCATTTTTAATGTTTGTCTGCTTATTTAGTTTTGCCTTGAATACAAAATAAAAGTCTCAATTATTGTTTATATTTTAAAAAACACAAATTTAAACAGCATCATTAGACAGCAAAATATGATTTTTTTTAATTTGTGAATGAAAAGATATAGTTCCTATTTATACACTTAAAATTCTTTTCAGGTGAAACAAAGTTTGATTCTTACAGCAACTAAAAATACATCTTTAAAAATTAATTAATTAATACAAATTAGTACATTTTATTCTTTAGCTAGACTGACAGCAGAATATCTGGACTTTATTGGCTAAAAGATTGTCTAATTGACATGTAAAGCAACCAGTCACAGTGGGTTTGCAAGTGTTCTTCGGAGCTCCTAACTGTCCTAAATCTACTGCTACATTTATTCATGAAGCCATTTAATTGACCATTAACTCGAGTGAGTGAGTGAAGGCTGAGATCAAGAGCTTAGCACAGAAAATCCCTATGGCATCTGCAGAGTAATCAACTGAAGTGAATTTCCAGTCTGGAAATCACTTTTCTGCCCACATGGATGTGCTTGCTTTGCATTGGACACCATGTTAGTTGTCTGGATCAAATTGGTTTAAGGTATAAGGGCTGACGTTGACCTTTATTGCTATTCTTTAGAAGACATCGGTCTACTGCAGATAGAAGCGATGACTTCTGAAACAAAACCCAGTCAAGGAGAAACTGGGCAGGAAATAAAAATGGCAGCAGTCCTGCCCAGTGAACAGAAACACCTTGACTTACTGATGCTTTTAATGTCATTATAACTTTTTGAATGTGCTGTGTCTGGTCTAGTATTGAAAGACTACAATCACAGTGGAACAAGTAATCACTTTGACTAGCAAGTCCAGCGAGGCAGATCGGTGGTGAGTGGTGTATTTGATCTAATTTGGATTTATTGAATAGAATAAAAAAAAAATCCTAAGCATGTTTGCCTCACACACACCCGGGAGTGCAGAGCTTGAACGGTCTCCGTGATTCGGTTTCTTTGGCGTAACAAGGTTTTCTTCCCCAGTCCGAACTACGGTATATGTGATGTAAGCTGATTGGCATCTCAGAGTGTGTAAATAAGTGTGTATGTAATTACGCCCTCTAATGAGTTGGAATCAAATCCAAGATTCAATCATTTATTGTCATGTGTACAGGAAACGTCTGTTGCACCATACAATGAAATTCTTACTCTGTGAATTCCTCCAGCAGTCTATAACAAATTATAATGGCATAAAAAATAAAGGAAGAAAAGAAGAGAAACAAGATGGGAATGCAAATAAAAAGGCACAAGATGTGCAAATAAAAAAAACCTTATTATGTGCTTGTTAAGAGTTTGGTATGCAATGTACACATCCAGGGTGTGTCTTGGCTTGTACCTGACTTGTCTTCAGGCTTACTGAGATCTTGGGTAGTTTAAGCAGTACAAAATAGATGATAATCTTTTTTATTTTTATTTTGATTAATCATTTTCAATGTAACCTGCTATGCTTTTTGACTCCCTGCTGAAAATAAATAGTTATTTGTTTCCAACTAAAGAGAACAGTGCAGCAATGCTTTAGTGCTTAGCTGGGGGGAAATTTAGGACAATTCTATGGGCTTACACATTTTGGGGGCCCCCAGTGAGAACAATAAGGGATACGTGTGATAGGGGGAACAGCCTTATACACGCGACCTTATACGGCGTCCCTGGGGCTTAGCTTAATCATTTGTAGACGTAAAGATAAGCTACAACTCTTATGCTAACACTTCTGGATGCTAACTGGTCAGGCAATGTAGCTTAGCACAGCTGTGTTATTCAGCCACAATGTTTGCTGTCAGTGTTTAGATAGATTAGATTCAACCTGTTCTCAATGTTCTCATTAATGTGTCATAGTTTGTTACTAAAACAGTGAGTAAGAGAATCTTGCTGCTTTGTTTTTAGGATCCAAGTGTGAACGCTAACTGTTTGAGCTAGCTGCATTATCCAACTGTTTTAGTAATTGTATCTAGTGAAAATTGCATCACTCTTGGGCTGCTTATTTTCCAAAACAATCGTAAAAATATAGCATCGACCAAATTACAAACCAGGAGCTCTAAAATTAAAACAAATATTCCAGCATGAACATATTTACATATTTTATGCATTTCAGAATCCATAAACTTTAAATCTATACATATCAGCATAACCAAAAAGAAAATGTCAAATCTGTCTCAAACCAACGTAGTGGTACTAAATACAATAAAGGTCAAAAACAAATGAGAAAGAATGTTTTCCTCAATACTTGGCAAATCCCAGACTTCCAGATAAGACATTGCAACACATCTGCGATTAATATCAGATCCTAACAAATAAATCAAGCCTCTAGAGTCATTCCGACACCGGTAGGGTATAATTTAAAAAAAACAAAAAAACAGCGGCAGCTAATCTATTGTTTTACATTTACAAACCCTAGTCAGCTTTTAAATAATATATTTTCATCTTGGTACTCCTCATAACAAGAATCATATTGAGAAGGACATCACGTCGAGCCAAACATCAGTACAATAACAATGGACTATAATAACAATAATTATACTCCATCAGAGTGGTGAGTGGACATAAATACAAGACACATAAATTAATCATTTAGCAACTCAGTGATTGTAAATGTATTTTTAGAAGGACTTGTTCATATTTTTCAGATAAACTGAAGCAGACACTCTTTCACATTCTAAAATTATTTGATTACATTTATTAATTCATTCATTCATTTATTCACCTTCTATACCCGCTTATTCATTAATTCGGAAAGTGAATCTGCTGAAGTCTATCCCAGCCGTCTCTGAAAGGGGAAGGGCAGGAGGGGGACACCCTGGACAGGTCACCAGTCCATCACAGGGCCACACACACACTCGCACTCACTCCTATAGGCAATTTAGAGTCGCCAATCAACTTAACATACATGTTTTTAGACTGTGGGAGGAAACCGGAGTAAACCTACGCAAGCACGGGGGGACATGCCGAACCCGGGATCTTCTTGCTGTGAGGCAACAGTGCTAAACACTAAGCCACCGTGATACCCCTATTTCAATACATTGCATTACAAATAATCCTGCACTAACTGCTGCTTCCCCTAAAATATCTCTTTTGCACAATTCCATTAACATTATCTATGTAAAGTTTTTGCACAGTTAACAAATTCTTTCTCTCATACTTGTCATAATTGTTTTTATGTTTATATTTATATTACCAGTAGCACCGTGGTCCTCATTTCATTCAACTATATGTAACAGAATGACAATAAAGCTTGTGTGGACAATAAAGTGGTGGCTCATGGTTAAGGTGTTGGACTACCAACCCGAAAATTGTGGGTTTGATTTCCAGCTCCACCAAGCTACTACTGCTGGGCCCTTGAGCAAGGCCCTCAACCCCCAATTGCTCAGTTGTATAAAAGAGATAAATGACAGTTGCTCTGAATAAGAGATTCTGGCAATTGCTGTTAATGTAAATCTTGACTTTTTTTTAAATTATATAAATAATAGGGGGTTTTTTACATTGCATTATTTGGGCCATTTTGCCTTTATTAAAAATACAGAACAGAGATGAACTTGAGGATATAGAGACAGAGAGGGGTGGGACCGGAAGGGACCCAAGCAGAACTCAAACCCCCATTCATTTATTTACTGGTGTGTGGTAACATCTGCATTTATTCGCTGAACCATAACAATCAGTATAAAATCTATAAAAATATAAAGTTATTTTTTAAAATAGTCTGATATTACTAAAATCCATTCTATACCATTGACATTACGGTAAGGCAGCAACTTATCCTCCAGCTTTCTGTTATTCTTGTAGTTATACAGTATAAGACATGCTTATAAATCATATACAGTGATAAGTAGTTGTTTTTTTACATCCGTAACTGCAAATGTATCATAAAGCAAAGTGTTTAAAGTATTTCAATTTGACACAAGCAGCTTTTTGAGTATTCTTGGATGATTTCTAACATAACTTTCTATTACCAATTAAACTCAAGCCTTTTTTATTGATATTATAATAAAATTACAAAACATGTAGCATTTGATTTCTCAGATTTGTTTTATGGTTGTCCACACATAACACTATTTGTATTTCAGTGAGCCTGAGAGGGTGGTATCCTTTTAAATCCACTCTGGCAGTCCGTGAAAGTGGGATTTGCAGGCTTAGCCGAACTTTAAAACCGAAACTCCGGCAAGCAAGAAGAACATAGAAAGTACAAATCATGAGAATTTCTCGGTTTCAATATCCTTTCTTTTCTAAGAATCGGATAAAGTTTTTCCACAACACGCACGTCACTGTGCAGCGGCGTCCCAGGGAGCGGTAGTAACAGGGAGTGTAACAGGAGACGGCGGCAATGAAGGGTCACCAGCTGAACTCTGGAGGAGGTGAGAAGAGTTAGTGATGAATCTGGTGCTCAACAATTGCCAGCAGTATGTCTTACAAGGATGCAGACTCGCAGAGAACGGACAGGTTGAACTCTTTACACTGTCTTTTCTTGGGTTTTAGGGGGTAAGATTGAAGAGTTTTTTCTGCCACACCATTCTGACCTGATTTTTTTTTAAACATTGTGTATCATCTGTCTAAATCCCTGCTGATACTAAAGTGCTTTTTTTTTTTAAACAGGATTTAAAGCTGTAATTATTGGTATAATCGTATAGGGTTAATTATAGATTAAATATTAAGCTAGGGGTTTTTATTATAATGAAATTAGAGCTGTGGACAACTTTATCTTTTTTTTTTTGCTTGTGTCAATCTACAAACTAAGCTTTAATTAAGGGTGTTTGAATGCTAAGGAAAAAGCTTGTCAGTAATTTTCATCATTTGTTCTTCACAGACATTTTTAACGACCAGTTCTTCCTGTTTTAGTTTTCTGGTGAGGCTCCAAGACTAATAGACCATTTTAAAGAGTGCTTAGGATCAATTTGCATTATATAAAATTGCTCAATAAAATCACATGCTCATCATAAACCAGTGTTCACATTGTCTCTCTGTGTGTGTGTGTGTGTGTGTGTGTTTCTACCGCTGTGTGACACTTTGTTTTCACATCTGGTGCCTGGTGATAAAATCACTTACACCCTCTTGTGGCTAATTGTTTTCTGTAATATGGCGAAAAAACAATACGATAAATTCCAGTGTTCCATAAATAATGTATTTATTATCGATAATATTCAGGATAAATCATTCTTCTGACATGCAATGGAGTCAGTTAATGATCAGTTTTGGTTGCTAAGCAACAAAAAGCCATAAGATCAGATCATTATATGGACAGAACAATCATTATACCAGTTGTATTGATGTAAACCTTGGTATATTATTATAGAACTCAATTATTGTAAAGCGTTCACATGTGTGTGTTTATCCGAGATTTTGAATCAATAACTAAAAAGAACAATTATTTGCTTTGTTTTAAAGTATCTTGTATTTGAAATACCCACCCAGCTATTCTGTAAAATTATTCAAGTAGAAATAGCAATTTTATCAGAAATAGCAGAGACAATATTAAAAAAAACTGTAATGTTCTGTTACTGAATAGCTATATATACAAAAGGTGATTTAGTCAGAACCATTTTTTCTTCGATTTTGGTGTTAACACATAGCTTATGTAGTTTGTGTAGCTTTGCTCAACTACTGCAGCAGTGTGTAACACCACCGTGTAATACTGGGGAAGTGGTAGCACAGTGTTTGGGCTGCTGATCCACGTTCGATTCCCAGCTCCACCAAGTTGCCACTGCTGGGCTCCTGAGCAAGGCCCTTTACCCGCAATTGCTCAGTTGTATAATAGAATGAAATGTTAGTCGCTCTGGATAAGGGGGTCTGGCAAACAACGTAAAAGTAATGCTAACTGTTGCTATACAATGACATACAATTTTTAGGCTAAAGTTAGCATTTTCCAAGATGTCCTACTGCATTTACATTTATAGCATTTGGCAGACGCATTTATCCAGAGCCACTTACATTTATCTCTTTTTACAACTAAGCAATTAGGGGTTAAGGGCCTTGCTCAGGGGCCCCAAACAGCTTCAAATTAGCTGTGGTGGAACAGATGTTTGGAACAGATGTTTAAAACATAACCTACAGTCATTTAAATGTTATATATTGTGATTAGAATGTAAGTATGAATGAGTATTATACTTTAGTAGAAAGCTACACCGGTCACATGACTATTAAACAGGTTTTTTTAATTTGGTCATGCCGTTTCACCTCTCTTGACTTACTGACACTCGTTTCAGACATAAGTTTACATAGAAGGACTACACGGCTTGAAAGAAGCACTTGAAGGATCTGTCATCTCAGGAAAGACATGTCTTAATAATCTCTCTCAGACAAATGGCTCAAAATCAATATGCTTGTCTAGGCAGGAGAGGGAGCGTATATCAAGTGTGTGTTGTGCTTTAGACCGAAAAAAACAGTGCATATACAGTATAGCCTTAAAGACAACACACATAAACTTTCTCTTCCCCCCATCCCCCACACACACAGAGTGCTGTGCTTTGGTTTATTCGAATTTTACACTAGAGTGTATGTTTTTGCAATTTCTTTTAATGCATATTTTTTTTAAAGACTAAAATTGGTACACTCATGTACCCTTTAGATTGACAGCTGAAAACTTGACCAATAAAATCACAGCTGTTATCGGCCGAGAGGACGTCTGACTGATATATAAAGCGAACCATTAGTTTGTTATATTTAGCTTCATGTTTATAGTCATAAACAAACTCCCAAATGTCCGTACAAAAACAGACCAGCAGGATTATAGAACTATAGAACATTAATTAAAAAAAAAGTTCAGCAACATATTTATTTTAAAAAAATCCAGCATAAAGTAGGAAAATCCAGTATTGATTTTATCTTTATCAGTGAAAACAACTGGCTTAATTGCAGGCTTAATTTCCACCTGCAAACTAGAGCTTCAGAACGACTTTGTCTACAGCCCAGACGGTTGAAAAAGGCTAACACGTTTCTGTAGAACACAAACAATCGAATAATGAATTCCAAAATTCTGAAAGTGTTGGATTTTGTTGGTCAGATGTTCAGCCGGGTTTGTGGACTTGGTGAGTAAGGCTGAGAGTAACAGGAAGCAGAATTTACATTGATCGCTCTGGCAATTCTCACTCAAAGAAAGGAGATTCTGATATACTTTTATTAAATTACCTTTTTATTATAGACTTTCAAAGAAAAAATTCATAGTGGATTTTTTTTTCATAAAAAAGTTAATATTCATGGCTGAATGAAATGATCTGAGTTGGTGTGTGCTTTTTTTTTATTTACACTGGTGTAAGAATTGGTTATTTTGGGGTTTAGCTCTTTTATTAAAAGTGAATAACATTTACACTCTGGGTAAACTCTAGAAATCAGTTTTTATCTATTTCTAAAATATTTAAACCATAAATCCATCTGCAGGGAGTGGTTATATATCTGAACCAATGATAAATCTCTAATAAATGTCTAATGATAAAGTGTCTAATGTAGCATGTGAGCATCAGATGAAGCTTTTACCTTGTGTCCAATTTAATTTGGATTAGATTTAGATTTTTTTTCTAAATCTAAAATTGTCTATTCAAAATGTGCATAAAATGATGGACTCCTAATTTTCTCAGAAAATATCTCTATCACCATCTTACTGTATGTAGCTACGTTCCTCCTGGGACTCAGACTGTCTTGTTCTTTCTTAGTTAATTTTGCTATTAACTTCCATAATGTCCAGAAATTCCATGTATCAAGCTCAGTTGGGGTTTTTTTCTCACATATTAATCTCAGTGCTGATGTTGCTACGTCTTTATATCTTCTGATGCTCCAAGAAAAACTTGTGAATCGCTAAAGGCATATTAAACCAATTCAAAAATATTCTGACAGTTTTTGGGAAACAGTTGTGCTGTTAATTTCGGAGAACATGTCAACTGTGATGTTACGCTCTGTAGATGTTTCTCACAAACCGCTCCACCGGGAGCTCTGACAGTAGCTGTTCCTCAATCTTTTTTTTTTTTATTTCTCCCTTACTGGCTCTTTCTTTTTTTTCTCGCCCCGCCAGCCTCCCACAGCTTGTTAAATCAAAACATGTCACTGCACTTGATTGCAACAGTCAAGATCTAATGTATGCCACCTGTGGGTGTGCTCCAAGGCCTGTAAATTATATTAAGCCTATAAAAAAATTAGCCATCACAGACCTGTGATGAACTGAAATAATTATAGCCGTCTCATTTTGACTGTAAACCTCATGAAAGACAAAAGATTTGAGAATAAAACAGAATAAAATCTTATTTCAGTGTCCCAGTTGTGAAAACAGGGTGATTTAGTGCGGCACTACATCGGCTCTTGACAGGAAACAACATATGTACAATAAAGAATAGTTATTATAGTGTTATAACTTTAGAGGTTTATGTACACATATATTACTATACATAATGTATGGCATTTTGGATACATTTACATTTCTGGCATTTGATAGATGTCCTTATCCAGAGTGACCTACTATAATTTATTTGCGATGTTGAGGGTCATGTGCCTTGCAGTAGTAGCTTTGTAGCGTTGAGAATTAAACTCACGATCCTCCGATCAGCAGTCTAACCTTCACCACTGAGCTACCACCTCCTAGTATAGACATCACTGCTTATATATTATATGTAACGCTTTCAGTGAAATAACGATGTTATAAATACTAACAGGGTTAATGTTACTCTGTTATAACGCTGTTATTGTAACTAAGAATAAAATGTGGCGTTACTATGAATGAACTCACTAAATTGGTTTTCATCTGACCAGACTGTCTTAGCCATAGGACCTGAAAATTTTTTCTAGGGTGTGTAGAGTAAATTTCTATCATTTGCCTATACCAGAGCAATGCGGGTGTTCACACACAAGCATGCACACACCAACGGCAACAGCTCCGTTTAAAATTGCATACTACTTAAATATGCACTACATGTAATTAACTTCCGTACCGTTAAAAAAGTTTTCTGTATAGTATAGTTACAGGTAGTATGAATGAAATTACAGGTAGTTACAGGTAGTATGAATTAAATAGTATAGTTACAGGTAGTATGAATGAAATTACTATACTATATAGAACACACTTTTTCTCTCCACTTTACATCTTTACATAGAAATAGTGTAGATTAGTGTACAATGTTTTATAGTATTAATTTTTTTAATTTTTTTACATTAATTAATTAATCCTTTTAGTGTCCAGTTCATTTACTGGGGCATTAATTTAATATTAGGACATTCAAGTTATTTGACATATTTAAACATCTATCCATTGTCTTTACCAGCTCATTCGGGATACTTAATGATACTTGATAATTTAAAGATACTTGCTGTGAGTCGATAGGGCTAACCACTAAGCCACTGTGCTATACCCCATGGTAATTAGTTACTTTTTTAAACTAGTAACTATACCTAATTACTTTTTTAAAGTAACTTGCCCAACATTAAACGCTTTAAATTCTGGTTTTATATAACATTGTTTAAGTAGGCGGTTCAGTATGTGTCAAAATTAAAGTCCAGACCTGAGGTTTTCCAGCAGAACTAGAACATCACAGTGGATCTACCCTTTTTTTATACTGCATTCTGATTTAAAACTCTTCGTCATTTCTTTGGCTTTCAGGTAGGCCAAGTTCTAATGCGTATGCAGCTATTGTAACTGTAACTCTCTGAAGTAGACTTTCTATTATACCCAACACCAACTTTCCTAACTGACTTTCACTTCCTGCTCACATCAGTAACCTATCACTTGGACATCACTGGCTTGCCGGTTGGCCTTACTTGGATAATTCTTTCCAGGTTCCAATCACTGCATACCAGGAAAACTCCACAAACTCCTGGTGTTATGGAGATGCATTGACCCACTGGTTTACCCATCATGATTTGGCACTTGTCAATGTCGCTCAGAATCTCACAATTGGCCATTATTCCCTCTTCCAAAACATCAACTTTGAGAACTGACTGTTCAATTGCTGGCTAAAGTCTCCCTCTCAGTGACAGGTGCCATGGTAACAAGATGATCAATGATTTTCATTTCACCTGTCATTGGTTTTAATGCTATGGTGGATTGGTGAATATACAATTTATAACTATATAGTTTATTTTATGACTTTCGTATTATTACTTTAGAACAAAACATTCCCAATATTACATAATGCTTCATAACATGAAAAAAAAAATCTTAACAACAAAAATTTTGTTTGTCAATAAATTAAATATATATCTGTTATATAATACAGATACCATACAATTAAAGTTTTAAGAATATAATATAACACATTACAGATTATAACTTAATAAATGGGCTACTGATTTGAGGACCGGGGTTTGATTTCTAGCACCAGCAAGCTACCACCCTGGGCCCCTGAGTAAGGCCCTTAATTGCATTTGGTTGTATAGCAGGGAATAATGTATCAATTAATCAATCAAAACTTTTCCAGGTCTGAAAATTGATTTCAAATTATATGACTTTTCCCGAATCTGCTCTAAAGCTTGTCTTTGGCAGCATTCTGTGACGGTCAGTACTGGTGTATCAGAGCCCTTACTAGTTGACAGGGGTCAAATCAACTAATTAACTATCCAGCTAGAGAATTTATTACCCATTATTTTGAGTGAAGTCACTTTTATTTATATAGCCTTTTTTCAACAATAGACTTTGTGTCAAAGCAGGTTTCAGGAATCAAATCAAATAAGAGAATACAGTGTACACTCCCCAAAAACACTCAGTTCATGAGTTCAGTTTAACTTGTATATTTTAATTAAGATTTCTCAACTAAGCAAGACAGAGGTGACAGCGGCAAAGAACCAAACCATCGGTGACAAAATGGAGAAAACAAATTGGGAGAAACCAGGCTCAATCAGGGGGTCAGTTTTTCTCTGACTAGGAAAACCAGCAGATTATAAAAGACAAGTTCATGAGTGGGAAACTTATTACCTTATTGTCTCTTAGTGCTGATCCACCAACTGGACTGGATTTTAGGGTGACGATGAGCTCGGAAATAGACGTATTAATGAATATGCCATTCTACTTACAATATACAAATACATTGTGTGTTATTTAAGGGTGTTACGATTTTCTTTTCTCTCCAAGACTCAGAAAAAAACACATCGGTAATTAATTAATATCTTGAATGTTTCCTTCCATCATTCCTTGGCAAGCTGGTTGTGTTTACACTGTCAAAGAATTCTGCAATCTGCATTGTCTTTATGTGCTTCTTTTGTTTTACTTTCTTTGGCAGTTTTATTTCAATACAGTATGTATCTGGAAAACAGTTTAAGTACCAATGGGTGAAACGACGGAGATTTTGGTTACAGGACAAACCCTGGATCCCCAGCTGTTGGTGGTAAATTGTTGGTGTGAGAAGAGAAGAATGGACAATAATGTTAGCCACATCAATAAGAACTGACAGCAGCAAAGGTTTAACCAGGTGATTCCTCAAACATCTTATCAAAATCAGTTGCTTGTCTTCCACATTAACATTTATGCCATAACTCACGTTCTACTTTAGATGTGTATTCTTGTTTTATGCCTTAATTAAATTTACCTTTTTTTTTTTTCAAGGCGAATCAAAAATAATGTTTTCAACCATTTATAGTAAGGATAATTACATTTCATTTTCACAGTGACAGAGGCAAGTACTCTTTAAATGTCATTATAAAAATTGAAACATTAACAGTGAAAATCAATCAAATGCTGAAGCACAGGCAATTTTCCTTATGCCTCCGATGCAATATAAGCAATTTGAGCACCCGCCTACATTCAGACAGAGATTTCGAAATATTTATGTTTCATTAAAATAGTGTGATTGAGATTCATTATTCAATATCAAATACGAACAACCTTATATATATTAGAGAGAGAGAAAGAGAGAGAGAGAGAGAGAGAGAGGAAAAGAAAAGAAAAGAAAAGAAAAGAAAAGAAAGAAAAAAACTCTCTTACAAAAAATAAACCAAAAATTTATTTTATTAAGCACGCTTAGGTGCAGTTAAAGTATAAATCCCAAGTTCACTTTCTGTAATAAGTAAACTAAAATACTAGTGATGTACTTGAAAGTGTGCTATTATATTTCTTCTTTAGTAGGACTGTGTATTGGCATAAGCCTCATAATATAACATATATCACGGTACATGGGTCACAATAGAATCTATAACAATATATTACACATAAAAATACATATTGCAATGTTAAAATAGGTAAATAGAATAGTTGAAAAACTATTGATTCAGAGACAATACTTGTATGTTTCAGAGACAAATACAGGAACAAAGGAGGAAGTCATTTTTAATTAAATTTTAATTAAATTTTAACGGAAACGTAATTTCTTCCAACTTTTTCTTATAGTTATAAACTATAAGAAATTGTAAACTATAAGAAGTTATAAACTAAAAGTTATGTGTAATTTGCACAGTCTTCGGGAAATGGTTTTATATAAAAAGGATGGATTTTCTGTAATCGTTTTAAATAGTAATAAAAATGTCTCCAAATACACAATATATTTTATAATGTTCATTACAAAGTAAAACTATCACATCTATAACAAAATCAGGATTATTTAACCTCCGAATTATTATATGCTTATCATCGTAGTTTACGTGTTACGCAGGTTTGTTTTCACCGGACTGAAAACAAAAAAAAAAAGCTAGACAGTGTAAGTTGGAAGAAAAATGTATACCAGGGAGGTCCTGCACAATTTCAATTGTTTAGTAAAAAAATCTGGCCAAGTTCATATGGACGTATCAAAGTTACTAATTATTCTTACCTTGTGCTACATATTGCAAGGTCACAAGACCAACATGAATTTTTATTAGGAAAGAAAATGTGGATTTAGGTTCCCTGGAGTGTTAAGACATGTGATTATGTCAGTACTATTAAAATAATAAATCCTGCAATCTGAATAAAACCTAATAATATATCTTTGATCTATCTCTGGGGTGCCAAATAATGCATTTCATATTTCAACTTTTGGTTTTATCCAACTCTGGAGTACACGCCGGGTTTACGACTGCGTTATAAAACCCATACAATACAACAAGGAACATGTAACACAATCAAAAAGCATTTTTAGGTTTAATAGTTTGCATTGCATAGGCTCACAATCCCACTGTAAAAGCCCTGAATTACCTTGTTTTAAATCTGCACTTCAGTGGGTTACAACAGTGAAAATAAACCCTATGGCTCCATAAAGCATCTCATGATTTGTTATTGGGCGCTCATTAGTTTCAGCTTTGGAGCTTCTGCCATGTGAATTTTTATTACTCAGCTTTATAGCCGGTATATACAAACACTGCTAGACTAAAAGAGTTTACTTTACTAGCAAACGTGATCTTGGCTAAACTGAAAGAAAACCTTTATGATTCTTGTCTCGTCTTAGCATCTTAGCATGCATATGACTGTTTTTATACCAAGCGAATCATAAGCCATGCGATTCTCTGATACTGAATAAAGTTTCGATTATTTTCTTTTACACCTGGACTATACAGAAAAAGGGATTTGAACATTTGAACATCATATCCATATGTGTTTTTCACCTTAGTCTTACTTCTATGATAATATCTACATTTGTGTAAATGTTTGGAGTGTGGCTGTGGGCAGTGAGCTAAAATCATATTAGTGAGTTCAGGCACTGATGTTGGGTGAGGAGGTCTGAAGTGCAGTCGGTTATGGTCAGGGATCACACAAGGTGTTATGTCTATAAACTACCTAATACTTCCTGTGTAGTTATTTGTTAATTATAATATTAACTAATATTATTATAATAAATTGTTTTTATAAATGGTGATTTGATATTTATGTGGATTTATTCTTAAAAAACACAGCCCACTGTCAGGTTTTTCTTTGCCTTCTATTGCCTAATTTGCTAAAGACTAATTACCCTAAATTAAGCCTCATACACTGCTACTGAAACCGAATTCTTTCTATTTGAAATTTATACAAAATTTTTAGTATTTTAAAAATATTTTAGTATTTTATTTAGATTTTGAATCACTAAATACGTATTTTACAATGAATTATTGTAGTATTTAATAAGCATGAACTGTATATAGTCGGATTGTATGGCTCCTGAATGCCTTTTAATATATTTAATCAAGAGTCAGTTACAATTTTGATGACTAAGCTGGCTCCGAACAGAAGTGTGGATAAAAGCAAGTGTTGGACAGATGGCGAAAAAAAAAAGAATAAGAACTTCTTCATTAGTCACGGTCACCTTTCCTAGTCATAGAGCATGGCGAGGTTTCAGCAAACGGATGCTAGCATGTGTCCCGAAATTTTCTGTCATCTTTTTCATACTCTTTTCTTACCCTTCCTGTGCCTATGAGCCATTCCTGCACCATCAAGGCTGTACCTTCTGTTCCTACTTGCTCATCATCGTTATTGTAACTTAAAAGTGTACACTTTAAAGCCAAAACATGATCAAGACAAACTTTTTATTAATAACACAGTCAGTGTCAATTTGCTTTGTTTGGTATTCCTGCTGGATAAATCAGTTAATCACAAAGTGCCGGATTTGCCCTGCCTTTGCTTCTTTTTTTTTGGACATGAATTAAATCTCGCAGGCTGTTTGTTGATTAAAATTTAGGTATGCATCGGCGCCAGTCAAACATGTGGTTAACGCCTCCAGACGTCTGTGCTACCTGAGTTCCGAACTGTGCACGTCTAATGTGAAGGCAGATCATCTGTTCTCTCTCCTAGATCATCTGTTATTCAAATGCACACCGGCTTTCTGACCTGCAGCTCGAGCCAAGTGAACGTGATGAGGAGACTACAGTATGTTTTAGCTAACCGACTGCATGTTTAGCATTTAAATGACAAAAGGGTCCCGGAGTGCAGCTCAGGATGAGCAATGGATGCAATTTGTTCAGTGTTTACATGTTGTAAACACACATAGGTTTCAAATCATTTAAAGCTCTCTCTCTCCCTCCTTTTATTCTGGGTTTTATATATATATATATATATATATATATAGGTTCAGCTGTGAATAAAGCTTACAGTTGATGAAATAGTTTTATAGGCAACTTCTCATGATGAATGTCACGGCTGTAAGCCTGCGCAGGAAATGATTTTCTTTTTTAATTGGAGAACAAAAACAGGGAATGGGTTTCAGCATTTTAACTTCGTTGACTCAATTGATATTTGCATTTAATTGCACTTTATTGATCCCTGCAGAGATCATGGCCTAATACTTGTTGGAAAAGCTAATCTATTCATAAATTATTTTCGGAGTATAACACACGGAGGTAGAGTTTTACAAAACAAATGCGATGCCATGAAGGTTTTATTTCTCTACATTAATGCACTCATAGTTTTTTTTGTACCAACCACTATATGACTGTACAATACTAGAGAAAATGAATACATTATAATGTAATGTGTGAAAAGAAATTACTGCAAAGAGTCATGAAAACCGCTCAACACATCATCGGCACCCATCGGTACCTGCCGTTGGGTCTTTTCACCACAGTAAATGTGTGCGCAGAGCAAACTCACCCCTCAAAGATTCCTTCTACCCTTGTTACAACCGCCTTCCATCCAGGAGAAGATACAGGTCCATCCTCATCAAAACCAGCAGGTTCAGAACCAGTTTTTTTTCACAACCACTAGGACACTTATGTCTCACTACACTTCACCATCTTGCAGTTCCGCTTCACCCTGTACATCCTGCTACATTTTCCTTGTATTATATAATTTATAATGTAAATATTGTTCTTTTATAATATTACACTAGTTTATCTATCTATAAATGTGATAGCTTTGCACAACGTTGCTCACATTTTGCACAATATATAATTACACCTAACACTTTATATGTTTATTAACTAAGTATTTTATTTTAAATACCTGCACTTGTTTATTTCTACAGTTTCTACTATCTGCATTTCTGGTGGATCCAGCAACAGTGACTGTAATGTAGCCACTTCAAAAAATCCATCATCCCGTGTCAGAGACAATTCCGACTCCCTCCACTGAAAAAAATAAAAAAATAAAGGAAAAACTAAATCTGTCCATTCATCTATCTATCTATCTATCTATCTATCTATCTATCTATCTATCTATCCATCCATCCATCCATCCATCCATCCATCCATCCATCCATCCATCCATCCATGCATCTATCTATCTATCTATCTATCTATCTATCTATCTATCTATCTATCTATCTATCTTTTCATCCATCCATGCATCTATCTATCTATCTATCTATCTATCTATCTATCTATCTATCTATCTATCTATCTATCTATCTATCTTGTCTTGTCATCCATTCATCTATTCACCTATCTATCTATCTATCTATCTATCTATCTATCTATCTATCTATCTATCTATCTATCTTTTCATCCATCCATCCTATCTATCTATCTATCTATCTATCTATCTATCTATCTATCTATCTATCTATCTATCTTGTCATCCATTCATCTATTCACCTATCTATCTATCTATCTATCTATCTATCTATCTATCTATCTATCTATCTTTTCATCCATCCATCCATCCATCCATCCATCCATCCATCCATCCATTCACTATCTATCTATCTATCTATCTATCTATCTATCTATCTATCTATCTATCTATCTATCTATCTATCTATCTATCTATCTATCTATCTATCTATCTATCTATCTATCTATCTATCTATCAACAAAGGTATTGGGACACCTCACAGAGGTGTCAAAGTATTGAGACCATCACATCTATGTGTGTTTAAACATCCCATTTCAGATTCAGTCTCTCTCTCTTACATCTGTAGAAAAACTCCACACTTGTTAAGTAAGGCTATCAAACAGATTTAGAATTGTTGCTTTAGGGATTTGCTCAATCAGCTACAATAATATGCTGGGTGCAGAAGTATGGCGGTGTATTTGGTGTTTCAGTTCATCAGAAGAGTGTTCAGTGGGGTTGAGGTTAGGGCTCTGTGTAGAACACAAAAGTACTTACACTTATCCATCATAAAACATCATGTCTTCTAATAGAGCTCAGGGGCGTTGTGCACATGCTCATACTGGAATATAGTGAATAAAAATATTAATGCTGGAGCACATAGAGACATTCTAGACGACTAGGATTTCAGATTCGGGACAAAGATTTGGGAGAGACACAGTTATGTGGGTTCTGGTAGGATGTATAGAAACGTTTGCTTAGATAGTGTATGTTACAACAAGAAAATATTATAGAAGACGTGTACATTTTCCCAGATTATTGGATACCATATATACTAATTATTAATAAAAGAAATAATGGATTTGTCTCGGGTCAAATTTGACCCATTTTAGGAGTTTTAATATTATAACTAGATTGAAAACAAAATTGGATCATAATTTTCTGTTTCATGCTTTGGGAACGTTTAAATCAGATGGACAGACAGTTGTACCGTAAGGATAAATGTTGGGTGTTTTATGAAAGAAGCCAGGAAGAGGGAAGGTGGTTGTGTTGGACACAATAATTGGTTCGATTCCCAACACCACCAAGTTGCCACTACTGGACCCCCTAAGCAAGGTTCTTAACCCTTAATTGCTCATTTGTATAAAAGAGTTAAATGTAAGTCGCTCTAAATATGGGCATCTGCCAAATGCGGTAAACGTAAGGAGAATACGAGGGTTAATTCGACAATTAAAAAAACACTGCTAATGGTGTGTATTGTAAAATATATCAGTCTACCTGATACCTGCCTCTTTTGCATAACAAAGCTCATTTTAATTGTATAGTTGCTCATTTAATTAATTAAGACTTTAAGGGTACATATATTCAGCCTTTATAATCCATTCATAAGCCTTGTGTCAATTTTTATAAAGCAGTGCTGGTCCAAAAGCTGTGTGACAGATTATAAGAACTAATAATATATGAAATTAGATTAAAAAAAACAAAATTACCCAAATAATAATAATGTTATTTTGGACAGACATGCCATCATAGAGACATTGGTGCATTCCAATAATAGGATTATTTACACTTAATGTTTTGCATCATGTTTAAAAGCCTTGAGACAAACCAATTTCCAAACTTATTCAATTTCCACCTTTCATGCAGTTTCAGCACTCTGATAGCAGTGGGTGTATTTGAGCGTCTCAGTAATCTGAGGTGACACATACAAGAAAGTACATTTAAACTGGCAGGTGGCCCAATTATCCTCTTCCCAGCAATTAGGCAGCACACATCATCATCATCATCTTCAAGGGCATCGGCAAATATGTTTTCGCTCGCGTTTTCCGGTAGAATGAGTCAGCCATGGCCAGCATTACATTTTCCTGGCTATTCTGTGAACCTGACAATGCCTACGAAAAAACCCACCAACATCTGGCAGTGACACCTAACAACTTAAATTAGTGGCTTGTTTTTCCAATGCCAACAACAACTATTGGCCAGTTTGCATGTGGCAGAAGGAATACATTCCCAGCATCCACAGCAAATCATGTAGATCTGGCAAACCTCAGTTCGGGAAGACGTCAAATTGGCAAGCCTTGTTGTCCCATCTGGAATTAATGATGTGATGTTAGGAGACGAGGGGCCACTGAGATGAACTAGTCCTTCATTGTCTAGTTTTGGAAGCAAGGACATTTTGGATAATCAGAACATGCAGACGAGGCCATGGAGGATCATCATCCATTTGACAGGCTGGAACCACACGCCTCTATAAAACCAAGCTGACGAATTATGCAAGCAAAAAGGGAAAAGAAAGGTACTAAATGAGCATAAAATATGATAGCGAAAAATGATAAGAGAAAGCTCACTCACGTTGCCTGGAAAACAACAGCCCAAAGGATGCTAAAGGTAGCTAATGTATAATGTACATTGGTAGCTCAGTGTTTAAGGTGTTGGACTGATACCTGGAAAACTGGGGTTTGTTTTTCAACACCACACGCCACGACTGCTGGGCCCCTGAGCAAGGCCTTTAACCCCTAATGCCCAGTTGTATAAAAATAGATAAATGTAGGTCCCTCTGGATAAGGCGTCTGCCAAATACTGTAAATGTAAAAGGTAAAATTAGATCCCAGCTAACTGCAGCACCATTGATTTAACAACCTGGCTTTCATCAGTGGCATTCATTGACTTGGATCTGGCAGTATTCACCCAGGAAAAGAGGGACAATGAGAATGCTGTGGACACCACAGCAACTGGCCATCTGTACTCTCCAGCAGATCCACAGCTACTTAGTTAATAAGCAAATTAATTTCAATTTTTAATTTTTTTTTATTTCTATACCGACAACAGACATTGTCTCAAAGCAGCTTTACACAGAATGCAGTTTGCTCCTAATAAGCAAGCCGAAGGCAACTATGGCAAGGAAAAACTCCCTGAGGTGAAGTTGGAAGAAACCTTAAGAAGAATCAGGCTCAGTAAGGAACCCATCCTTATCTGGGTGGCACTGTATGTTATTGTTCATTACAGGATGTTATAATTATCAAATGTAATGTGAATTGTAGCTTTGGGTCAGTAAAGCAGAGTGACTTCTAGTCCATCCTTTGAGCTTCAAAATCAAGTGAAGGGGCAGGAACCTGGTCACTGGTGCCTCTGGATCCTCGCAGGGTTCTCGGCTTTTCTTTCTTTTCTCACAGAATCTCTGGAAATAAGCGTAGCGAGAAATTAGTAAGAGTCCTTTGACTGTTGATTTTCTGCTATTTTTAAAATAAATAAAAAAAATAAAGTCCCTACGAAGATAATCAAGATTATATTTTTTTTCCAGCTGTGCTATTAAGGTTTCAAGGAAACTTGGCAGCTTTTTACATAGAACCACTAAACACACTTGTTTCTTTAGTCCTTGCCATTAGCGTTCAAACACTCTCCTAGGCATCACCCGATTTCCGACACCCCCTGAGGTTGTCTAAACGCACACTGGGGGTGCAACCGCTCCCGTTGAGAATTTTATGTTAAAAGAATGGGTAAGCTTGCCAGAGGTTTACAGCAATCCAAGCCAAACAACTTTTGCTTCAGGTGGTATTTAAATGAGCATAAGTTTTTTTTTCTACTACACATTCGGAAACGAAAGGCAGGGACCTTTCTGTGTTTACATGTTCTCTCAGTGCTTGCGTTGGTTTCCGGTTTCCTACCACAGTCCCAAAACATGTATGTTAGGTTGATTGGTGATCCTTAATTGCTCATGGAAGTGAGTGTGAGTGTGAGTGTAAGTGTGATGGACTAGCGACCTGTCCAGGGTGTTCCCTCTTCTGCCTTTTGCCCTTTTAGAGACGACTGGGATAGACTCCAGCAGATCCCTGTGATCCCGAATTAGGGAATAAGCGTGTGTAGAAGATGAATGAATGAATGAATGAATGAATGATTGAATGAATCACTAATCATTTATATTTTAATCTTTTTGCAAGGGAAAAAATATGATTAGTTAACATTTATGTAAGGAAACTATTCTGTCAGTGCCCCATAACAGTCTATATTCCATATCATATATCATCATACACATCAAAAAAATGTGTTGCACTCTAATTAAATTTATTTGATATTTTTACACTAGCTGTGAGTTGAGTAGCTTCCACAATCATTACGTTTATGTAGAAATATTTCCTGTTTAAGGAAACCTAAAGTTTTATTGGTGGTTATTAAAAAAATACTAACTTGCAGAGGAAAAAATTCTCTCATACCCGAATGGTACAACATGTCATTTTTCTGACACCGAGACACACATTCTTCTTATGTGGAAATTATCCCGATCCACAACCCGATCAGAATGTACTGGGGTCACCTGCAGGGATATAAGGAGAGATTTGAGGGAATTAGATTGGCTCTCAGCATCTGAAAGTATCTTCTCGGTTGGAGTCATGAGGGAGGCTCAGTTGAGGCTCAGCTGGATCTCTCCACAGCACGGCATGTCACACCACAGAGAAATCCACTCACTTCTCTGCAGGGGTGGTGTTGAAGTGCATAAGCAGCACGACACATACAGTGACAGTGAGTGAAAGGAGAAAATGAAGAATAGAGATTCTGAAATACGAGTTTATTACATTTACACATGCAAAGCTTTTTCCTTCTACAGGGTAGTCTTTTAGTAGAGGAATGGGCTGATTAATGGTATCTTAATTAATCCTAATCTTTTTTGACAAAAATACCCCAAAATACCCAAAATGCCCTTTTTTTAATGTCCAAAACATGTTACATGCCTGTCTTTGCCTGGTTTCACTCCGGGTTCTCCGGTTTCCTCCCACAGTCCAAAATCATGTATGTTAGATTGATTGGTGATTCTAAATTGCCCATAGGCGTGAGTGTGTGTGTGTGTGTATGTGTGGCCCTATGATGGACTGGTGACCTGTCCAGGTTGTACCCCCTGCCTTTTACCCAATAACAGCTGGGATAGACTCCAGCGGAACCCTGTGACCCTGTCTTTATTTAAATCTAATCCTAAAAAAAATCTTGCTTTTAGTAAAGCCTTTACTAAAAAGCTGGACTATTCGCCCAACAAATATATA